>OU015493.1:89670931-90070931 GCA_907164885.2 Dolomedes plantarius | reverse complement strand
CAAACTACAATTCATGAATGATGTTAGTTTTCTCTATTGGGTGTGTCTTACCTTCGGACCATAAGACGTACCTCAATGTATGTATATAAAACAGTTCCGTAACTGACTGACTCACTGACTGACTGATTGACAGACTGATATAGAACGCACAGACCAAACCGCTGAACTTAAAGGGCTGAAATCTTGCATGGGGATTCTTCTTATAGTGTAGGGATGCACTAAGAAATATTTTTGAAAAATTCTTCGTAAATTTTTAAAAATTAAATTTTTAAGCTGTTTTTGTAACTTTTTTAAGTTTGCATTTAAAATAACAATTTGAGGGTTATAAAATTTATATCACGAGAAAGATCATAAAAATTCCTTTAAAATGAAATCTTTTTCGAATCTTTACCTTCATTTTCTGATTTTTGGTGAATTTTTAAAGATTAATTTTTAGAACTTAATTTATTAATTGCTGATCACGTGATTTCTTTTTCTGGCACTTTAAATAAATTTATCGTCACGTGCATAAAAACTAAATAGACAAAAAAAAATTCTTCCTAATGCGGCAGACGATTGCACATTATCCAAAAAAATATTAAAATATAGTAACAGAAATGTTCCTCAAACTGCACTATATTAACTGTACTATATTCTTTAGTATGTTCTATTAGATTTAATTTGAATATTCTCTTCTACATTATTTTGTCTATAAATATATCCATTACGATTTTTTTTAAATATATTTTTTCGTTTTTTTTTTTACATCAATTGCTTACATTAATCGTTGTATTTATTATAAGTATATTTATACGTATATTTGGCATTAATTGCAAAGATTGACTGTTGTATTTAATTTGAATGTACTCCGTAGCGAAGTAGGGGTGTTCAGCTAGTTTTCAGTATACATTTTTAAGTAAAACGGTGCTCCTTACGGTCCGAAAAATACGGTAATTTAAAGCAATTGCATTTCATGAAATTGCTTAACCTTTAGCTTACGGGGCCCATTTTTCCAATTCCCTCTTTAGTACGGGTAATTTTATAACCCCTTCGTATGAACGGCAATTAAGAGGGTGACATACATGCTTACATGTATATATATATATATATATATATATATATACATTTATGTATATATATATTCATTCTTGGACCCGTATTCTTGGGATACATGCTATCCCACCCCGTAAGGAAAAGGTTAATTGTACACATGATAATATTTTTACTACGAAGAAAATAAAAACTGTTTTAATAAAATAAATATTTTGCCCACTAAATTAAAAATACAATATTTTTAGTGTATTTTAGCAATTCCTCAGAATTTCTTCAAACTGCAGAAAAGTGAAAAGGTATAGTCGTAATCCATATTTTGTGAAATTTCCCCATAAACGAGTCCAATTACTGTGAAAGCTACTGTTATAAAAACTTTTAGGTACATATCTGCAAATGTTATATATTGTCTGTCCTACCCATATATAAACATAAACGTATATTTGGGAATTCCTTATCATATAACTCAAATAATAGTATATATGCTGTTGTTATCTATTGAAAATGTGATTGCAGTTCTTTTTGACGTTGTTACCAGTCTAGAAATACATATATTTACCGATTATAAGCAAAATTTTACCGTTAGAATACTTTTTTTTTACATAAATGATATCAAAGCTTTGAAATAATCCCCTGAATTCATTGTCAATAGGACAGTCCCATGCAGCATTTTTATTATTTTCCCCATACCTCACTTTCAAATAGTATATAAAGAAGAGGCTTTTAACAAAAGGAGGCTTGGATATATTAATTCTAGACAATATCATTAAAATATTTGAAACCCTCACACTTATGTCTTTAATAGGGATCTCTCTCTAAAATAATGAAAAGTTATTCGCTCACTATCTCTTCCTAAATTCTTTACTTTAAGGGGATGTCATTTTTATTCTTTCTTTTCTTTTCTTTTTTTTTTAATTTCTTCCGATTTACTCGCAGTAAGTGACTCATTTACTTTTGATGCTCAGTTAAAATTACAATCTTTGGAAGTAATTTCATCTTATTTATTTTTCTTAACGTCATTTCATTTTTAAGCACCACTGATCTTGAAAAGGAAACGAAATTTTAATGAGGACTTCACTTCTTTTTTATATTATTATAAGAGGGTGAAGTTCGGGGGAGTGAATGCGTAGCGTAATAATGTATCATTAATTTTTTCTGCTTGTTTATTCATATGTATAGATTGCAAATTTAGACGTCCATTGCTCAGTGTATGCCTAAAATGCTAGACTAGCAGTCCACAAAACGCTACAGCAGAAGAACACAGAGTTGAAATACGCTTTTATTCGCATAGGAGGATAATTAAAAATATTTTTACAGTGTAAAATAGTCTGTTAAAGGGAAATTGCATAAAGTTTTGGCTCATGTATTCTCATTTTGCAATGCATCTCGTGATGCATTAACAGCCAAAGTCTGAACAGTGAAGAGTAACATTTTACTCGCCAAAATAATTGTGCTTGAAACCCCGCCATTATAGCTTTTATTTCTAAAGAAATATAGGAAATATTTAAATTTAACAAATCTGGCACTGGAGTAGAAATACGCTTTAGTCGCATAAGAAGATAATTAAAAATATTTTACAGTGTAAAATGGACTGTTAAAGAGAAAGCACATAAAGTTTTGACTCATGTATTCTCATTTTACAATACCACTCGTGATACATTAACAGTTAAAATCTGAACAGTGAAGAGTAACATTTTACTCTCTAAAATAATTGTGCTTGCAACCTCGCTATTATAGCTTTAATTTTTGAGGAAATATAGGAAATATTTAAATTTAATAAATCTGGCACTGGAGTTGAAATACGTTTTAGTCACATAGGAAGATGATTAAAAATAATTTATAGAGTAAAATAGTCTGTTAAAGGGAAATCGCACAAAGTTTTGGCTCATATATTCCCATTTTACAATGTCTCACGTCATACATTAGCAGTCGGAACAGTGAAGTGAAATATTTTTCTGACCAAAATAATTGTGTTTGCATCCCCACCATTATAGCTTTTATTTCTAAAGAAATATACGAAATATTTAAATTTAATAAATCTGGAACTGGAAGCATTAAATTGTTTCTCCTTCCAAAATTACTTTCATCGCAAGAAAAGATCATTTAGTCCACCTTATAAATATTTTGCAATTGAGAATCGAATTTACTCTAATGCTCATTGAAGAAATACTCTTCCTAATATAGAGGGGGGTCATAAAGAAACTTTGCCGATATATGGACCTCTAGCGGCCGTTCCGTTCAACCGATCGAGATGAGATTTCAGATATAGTTATTCAGAAGTATGAGCTCGGGATTCTGTGAAAGGCAACCAAGTGGCGCTCACGGTTACTGTTATAGATATAGAAACTCGAAATTTTCAAATGGCAACGCACACTTTTTACCGTCGTAAAATGCCCAGCGCATGCAAAAACCCTAAATAGCGTTGGTACGGTACGTGCATCACAAAAAAAGGACGCGTTATGCAAGCACAAAAAAAATCTCTGCTAATGGCTAACAAAAACACGATCAGAGAGCTTTTTATAGGCTTTCTGCGCTAAATATCTGGTGAACGGAGTTCTGTGATTGGTTTCTAGTCTCTATCATATGCAAATTTCCTCCGATCGTGTCTTTGTTGGCCGTTCGCAGAGCTGTGTTTTGTGCGTGCATAACGCGTCCGTTTTTTTGGGATACACATACCGTTCCAACGCTTTTTAGGGTTTTTGCATGCGCTGAGCATTTTGCGATGGGAAAAAGTGGGCGTTGCTATTTGAAAATTTCGAGTTTCTATACCTATAATCGTAACCATGAGCGTCATTGTGGAGCCGTTCTCAGAAACCCGAGCTCATACATCTGAATAACTATATCTGAAATCTCATCACGATAGGTTGAACGGAACGGCCGCTAGAGGTCCATATATCGTCAAAGTTTCTTTATGACCACCCGGAATATTGATTTTCTGAACAAAATATATTTTATACGTCCTGTATCGGTTTTGACCATTCCTAGATCTCACAGTTTAATTAGACATTTAGTGGCAATATGCAAAAATTGGTTGGACAGTTGATTGTTTGCTTCGCAGCGGGAGTATTGTGGTCATATTTCACAAGAGGAGGGCTAAAATGATCGGATCATATAGTTCAAAGCCAAAGCAAAAAAAAATTACTAAACGTACAGCGAAATTTGAAATGGCATATTCTGATTCAAATACTAACGCCTTTGCTATTTGGCCAGTGTCTGACACATTTAGGCATTGATAACAATCCATATTCAAATTTAAATGGATGACAAAATCTTGGAGCAAGCTGTTTGCTAGAGGGTGGGTTAACCGAAATGTGAGTGAGAGATTTCCCCCATCTAAGCGTCGACAATGTGGTGTTCAAGATTGATTTACAAAGCTACTTATAGTCACCGAAATTCTTTGAGGTCAGCCATGCGAGAGACATTTAAGCTATTTTAACAAACAGATATAGGATTGGGGATATAAATTAATTAGCAGATGTTATAGTGCAGGATGCACGAACTTAAAATGTATAATTTAATGCTCGGTGAGCTCAGAGTTAAGTATTTCTTTAGAAAATTTGGCGGACAGCTTTATTTACATTTTCATATTCTTAGCAGTTCTCTAGAGCTAAGCAGAGGGGGGGGGATAGATATTTTAATTTTATTTTTTAAATTTTAGATCTAACATTTTGCTATACTACCCTGCTTAGACTAGTTAGATTTAAACAATTAACTAGTTAGATTTAAACAATGTATAATCCTTCTAAAGTAAGAGACAAATACTTTTAGTTATTCGCAGTTCAGTATGAGTACAAATTAGACCTTAAGAGATTAATATCTCCAAAGTTCAAGGTTTTTGAAGAATATAGTAAAATTCATTATACCTAGATGAACAAGCCTTAATGAAGTGCTAGGTGTAAGGACATTAAACATTAAAAGCGCAAATGTCGTGATAGACATAAACTGTACACAAATTTGCATTCAAATGCTATAATTTGAACTGGCTTTTGAATATTTAGCTAACAGATGAGTTCTGAATATATACGATATATTTTCAGATTCCTTTGTATAGGGATTACCAACACTTGATTTACAGGTGTACTTATCATACTAGAAATAATAATTCAGCCAAAATGGCTCGTTTTGACATTGGTAAGAGTAGGTACATCGTAACTCTCGATAATTCTAGCGAATCTTTTTCTAGTGTTATGATATTAATAAAAAATCTACACCGGTGTAAGAGATTAAGAGAATTTGCAGACTTGGTCGATCATCTCTAGAACAGTACCGATTTTAATGAAATTTAATATATGTACATACATTGATACAATACAAAACAAATAACCATTAAATAATTGTAATACACATGCATGATCGTGCGTAACACTCGTTGGAGTCGGAAGGTATGAAACAGCGGTTGCAGAATAAACCAAAAAATGGGTTATTAAATGGGTTAATAAGGGGGGTCCCCCTCTTATAGATATACAGGTCTCGCAGCGTGATTTCGTACTTGAAATAAGGTTTATCATTTCCTGTGGCGATTGGTCCCACTCGTTCATCAACGCTGTTTTCATTCCCTGGATGGTTCTCGGAGAGGGGTTGCGAGTTGCAACTGCCCTCCTCAGTGCGTCCTAGACATGCTCTATAGGGTTAAGGTCTGGAGATCTGGCTGGCCAATCCATCCGGCGAATATCCTCACTCGCTAGAAATTCGTCGACCAAAAGAGCTCTATGTGGCCTCGCGTTATCTTCCATTAACATGAACTCAGGGCGAACTGCACCCCTGAAAAGGCGAACATAGGGCTCCAAGACCTCATCCCTGTACCTCACAGTCACAGTGCCTCTTTCAAAAACATGGAGATGTGTGCGGCCATCCAAAATGATGCCTGCCCAGACCATTAAACCTCCTCCGCCATAATGGTCGATTTCGCGGACATTGGAGGGTAGGTAGCGGGCCCCTGGTTCTCTCCATATGAACGTACGGTGAGAATCGGTGTTTAGGCTGAACCGCGACTCATCAGTGAAGAGAACGGTCGCCCATTGATCCATACTCCAATCTCTATGCTCTCTGCACCATGATAAACGGATTCTCCTGTTCGTAGAAGTGAGCGGGACGCAAACAGCAGGTCTTCTTGCAAACAACCCTCTCTCATGAAGTCTTTTGGAAACAGTCACCCTTGATACACGGGTCCCTGTGGCTGCATACAAGTCACGAGAGAGCTGAGAAGCTGTAGCACTCCTGTTACGCCTCGCTATAATCGACAAATGGCGATCTTCTCTGGCCGTCGTGGCTCTTGGACGACCTTGCCCAGGCTTTCTCTCGATGGATCCGGTATCCTGGAAGTTTCCATAAGTTACACTCGACGCTGGGCGTTAAATTGAACTCTCTACAAATCTGGACTTGAGATTCGCCTGCTTCTAGCCTCCCTACAATTCGCTACCTCATCCCATCATCAAAAAGTTGGTGGTTACTCATTTTTACTGTTACAATTTGAAATTAACCGATTGCTGCAAAATAACACCAAGAAATTCGCCGAGGTGTGCTAGCGAACGAAATGCGTCTTAACTTACGTGTGCTTGTAAAGCCTGTTTCTCTACTGGCCCCGCCTACACACACGTGTACGCTTATGTATTTGACGTACAAGATTTGCATTTTTTATCTGGAAGCAGTGGTTTTACATTCACTTCAGTTCTTTTCATGAAATTCGATAAAATATGCAAATTCTCTTAATTTATTTCACCAGTGTAGTTACACATATACAGAAGGCCGTTCTCACTTTATGGAAACGATTTTCATAGTTAAGATTTATGTGTAAATGCCGTATTTTTTGTAGAGATTTCCTTCTATCAGATAGCAATTGTTCTTGATAATAGCTCTATTTTGAAATTTCCATAATTTTTTTCTAAATACTGTCATGTCAATTTTACTCCATCCCTCTTGGACCGTTTTCCAAAGTCCGTTCAGTATTCTTGGATGCCGTTTACCTAAGGCTCGTTTTAATAAACTGAACGCGCAAAAGTTCATTGAAGAAACATAAGGTGATTTTCCATGTATTTCGTTAAATGGGATACACTTTATTCCTGTTTCTGATTCTTTCTTTGCTAAATAAGAGGCAGTTGATTTAGCTCAACTTTATCAATATCCTTTCCATATAAGGCTGGAATTTCTTCAAATATTGGTTCTAAAATATTCCACTGATAGTAGAGCGAATTAATTTTGGCTTTACTTGAAACTTTTTTGATTTTTAATTTGCCGTTGTAACAAAATCCTTCAACTATCCTGAATATCTTTGTTAACTTTTCTGTACGCTGATGAAGCCATTTCTTACGATCGTTTACGTCAGTTGAGTAACAGAAAATTTTTTTTACTACAGTCACATAAATACACCCAAACGTCATCGAGTGTTACTACAAATTTCCATTTTTCAGCAACTAGGTGTTTTTCATATAATGTTCTACAATTTGTTTTTTCTTTCAGCAATATGCTCTGGCAAATGCAGAAGAACTTTAGGTATAAACATCTTTTTAATTTAAAATCTTTATGAATGATTTTACTTACAGTGCCAGAAGATATTCCTAGTTTCGATGCAATGGATCATTGAGTCGGCGGAATTTCTTTTAGGATCAGAGACCACTTTCTTTATATTTACCTGCATTCGAACTGTCTTAGGATGAGGTTTCGCGGTCATTTTTTCATTTTTACTTTCAGTTAGACTTTTCTTTCCATTCAAATTTAATATATTATAAATACATTTTTTTATAAATGTCATAACCGCTATTTTTACACTGCTTTAAAATTTGTTGATACGATTATTTCTCCCCGGAAAGTGCAGTTACGTAACCTTCGATCCATCTATCAATTTTAGGTGCCATTTTTAAAATAAATCTTTAATTTTACATTCCAGTCAAAACAAAACAGCAGCAGACGATTATCCTGAAGTTGCCAAAATTTATCTCAAAATGTAAATGACAAAATTTTTCCATAAAGTGCGAACTCCCTTCTGTATTTAATTAGCATGAAAATAGACATGAAATTGTAGGAAAATACTAACTATCAATTACGAACAAAATTTTGTACTGTATGAAAATTAATATTTACTATAAGTAAGCGAAAATAAAACCCAATCGCGACTTTCAAATGCCAATTCGACACTCTCATAAGGGGCCGAACACGATGTACAATAGCAAGCAATAGCACACAAAAAAAGAGAGCATAAAATTTTGTTACGTCAGAAAACTGAAGATGGAAACTGCCAACAGGAAAATCAGAAAGAAATAGAAAACGTAGAGTACAAGTAAAACACAAAAATAAGAATGGAGACTAAAGTACCAGGAGAAATATACAAATAGGGAAGAAAACTATGAGCTGATGCATTAACTATGAACTGCTATAGGGGGGAATATTAACTGCTTTACAAGATCACAATGATCATAGAAAACAAAAACGTAAGTATAAAAAGCTAATTATTGCTGCCTCGACATGAATTAATAAAATATCGTTTCCAATTTAGAAGAGATCTACAATTTATACTCTAGAGCGAAAACAATGTGTATTTTAAAATAAACGCTCATTAAGTTTTCTTTCTTATACAAACAGAATAGCTTTATCACCTGTATGCAACAAGTTAAAATTTAATTTTTTTTGTTTCTTAATTTTTTTTTTATTCTGACAAAATACTGTTTTAAATTATGAAAGCCTTCTTCCTAATCATAAAAGATTACGTATCAGTAAGCTGCCTCCTAATCAGATTAATACACAACCGCTATATACATTTTTTTAAAATACTGTTTGCAACTATAGGTATTAGGTCTTTACTTTTTGATAAAAACTTAATATTGCGGGATTTTGGACCTTCAACGTCGAATTTTTAAATTTTCATTTTTTAACTCTATTTAGAGAATGAGAATAAATTATATTCTTTTTTACTACATTGAAGACACTTAGAATCAAAATAAGTATTTTTTGGCAGAATAATGCCTGTTAAAAAAAACTAAATCTTCTAGCCTTTTTTAAAATACTTCATGCGCATTCCATGTCATTTAAAAACGTTAATTATATATATATATATGTTTACAGCATGTATATAAACATAGTTGCGCACTGATTTTTTGTTCTATGAATCTCAAGCCATAAATAATTATTTTATATTAAACTTCCTGTTAATTTTTAAATTTTTTTCTTTATTTCCTGGTCTGTAAATTGGAAAAATATTTGTGGTTTCAAAGAATGATTCACACTTTTGTAGCAAACACTTCAATTAACAATCTTCAGAAATTCCGAAGAAATCAGGAGAAAATAAATGCACATGGAGCATTTTGAAAATATTTAGCATTTTTGAAGAATTTTTCGAAAACCAGGTCTTTTACTTCCACAAAATACTTATTTGGGAATTCTAGGTGTTTTTAATGCAGTAAAATATAATATCAATTATTCTAACTTTGTATAAAGTGTAAAATATTGGGGAAAAAAAAACGAGATTCAAGATCGCTTGTTTCCTTAAATAGAAAACTGTACGAAAAGGGATAATAACAAACCTAATTCTTTGTAATTTAAATGCGTCGTATGTATATTGCTATCATGCCTGCATCAGAAAAATTAAACATTCATATATTTTATTTCAATACTAATTAACATCTATGAGGCAATGAAACAATTAAGGTAGAAATTCAAATGATGGGTTTTCCACTGCTTATAGTGCTCCAATTTCTATTTCGTTTTGTTTTTCTAACATATGTTGTGGGTAGAAATACTCGTGAAATAAGAGAGTTTATTTCTTTATTTGTGCAACAGGCCCATCTTTCGAAGTTAAAATATAAATTGCTACATGAAAAAATTTAAATCCCTTTATCAAATTCGAAAATTTTCAAAAGATTACATTTTTCTGTTGTATTAAAACGCTTAGTGACGTATCGTATTCACGACAAAGCTTTAAAGCAATACAAAAGGACTTAAGGAATCTTCCTTTAAATAATGTTATCATAAAATCTAATCACAAAAAAGCTATTTATTTCAGTTTAAGTAAACAAACTAAAACGATTAAATACTCACAAGCTGAACATTTTCCTAATATAACTCGATATTATAATAAAACACATGCTTAAACTATTATAGTCTCTAAGACAAAAATAAGATTAAAGAATGAAATTAAAATTTTTCGGTGAATTTTGTTTTTTTTTTCCTTTTTAGGCAACATTGTATTTTCCCTTATTATTGTTAATTAAATAAGGCATTTTAATTTAACAGACCAAAATTAATTTTAAGCTTTGGTTAATCTTCCTGGTTACCAGCATTATATCTCTTTAAGAAGAATGTTAGATACAATGTAGTTAAAATTAGTAATTTGTGAATCTTATTTCTACAGGACTGAATGAATTCATCTGTAAGTTAATCTTATTAACTTAAAATACAAGGCCATTAACATTTAAAATATTACTCACATTTTAATTCAATATTCTCATATTGAATTAACCTTTAAACAGACAATGTTTTTTCTTAGACCTCGACAATTTGTTGGATTGTTAATACTACACATTAGAAGATCCTATTCATGTGAAGGTTCTCTGCAATTATTCTTGACACTAGTCAATGTAACAATTCAATTCATAATTAACTCACTGTATTTAAATGGTGATAATAAGCTAGTATATTTGTATCAACCTGCAATTTATTAAACTGTTACCGATAAATATATATTAACTATTATGTTTCATCTGATCCAAATATTCTAACCTGCAATATATTTGCCACCTTAAAATACATCTTTCGATACGTCCCTAAATTATTTTCCGTAATACACGACATTATATTGTATATAACTTTTGAGATATGTAAATCTCCCGTTTCATTATATAAAAGCATTTAATATTAATTTGGCAGAAGACACACAAATATTATAAATTATATTGAGACCATGGATATGATGTTGCCCTTTATGTTAACACTAGCTGAAAACCCGTACTTCGCTACGGAGTACATTCAAATTAAATACAACGGTCAATGTATGCAATTAATGCCAAATTATGTATACAATTGCTCCCAAAAGTGTTCGTACATTTACGATTTTCAATTAAATAGGGGTATATCCATTGATTAAAATGAATATTTCAAAATGGGTATTTAATAATAAGATCTATAATCTATTCTTAACAAAACTACATGAAATATTTTGAAAACATAGTAAAACTTTATTTTTAAGAAACCAATAATCCAAAAGTAACAAAAACTTTATCATCGTACACTTGTAAAAAATCTCTACATATTAGTAAATATTCTAATTTTTCGTTAAATCAATATTTAGTAGGATATTCTTTAGCATCCACAACAGCTTTTAAACGTCTAGGAATAGATTGCTTTAGTTTTTTTGTAATTTTTGCATTAATGATCATCCATTTATCCATCATAATTGTTTTTAGTTCGCTTTTCGTGTGAATGTCGCATGTTCGTACTCGAACCTACAGTTCTCTCCAAATATGTTCTATTGGGTTTAAATCTGGCGATTGAGGTGGTGTTTTCAAAACTTGTGGACAATTTTAGAGACACCAGAACGTTGAGAGCCGTGTGCTTAGGATCGTTATCTTGATAAAAAACAAAGTTGTTTCCAATACCCAAATTTTGAGCTCATAATTGTCTCTTAAAATATTTATAAAAACAGCATGATTCATTATGCCATCAATAAGTACCAAATTTTTTAGTCCTGATGCTGACATGCACCCCCACACAAGGATACCTACACCGGCATGCTTAACTGTTTCTACTAAGTTCTTGGGATTAAGTTCCTCATTTTTTTCTTCTCCATACAATTATACGCCCATCAGCACCAAAAATGTTCATCGGTAAATAAGACATTATTCCAACAGTTATAGGGCTTATTTATCATTGATAGTGCGAAGGGAAGCCTAAACTTTCTGTTTTTCTCACTCAGAAAAAATTTTCTATGGGCAGAACGCCCATGTAATTCAACTGTTCTGAGAACTCGTCAAAAAATTTCAGGTGAAATTGAAGTAGAAGATGTTTCATTGAATTCTGCAGAAACTTTTACAGCACTCAAACGTGAATTTTTCACAAATTTTGTAATTATAAATCTTTGATCACGTTTTGTTAACTTTGCCGGACGGCCTTTTCTTACCTTGTTTTCGATCCAATTTTCTTCTTTAAAGCATTTTTTCACATACTGCACAGAAGAATGGGATAAATTAAGTAATTTAGAAATATTCCGAACTGATTTACCACTACTATGATGAAAAATAATCAATTTTCGAATGATGTTTGTTGTTTCTTTACGACTACGATTCATTTTTAAATAATAAATAGAATATTACTGAGTAGGCAAGCAAAAAAAAAAGCCAAACGATATTATAAATGCCACCACAATTCAAAATAATAATAAAGTGCCAGACGATAATTTTAATTATGAATTTATCCGAAAATATTTCAGTGGACGATGACTTTTGCGAGATACAGTTTTTGTTACTTTTTGATTATTGGTTTCTTAAAAATAAAGTTTTACTATGTTTTCAAAATATTTCATGTAGTTTTGTTAAAAATAGATTATAGATCTTATTATTAAATACCCATTCTGAAATATTCATTTTTATTAATGGAAATACCCCTATTTCACTGAAATTCGTAAGTGTACGAACACTTTTGGGAACCACTGTATATATATATATATATATATATATATATATATATATATATATATATATATTTATAAAAAATCGTACGAGATATTTTATAGACAAAATAATGTAGAAGAAAATATTCAAATTAAATTTAATAGGAAAAATTAGAGAATATAGTACAGTTAATATAGCACAGTTTGTAGAACATAATATCTTTTACTGTATTTTAATATCTTTTTGGATAATGTCCAATCGTCTGCCGCATTAGCAAGAAAAAAAATATTTTTTTGTCTATTTAGTTGTTATGCACTTGACGCTAAATTTATTTACTGTACCAGAAAAAAGAAATCACGTGATCAGCATTTAATAAATTAAAATCTAAAAATTAATCTTTAAAAATTCACCAAAAATCAGAAAATGAGGATAAAGATTCGAAAGAGATCTCATTTTAAAGGATTTTTTACGATCTTTCACCGGATATAAATTTTATAACCTCCAAATTATTATTTTTAATGCAAACTTAAAAAAAAAGTTACTAAAACAGCTTAAACATTTAATTTAAAAAAATCTAAGAAGAATTTTTCAAAAATCTTTTTTAGTGCACCCTTACAATTTAAGAAGAATCGCCATGCAAAATTTCAGCCCTTTAGGTCCAGCGGTTTGGCCTGTGGGTTGTATGTCAGTCAGTTAGTCAGTCAGTGAGTCAGTTACGGAACTGTTTTATATATATAGACTAGAAAGACGGGAATTTTTTTCTTACTAGAAAGACTGAACGCCGTCATTTTCACGGTTGGAAATAAAATCAAGAATATAAAATATCTAATGATTATTTTTAAATGGTTAAATACTTTAAATTATTAACTATTTCATACAAATATACCTATAATAAATTTGTGTATATTTAGATATATTTTTATGCAGGTCTACCGGGCTGACAACCTGGCACGGTTTATCCGTAAAAATATATGCATGGTTTGTGCAGGCCTTATTTTTCAACATCAATATTTCCGAAAAGCCAATATTTCTGTTATTTGCAAAAGGGGGAAGAAACGAAAAGTAACTAACATTTTCCCGGTATTGTTTTAAAGATTTCTGCCTGTTTTCTATATTGCCGTCAAATTGACGGCTTTCAATCATAGTAGGTATACAACACATTTTCTCCCCCCTCTTTACTATCGAATGTAATTTTATAAATCTCTGTGAATATTTCGAGTAAAATTAGAAAAATTCATAAAATTTCAGAAGCCTGAGGACATAAATAAAGACATAATCCTCAATAGTATGTCCTAAACCGTCAAAATGACATCAACCGTCTTTGTAGTGTTAATGACATTTGCATGATATCCTTTCATTAAAAATACATCTCCTTAAAATACATCTTTCGACATGGCCCAAAATTATTTTCCGTAATTCGTTACATTATATTTTATATATCTGTTGAGTTATGTAAATCTCGTATTTTTTTAAATAAAATTATTGAATATTAATTTGACAGAAGGCACACAATTATTAAAAGTCATAATGCGACCATGGACAGGAAGTTCCCTTTATGTTAATGAAATTTGCATGATACCCTTTAAAAGGCTTTATACCTCTATAAAGTTCTCTCTGTAAGATGTTATCCATATTTGGGAAAGTAATTAGTCCAAATAAAAACAAATCTCAAATTAAATTCTTTCGGCTATTACTTTGATTTTGGGTTTCGTAAATACGAAACCATTTATTTAAACAGATTCGAACAAATTTATTTAAACAGGAAAATTTTTTCTCAATACACAAGACATTTTCTCAGTGATCTAATTTTTTTGTAATCATTCCTGTTCCTTGACATAAACGAGAGAAAAAAATGAGCAGATAATGCTATCTAAATTGCATAACCAGAAATATTATTGATAGAATTTTACTCTTATATTATAATTCGAAGAAAATGATGGACATTTCAGTAAGTATATGCCTCTTTTGCATATAGTAAAGATCTCTTATTTTCTCCTACTAATAACTGTACAAAAGTGGAAGAATAATCGCAATTTATACTGATATTCACGTGGTTACTCTAAACAGCCAATTATTTGACATACGTAAAATATATGAGGGGTAATTAGTTTATAAACTTAAGTTTGTCAGTTTGCGGCACTCCCAACCCATTTTTGTCTGTTAACAATACACCATTTAGGATCCCAAGAAAAGACAATCAACTTGAAACCTGCTCCAAACTATCTGGAATGAATTTAAACTTAAAGATGCAACGAAGAATTTTGAGTCTATGATCTCGTTTTTAAGAAAGTCTAATTACAGAAGGTCGTTCGCACTTTATGGAAACGATTTTGTGATTTATTTTTGTCGTTTACATTTTGAGATAAAAATTTGGCAACTTCAGAATAATCGTCTGCTACTGTTATGTTTTGATTGTAATGTAGAATAAAAGATTTATTTTTAAAATGGTTCCTAAAATTGATAGATGGCTCGAAGGTTACGTAACTGCGCTTTCCGAGGAGAAATTATTAGCGAAATAAATTGAAAATTAACGTATTAAAAAAATTAACCATTGTGACAAAGGACTTTAGAATTGGTTATCTTAATGCTCTGTCAAGAAAAAAAAGGTCTTTTTTTGTTTTTTTAGCTTCATAGATACAATAGATTGTTTAGGAGGAAAAGAAGTAAACTCTCTGTTTCTGCTATGATTACATTGCCAGATACAGAATTTTAATGATGTTTTGTCTGTGTGTAGCTCGCTGTGTGCCAATTAACCTATTTCTCTCGGAATTAATCAGGATTGGCCATATCTAAATTGTTATTTCTGAGATTGAATGCCAGCTATCAATATAAAATTTTCTAGAGTGGTTTTTTCCCCAGCTTCCATTGAACTATCTGAAATTATTTTTACTTACTTATTACCTTGAAAATAAAATTTCTCTAAAACAAACTTTTTTTTCAAAAACAGCTACATATAATTTTTTTTCGTTAAATCCTGAAGACAAAACCTTTAAAAACCTTTCCTATTCACAAACAGTAAAAAATCAGTAGATAAATCAAAAATAAACATTCTTTAAATTTCAAATTGTTCTAGTCATTACAAAATGCAGGTAGATAAAATAAAACGTGTCACCGAAAGTTTTGTGAAGTATGGAAATAATTACTTTTAATTAAAAACAATTTAGAAATTGAAATGAATATGAAGCAGAAAGGAAATTCATCTGTAGTAATTTTTATTCGTAATAATATAAACACAAAACTTCTCAAAGAACATATCCTAAATGTACGATATTAAATATAAAAGAATATAAATTATTAAAACAGAAGAATATCCAGTAAAAGCTAAATAATTATGGACGATGATATGTATTTGCTAAATAGACTTAAAAGATACTTAAAACTGTAACAGCTAGTACCGTCATAGTAAGGATAATACACATAATAGATTACACATGGCTATTAAAGTATATGATTTTCAATACTATTTATTTTACATACGCTTTAAGTAATTAATAACTCTTCTTTGTTGAGTATATAAATTTTTCACGATACGTATTAAATGATAATTAAAAACAGATGAAGGGATACCTATCGCGTCATTCTAAGTATGATTAAACATAAATGTAAATAAACCAGTATGTTTTTATACCATTGGAACTTTTACTCGGTAATTAAAAATAGATGCAGGGATACCTATCACGTCATTCTAAGTATGATTAAACATAAATTTAAATAAAGCGATGTTTTTATACCATTGGGACTTTTACTTGGTAATTAAAAACGGATTCAGGGATACCTATGACGTCATTCTAAGTATGATTAAACATAAATGTAAATAATCCAGTATGATTTTATACCATTGGGACTTTTACTTGTTAAACGATACATGTAAGTGCATCTGTGATCCTTATAAAAATGTATAGAGATGAAGAATTCTAAAGGAATCTCTGTTAATTGGTTTAAATAAAATATACTTTCTGCTTTATACATTTACATAAAACGGAATTGCTCGCGGTTCTTATTTTCAACTTCTCATGGAACACATCCTAAATATACGATACTAAATATAAAAAAGAATGAAAATTATTACAACAGAAAAATAACCAGTAAAAGCTGAATAATTATGGACGATGATATGTGTTTGTTACATACGAGACTTAAAAGATACTTAAAATTGTTACAGCCAGTATTATCGTAATAAAGATAATACACATAATATATTACATATGGCTAGGGATGCGTAATTTTTGTATTTATGAAATACATGCGAATAAATACGGAACATTATTTTTTTAGTATTTTTCGGCGAAAACTCGGTGATAAACTGCTTTTTAAGCGAAATTTGGTAATAACAGTAATGATTTATTAACATAACTGCTAACCTAAGACCATTCACGGTCTTTAACTGAGAGATCCCCCTCTCGAAATTTGCTTATTACTCATTGCTAAAGACTTAAGGAGGAGAATATGGAGACTACTACAATGTTAATTTTTAAATAAGAATTTTGATAGTTAGCTACCCAAGAAAGTAAAATTGTGTTTTTTTAAAACTGAATGTGAAAATTTTGAATATATATATACGAATATATGCGAAATTTACGTACCCCTACATATGACTATTAAAGGAGATGGTTTTCAATACAATTTCTTTTTCATTCGCTTTAAGCAATTAATTTCTCTTCCTCGTTGAGTATAGTAATTATTCATAATACGTATTAAATGATAATTAAAAACAGATTGAGGGATACCTATCACGTTTTTCTAAGAATCATTAAGCATAAATTTAAATTAACTAATATGTTTTTATACCATTGGGACATTTAATTGGTAAACGATTCATACAAGTTCTTCTGTGATCCTTATAAAAAATGTATAGGGATGAAGAATTCTAAATGAATCTCTGTTAATTGATTTAAATAAAATATTTTTCCGTTTTATATATTTACATAAAACGGAATTGCTCGCGGTTTTCTGTTTACTGCATATCGCTGCTTAAATGTATAATTATAACTATTTTAATGTCATTTCACAAAAATTTCTTCCACTTTTACATTTGAAGGAAAACACATTACGGGTTATTCATTATGTGTACAAATAATCCGAAATTACCGTCATCGCATATACATGAATAAAAAATAAGAACCATAATCTTTTCCCTCCTCTTATTCATGAATTTCAAATTTTTTAATGACATTATGAAAATGAAAAACGATGTCAAAAGATCACTTTTGAAAGATTTTTCCATGTTGTCGTTACTTTCATTTTTTAGTCATAACTTTATTATCAATAACCTTTACGAATGAACTATGTTCAATTATTTATGTTCATGTTTCTCAGAAGAAAATCAGCAATAAATTAACTTTTATTTTGACTGTCACAATTTCGTGATTAGGAAGTATGTTTTGAATTTGTTGTTTTTACAAAATATAAAAACGAGATCCAGAGGCAGAGTGTTAAATACAAAGAGACAGGTACAAAGTAAGAAGTAATAACTAAGACTTAGTATTGTAAAAATATTTATCGAAAATTTTACTACGACACAAATTATGTTTGTATTTTACGCTTGCATATTCACATCCAAGAGATCACGAAAAGGATGATTGTAGAATTGAACGCCGAAACAAAATATTTTCTCTTAATTACTTCTACTGACTAGTTCAAAGAAATTGACAACAAATGCTGAAAATACAAAGAACCCGAATTGTAACTTTCCCATACATTCTCCCAAGAATGTGCTATATATTGTAGTGTTAATATTGTTTCAGTTTAAAGAGGCCAAAATTGTTAATTATCAGATTAAACTTATCCTTAACAGTTCTTTTACAAACAAATAAAATTGCAGTACAGATTCAATTTTACTTAAGTCCTTACACTGGGAATTTCAATAAATAAACTGAACAGAGAAAAAGCCTATTTAAATGAAAAATGTTTTTATTACAAATGTGAGGAATACTTAACATGTGCGAAATTAAAATTTTATGTTATAGAAAGCAGCTTATAAGTAAAAATTCCTACATTGTATGGAGAAGAAATTTGCAAAGAACATCGTAAATTTAACAAAATTCTTTTTTTTTTTCAATATAAAAAAAACCAGAAAATTATTTCGACGTATTACCATAAAATTCTAATGATCATTATTTCAGATTATTTACAGTAGCATATAACCAAAAATAATCTACTGAAAATTATAACCAGCACTTCTAAAAGGATACTGCCTCCTTTAAGTGTGTTAGCTAGTTAAGCTTTTCCCGGACACGAGCCTATCAAACATTTCCTTAATTGCTTCCAGTTTTATGGCACGTGCGAGTGAAATCTACTTTTATTTTCAGGAAATACACAAAAGTGACAGTTTTAAGAGGGATTTTATTTTATCAGATACATTCAAAACATTTCTGAATATGCTACGCATAATTATTGAAATTTTAAATACATGGCATGACTGTTATGCTTAGATAAATATTTAAACACACATAAGCGGATGAATAAATCTTTCTTCTCTCAAAAATGTTTCGTCTTAACAATACATAAATAAAACCTCGAAGAAAGACTTTTTCCATTACGGCGAAATTTATCTCGATAAAAGTGCCTTTATATTCCGTGCGAGAATTTACTGTCTTTATTCTCTCATCTTTTTCGATAAACGGCCAGAAGGTGAATTCTATAGCTATGAAAATGAGTTTCGGGTTTCTCTTTAAGGGACTCTTTTGCTCCGAGTGTATGAGCAGTTTTCTTAAGTTATACAGCTTTCGCAATTATCTTTTTGTTTAAAGGACGAAAAATGTGTAAGAAAATAAAATCCGCTGGGGAATCAGTCTTACAGAGGAACCGGAAAAGGGAACATTTTCCTAAAGTATTGGATATCAGAATTTTTTTTATTTTATTTAATAACATTAAGCTTAAAGGATTATTTTGCAACAGGTAAAATTTAAAGGAAGAAAATTGGTTTATTTATGTAATTATAGGATCTTAATATTTGTAATATTCCAATTTTGTCTCTCTCCTATGAGCAAACACTTTATTTAAATAAAAACTGTGTTATAAATATATAACTTAAAATACTTTTTTACTTTAGGCAATAACGTAAGTTAAGGAAATCTAGATTATAACTAGGCATAACCCGTGATGTTGTAAATATAGAATAAAATTTTGTACATGATTAATATTTGTTTTTAAGTTAGAGAACTCTTAAGTATAAAAACTACCAACAGTTATAAACATAGATGAATAAATTTAACGTAAGTTGATTGGTCTCGTGGAAGGTTATTGCCTCTATCAGTTATAACAATGTTTGAAGGTCCATGAAAATGATGATTTTAATTATATTCTCACTAGATCAAATCAGGAGGAAGGAAAGAAATGTTTACAATGTAACCGTAACCGACACAAAGATCTTTTATGCAAAGGATACATTGAAGTATATATTTTTTTTTCTTTTTTACAAAAATAGCGGTATATTATATAAAAGTTAAGTAGCAAGCTTGCATGACATACACTTTATTTATGAACAAACTCTTGATTTAAATAAAAACTGTGTTATAAATATTTAACTTTAAAAACTTTTTACTTTTAACTTTAGGCAATAACGTAAGTTAAGGAAATCTAGATTGTAACTAGGCTTAAACTGTGATGTTGTAAATATAGAATAAAATTTTGTACATGATTATTAATTATTTTTAAGGTAGAGAATTCTTAAGTATAAAAATTACCAACAGATATAAACATATATGAATAAATATAGCGTAAGTTGATAGGTCTCGTGGAAGGCTATTGCTTCTATCAGTTATGACAACGTTCGAAGTTCCATAAAAAGGATGTTTTTATTTATATTCTCACTAGATTAATGCAGCAAAAAGGAAAAATATTTCTACACTGTAACCGTAGCTGACACACGAAGATCTTTTATGCAAAGGCTACATTGAAGTACAATTGTTTTTGTTTTTTTCCTTTTTACAAAAATAGCGGTCTATTATATGACAGTTAAGTAGCAAGCGTGCATCAATCATCTAATTAAAAAAATCGACTTATTATTTTGAGTTGTATTAAGATTAAATTAAAATATATTATCGACTAGAAGGGGAAAGACAGCTCGTATTTATAGTGTAACACGTTTAGTTCTAACTTGAATCCTAATATAAATTGCTCTTTTCGGGATTCCTGGGATCGCCTTGGAAAGTTTGATCGACTTTGGACATCACCCACAGCTTTGTTGAGGAAAATATCTCCGTGAAGGAACAATTTGTATATCTTATACCAAAGCCCCTTTGATACGCAAAGTTCTTAGATCTCACTTCTAATTTTCTTGCATCATTCTAACCTCAACTCCGGCCTAGTAGAGAGGAATATGAAACTTTGAAGGGAAAAAATTCCACGGAAAGAAAACGGCATAGTAACCAAATTAACCACTAAAACTTTCCATAGAGATGTTTCTGATATGTTCCTGACGCCAAATAAACTCCTACAAACTTAGTGCATGTCCCTTCAAATAACTGCTAGCATTCAAGATCTCAAACGTAATCTGAAAATTTATGGTCACTGCATCTCTGCTAGGCTGTGATGAAAATAATTTCTATGTAACAATTTTGAAAGCTTAGTTTTTTTTCTAATTTTTCTTTGTGACTGTTATATAGAAGATTAATATTTTTTGTTAATCTTCCAAGTCATATCTTATTGCATGAGACGTGGTTAAGAAACAACGATATAGCTGGATACTTAAATGACTGAAAACTAATTAGCACAAAAAAGGCAAGCTCAATATTTTTACATCAACAGCTTCAGAATTTGTTTTATTTGATAGATAAAACCCCAAAATATGTGTTTCGTCATTTAATGACATAATCTTTCTATTATACCCTTAGATAAAAAGAACGACGGCTGGCTTGTCATATTGATCAAATATCAAGTAATATATTAAAGATCTACCTTCGTCATAATTCAAATTAAATTGAACAGTATCGTTAATTAATTGTGTAAATAAAATAGTAGTTAAAGCTGTAAGTAACACTGAAAAAATACATTGTATCCGTAAGTCTTTCACATATTTGGCTACACATGCTTCAAATGAATTTAATCCCGAAATAATGTCAAAATTTCTCGAAATGTAATTGCAAAATATAAAACTGAATGGCAAGATATATTTTACGACACCTTCTTAATAACTTTTTTTCTAATCAATATCAAACTATCGATGTTTTCCCTAATTAACAAATATAATTCTGAAGGAATTTGACTCCATCTTGCCCAGAAGTACTACAACATACTTCGGTCGCACTAAATTTGCAGGACGAAGGGAAATGTTTATATTATTTTATAATACTTACTAAAGAATTTTCAGTTTGGGTTAGTATTAAACTTATTATTCTTACTTATTTAAATTTTAAACCTATCTTACTCTATACTATTCTGATATACCATTATCCAATAATATTATAAATATATTACTTAACCATCACAAAACAAACGTCAATGGACGTTGTTTTTTAAGCATTACTACCTTAAAAATTTTGAATTTTGATTATATAAATTTAATTACGAAACAGCTAAAAACTTAATGTCTTTCTCCCACCCATTTGTCATCATGAAAGGAGGAAGTGAAGACAAAATTCAGGTAATGACAAAAATTCTCCGCCATGGAAGAATTCTTTAAATAAAGTACTTCTTATATATTAATTTTTCGACTTTACCTTTAATTAAATATTCCTATGTCGATGACTATTAAACGACTTAAAATTAATTTTCAAATTGGAATTCATTGATAAAATATGAATAGAAATTATACTTGGAACAAACGAAGGAGGCACTTCAAGGAAATAATTTCTACTCTTCATTACTCAT
The DNA here is from genome assembly GCA_907164885.2 of Dolomedes plantarius. Classification (NCBI taxonomy): domain Eukaryota; kingdom Metazoa; phylum Arthropoda; class Arachnida; order Araneae; family Dolomedidae; genus Dolomedes; species Dolomedes plantarius. The sequence goes on along the minus strand of OU015493.1, from coordinate 90,048,498 downwards.
GAATAATTCTTATAATTTAATTTGTAATTCACGGAATGAGCTTAAAGGCTCTAATTTCACTTTTGAAATTAGATCTCATTAGTGGAATATTTATGGCAATAATACGCGGAACGAAGGCACTAAAAGCTTGAAATAATTTCAATTGTTCATAATGTCTTTTACATCTTTGAAATGGAAATGAAATTACAAGTACAGATTTTAAAAGTATCCAACTTGAATCAGAACTCACATTTATAAATTATTAATGGGAATTCATCTAGTTCTATTTCAATTTACATTCAACTGGAATCTTTTCACTTTATATCCGTAATATTCCCTGTTGCTGATGATACCAAAATCACATTACCTCCGATTGCTAGTGGGAAGCAGGGTACAGACACAAAATAATTTTTCACGTGACTCCAGTATCTATAACTTATTATTTTTTCCGCTTATAGGTAGTTTTCTTGAAGTTCATTTACTTGTTGTCATTCCTCGCATCGAAATCTTGGTTAAAAAAATGTGTTCGTCAAATACTGTGAAGGGAATAGGGTCTTCTTCTCATTGCTTCCAGAGAGACAACGCTAAAAATTTTAACCAGTCACAGAGCTGAATTCAATGATGCCATCCGTAGCTTTGAAGATTACTCAAGTTCAGCGTTGACAGATGACTCAAGGAATACTTGATACGGGAAACCAATCATAGGTGAAGTCAACAATCGCATGCTACTTTAAAAAATACGGCAGCGACCGTTAGCTAATCAGATGTGTTCGACGCAAGCAATGTGATAAATGCTAAAATCCTGCGTCCGTAAACTTGGGTGTCAATCGCCATTATACGAGAGGACTGCTTAAAGCGGTGGCAAATCTTCAATTCCCATGTCAAGCTTTTGGGTATTGTACTTTCAGTATTTTTCTAATAACGGCTTTATCTATCTATCTATCTATATATATATATATATATATATATAAAGATGGAGAGGAAAGTCGCTTAAATAAAGAACACATGTTTTTTGATATTTAAAATTTTTCATCTGTTAATGTTTTAAGGCATTAAATTATTGATGATTTCCGATAAGAAAAAAAAATTAAATATAAAATAAAAATTATGTTTTACTAAAAAACACAGGGTGCGGTAGAAAATGCTTCTACATTTCAAAGGGTAATAAAAAACGAACGAAACAAATTTGCAAAAAAAAAATTATTATATCGAAAAGTACTTACAGTCTCGTACTTACAGTTGGTCGTCTCTGAGGGAATGGCGGCAACTTCCTCATGAATAGCAGATTCACGAACTCGTTCCATATATTTAGGTGTTCTAATGCTCAGAAGATGACCACTTTGTTTTCTTGGTAATGCAGACCCACGTTTGAAACCCATCGCAGGTTGTTTTTCTATCAGGATCAGCATCATTTGTATTGAGCCCAAACCTCAACCTAAATGTCCTCTTTCTCGCGGTTCCAGAATCGTTGCTTTTAAAGAACGCCTCGTCAACAAAACAACGATATTCACTGGACCAACTCATGGTGTCTATTGAAATCCACCCGAACTTTTGCCACCTCCCTCGCCACCCTACCCCTACCACTCCCTTACAACTGATCTTCAGAAATGGGGAAGTTCATTCTACCGCACCCTTTACACTCACTGAATTTTAAGGTCTATTTTCAGTAGAACAGCATATAATTGTAAAGCATACATATAACTAATTTTTGAAATTTGAAATTTCTCAGCGGATATTTTTAGGTCATTAAAATATTCTTGAATTTTCTTGAATTTTTTTAATTATTAAACGAATATTTTGTTGTTTTTAAAATTTTATATATTTATATATGTATTCGCATAGCACTTAAAGTTTTACTTTTAATTGTTTAGAATAGATTTACAAAATGTGATTTTAATAATATGTGAAGTAAAAAAAAATTTAAGAGGAAAATTACCCTAGCTTGATACGTGGATCGAAGGTTTCTATGGTGAATTGACGCCTTCAGTCGTTAATGCAATGGATCATGATTTTACCCATGGATGGGATAAGAAAGATTCGATTTGAAGAATCTGACTTGCGCCTAGGTCAATAATTTTGGACAGTGATTTCTGAGAAGTTGCAGGATTATTTTAAACAGATTACTAACAAAAAAAATTAAATCCCCATGGTTTGCGACGGAGTGCATTCAAATTATATACAACGGTCAATATATGCAATTAGGGCCAAAAAAATAAATATTTATAAAAAAAATCGTAGCGGATATTTTTATAGACAAAATAATGTAGAAAAAAATATTCAAATTAAATTCAACGATCAGTTTATGCAATTAATTTGTATGTTTAATATCCATAAAACATGCTAATTTGATTAAAATTCTTTAAAAACTTCCATCTCAATTAGTCTAGTGGTTATATTTTATCTTTTACCATATTTTAACTTTTTTTTGTCAATTTATTTCGTTGTTATGCACGTGACACAAAATTAAAGTATCACGAAAAGAAAAGAAACCACGTGATCAGCATTTAATAAATTAAATTCTAAGAAATAATCTTTAAAAATTCACCAAAAATCAGAAAATACAGTTAACGATTCGAAAAATATTCCTTTTTAAATGAATTTTCATGATCTTTCTCGTGATATAAATTTTACAACCCTCAGATTATTATTCTGAATGCAAGCTTAAAGTTACTAAAACAGCTTAAAAGTTTAATTTAAAAAAATTTAAGAAGAGTTTTTCAAAAATATTTTTCAGTGCACCAATACACTATAAGAAGAATCGCCATGCAAAATTTCAGCCTTTTAGGTCCAGCGGTTTGGTCTGTGCGTTATCTGTCAGTCAATTACGGAATTGTTTTATATATAACGGAAAATCCGTACTTCACTACGGAGTACATTCAAGTTAAATACAACGGTCAATTTATGCAATTAATGCCAAAAATATTTATATATACATTTATAATAAATACAACGATCAATGTATGCAATTGATGTAAAAAAAACGAAAAATATATTTAGAAAAAAAATCGTAGCGGATATTTTATAGACAAAATAATGTAGATGAAAATATTTAAATTATATCTAATAGAACATATTAAAGAATATAGTACAGTTAATATAGTACAGTGTGAGGGACATTTCTTTTACTGTATGTTAATACTTTTATGGATAATGTCCAATTGCCTGCAGCATTAGCAATAATTTTTTTTTCTATTTCGTTGTTATGCACGTGACGCAAATTTAAAAGAGAAGAAGCCACGTGATCAGCATTTAATAAATTTAATTCTAAATATTAATCTTTAAAAATTCACCAAAAATCAGAAAATGGAGGTAAAGGTTCGTAAAAGATTTCATTTTAAAGGAATGTTTATGATCTTTCTCGTGATATAAATTTTTTAACCCTCAAATTATTATTTTAAATGCAAACTTTAAAATATTAAAAAAACAGCTTAAAAATTTTATTTAAAAAAATCTAAGAAGAATTTTTCAAAAATCTCTCTTAGTGCACCCACACAATATAAGAAGAATCACCATGCAAAATTTCAGCACTTTGTGTCCAGCGGTTTGGTCTGTGCATCATATGTCAATCAATCTTTCAGTCAGTCAGTCAGATACGGAACTATTTTATATTTATAGATAATAAAAGAAATTCTCGTGCGTATTTAAACTGAATTAAAAAGTATTTTTTAAATGATAACTCACCTGTCACAATACAACTTAAGACTGAAAGGAGAATTCCTGATTCATAACACACCCTTCAGGTATTTGTCTTTATAATGCAGGTTTTTTGACGCCTTTTTTGAAAACAGAGTCCACCGTAAGCAAGGCTATAAACAGAACTAAGTTAACAATAACAAACTTCCCTTCTATGATAGATTTGTTTCGTCGTGGAATATAGACATCCGAACTGAATTTTATACTGTACTTATGAAATGGACTTTGTGCTTTTCTAAAGCTGTTAAAACCTGTCTAGAATTCAGGAAAAATACTACTCAAGGTAACCTAAAAGAACAATAGCAACTTTCAGACATGAAAATAATTATATCACGACAATTCTTCATTTCGGTGTAAATTCGGGTAACGAAAGAAGAAAATAAAACCTTTTACACAAGCGCTGAAATAAGAGTTTTACGGGATTTGAAATAATATGTGTATCACTACTTTTATTCTTCATGTCCCCATTTAAAAGTATTGACTGTCATTAATTTTGGTCCAAGCCGAGGACGCCATTATTCTTGATATAAATAATACGATAATGATGTGTCTTGTCTAGGCATTATTAAGAAAAAGAGGAGAGCTTAAAATTCCTAAGAAAGTATGGGTTTATGAAGGTCGTAGAAGATCAATATTCGTTAAAAGAGGTGTTATAGGTTTATTCTTACTTCATCAAAGTGTTATTAATTCCGTTACTCTTTATAAAATGTAGCGGAGGTATGATACGAAATATTTTTTTTAAATAAAGCGAAATTCATCAATACCTTTCACACGGTAATACCCACTAGATTCTACCCCTTTTGTTCAGAATAATGGTTATAATTTTTCATTCAGCTTTGAACGATAAATATTTTATAAAAGTTTAATAATCGAATTAGAAATATTTCATATAAGTCATCCATGAGGGAAAAATAGGCGACAGGAATTTTTATAGAAATTGTATGGTGTTAAATCACATACAGTTCGATGTGTTACATCAGGCGTGGGAAAATGACGCTAAAAATTATAGAAAATTTAAATAATTAGAAGATGAAAAGAACTTTTTATATACCACGTTTTTAAATTTTCTGTTGAATCATATAAATTTGAAAACTCTATGTATTAAAAATTCATTTTTAAAATTTTTTTGATGAATTATCCCTGAAAGAAAATGATCAAATGCGCAATAAAGAGGGAAATTATAAGAAATTTTAAAACAAGAAATTAACTGAAAATGAATTCAGTGCTGCTTAAAGATGGCTAAAAGTATTAAAAGAATGTATTGTCATCGTGTTCTTAGCTATTCTAAAAGTTTCAAATGTCTAGCTAGTCGGGAAGTTGGTTAAAAATTGATTGAAAGATCTGTATTGGACAAACACACAAACAAGTAAGCTAGTTAATAAAAACATGGTAAAAAATGCAATTATTTCTGATGTCGAAGGCAATTGATATAAGGGTTATTATAAATACTGAAGGAATTATGTTGTTTTGAGTATCATTTTGAGATTAAGATATTAGAAAATTATTCTACCCTTTCTCTAGCATAATGTAGCTGCATCATATCCAAATACTTCATGTACTTAGGTATCGTTTTAAATTGAGCATATCTACTTTGAGATTTTTAATGTAATTTATAAAATCTTATGTTAATTTTTCTTAACTGGATAGATGAAGATTTTACGTGAAAAGGATATACTGTGTTTCTGTGATTTTATCTACCTAAAACCTGGAAACAGATTAGAATTAAAAAAGTGTTTTGGCTTATCTAATTACAAATATTTAATCAGAAATATATTTAACCTTCTTACTGTATTCCTTCAGAGTCCTAGAAATCCATAAGAATACCATCTAATACCGAATAGCTTCAGTATTAGATGTGATCATGAATATATACATACAGGTGGTTATCAAAATAATGGAAACACATCAATATTAGTGGTGTTTATGGAAGTGCTTCGTATTCCTTAAAATACAAGTTTAAGGAGCAGTATTTTTTTATAGAATATAGTGTATACATTATTCTACGCTAAAGTAGCAGTAATGAAATTATGGGCATCAGACTCTTTGGGGGATAGCATAAGATGTCAAACCTTTTAGACCGTGCAGAAGGGCAAATTGTTGAAGCGCGTTTAATTGGAGTATCTGTTGCAACAGCCGCCATGGGTTTGGGTGTTTACCGAGCTATTATACCGGAAGTCAAGATGGCATACAGAGTTCACGGAAAGACATCCTCTGTGAAACAATAGTGGACGAAAGGGAAAGTTAAGTGAAAGAGACTGACGGATGTTGAAGTGGATTGTGACTTCTAAAAAGAAGAAAACTGCAGCCAAAGTGACAATAGAGCTCCATCGGAATCTGCGGGCTCCAGTACCAGTCATTACAGGTAAGAGAAAACTTCAAAAAGAAACATTTACGGCAGAGTAGTAATTCCCAAGCCACCTGTAACAGATGTGAAAACAAACCGTCCTCTACAGTGGTGCCACGAGCACAAATCCTGGTCGATTGATACGTTGAAATATGACATTTGGTTATACAAATCATTATTCACTTTGTTCCCTGCAATAGGACGTGAGTATGTCTGAAAAACAACTACACAAGCGTATTATCATGCTTGTCTCATGCCACCTGTCAAACATGGAGAGGAAATTTCTTAGGGTTTCATCGCCATCTCATGGTTTTTACAAGGGATTATTGTAGCCACGAAAGGGAGATTTACTGGGAAGGACTATGTCGAAATTTTAGCCGACCAGATCCCTCCTAAGGTGCAAAAATTGTTTCCTGCAGGAGATGGCATTCTCCATAATGATAATGCTTGGATCCATATTAAAGGCCAAAATATTAAAAGCCAAAGATGGTCCTATGCCATATTAATAAAGAATTTCGTGTTTTTCCTCTCTCTCTCTCTCTCTCTCTCTATATATATATATATATATATATATATATATATATATATATATATATATATATATATATACACTCAAGAGCCAAAACATTATGACCACCTGTCAATAACGAGTTGGCCCGCCTTTGGCGCGCAACACAGGTTCAACCCGCCTTGGCATGGATGCCACAAGTCCTTGGTAGATGGCCGGAGACAGATTGTACCAGATGTTTAAGCAACGGTCCCGCAAATTCGAGATATTGCGAATTGGTGGTCTTTGAACTCTAAGCTGCCGTCCCATGACATCCCAAATGTGTTCTATCGGACTGAGATCCGGTGAGTTACGCGGCCAGGACATTAACTGGAATTCAGCATCATGTTCCTGGAACCACTCCAACACAATTTTAGCCTTGTGACACGGGGCGTTGTCCTGTTGGAACATTCCATTTCCAGCTGGAAAAAAAGAGGCCATGTAAGAGTGCAACTGGTCCGCAATTATGTTCAGATACCCTGTAGCATTCATGGTCTGCTCTACCACAACCACGGGTCCCAGAGACGCCCAAGAGAACGTCCCCCAAAGCATAATACCGCCACCACCGGCCTGTGTATGACCTACTGTACATTGAGGGAGCAACAGTTCGCCTGGAAGACGGCGTATCCTGACACGGCCATCGGCGTGATGAATGACAAATCGTGATTCATCTGACCAGGCAACTCTCTCCCACTGATCCATGGACCAATCGCGATGTTCCCGGGCCCAGCGCAGGCGCAGTTGGCGATGTCGCTTGGTCAGCAAAAGCACACGAGTGGGACGTTTGCTGCGTAGCCACATATCCAACAATGTCCGCTGAACAGTGTGCTGCGATACTATTCTACTTGGCCCTGCATTGTATTGGGCTGTCGGCTGAGCCACTGTCTGGCTCTGGTTTTGCTTCACCATGCGAGACAATCTCCGACGACCTTTTTCTTTGATAGCGTGTGGACGTCCAACACCATGTCGTCTACTGCTGGTTTCACCGTCATTCATCCACTTTCCATAAGTACTAACAACTGTAGGTCGCGAACAACCCACGAGTCCTGCAGTTTCGGAAATACTTGTTCCGAGCCTTCGAGCCATTAGAATCTGCCCTCTATCAAAGTCGCTTAGATCCGCAGCCTTTCCCATCACGCACAGAAGTAAGTGAAAGATTGATTCTTCGGACTCTCCAGCAGCAGCTAAATACCACTTCCACCTGATCACGTGCCTTCCACGTCATCCAGGCAAATCCATTGCAAAATGTAGGGGTGGTCATAATGTTTTGGCTGTTGAGTGAATATATATATATATATATATATATATATATATATATATATATATATATATATATATATATATATATATATATATATATATATATATAGTGGAATCTCGATCTTTCGTTTTTCAAGGGACCGATTGAAATGAGCGATTAATGCCGGAAAACGATAGATGCGGAAACATAACAAAGCAATATGATCGTTGGGAGTGGATAAAATGAACGACACATACGGAAAAACGATGGATCTGAAAACGATCGATCGAGATTCCACTGTATATATATATATACATATATATATATATATATATATATATATATATATGTGTGTGTGTGTGTGTGTGTGTGTGTGTGTGTGTGTGTGTGTGTGTGTGTGTGTGTGTGTGTGTGTGCGTGTGTGTGTGTGTAGAACGCGAGGTATCCGTTTCCACCAAGACAACATTATTTAACGACACCGTTACAGTGGTGCAGGATTGCTCGTTTGGGGTGGAATTATACTGGGCCCCAAAACAGATCTGCATGTTCAAATCGGAACCATGAACGGCCACATTTATCGGGACATCATTCTGGAACAACATGTACGTTTGTTTAGTTTTGCCATGGGTGCAGAATTTGTGCTTATAGATGACAACGCCCGTCCTCACCGAGAAAACATCGTAAACGAATGCATTCAATCTGTGGATTTCACCCGTATGGAATGTCCAGCATTCTCACCTGACTTGAATCCGATGGAGCATGTGTGGGACATGCTTGGCCGACGAGTTGCAGCCCATCAACCACCTCCTACATATGTACCGAAACTTGGGAGAGCATTGCTTGCTGAGTGGAGTAATCTTCTCCAAGATCAACTCGATAATTTGATACTCAGCATGCCTAGGCGTTGTACGGACTGTATTTAATCGCATGAGAGATATACAAGGTATTGACCATCATACCAACCATGTAATATTAAGTTTTTGAAAAGGAGATATTTTTTTTTAGAATTACTCCAGTGAGCAAAAATCGTTGTTTTTATGAATGGTATCATACGTACACCATCTTTTCTGCTCTTTATCTTTTGTTTAATAAATGGGCCTTATGAATAAGTCACGTTTTATTGCTGAACCTTTATCTGCCGTAGGTGGCATTATCTTTAATTTATGGACATGAGTGTATATATATAATAATTATAAAAAATCAATTTTATCAATGTACAAATATTTAGCTTCATCAAACACATTTTGAGATAATATTTGAAGAATACATAACATATAACCAAATTCAATATTTCTTTTATATGCAAAATAATGCAGTTTGGGGAAATTATAATTCAAAAACTCATTTAAAAGCACATCATATTTGCACAAATGAAAATAACTTTATAAATTTCTTCTCTAGCCTCCAGGACATGTGGTTAGAATACTTTGATGTGAGGAAAATCTAACAGTGTTCTAAAAGCAAAATTGATATCCAGTTTACTGGATAAAGATTTTGATAAAGTTCAGGGTCTTGCACTTGGAGAATTAGGACAAAATTAAACAGGATACAGATTGTGAAAATTATTGATAATAATAAAATATAGTTTTTTCATAAGAAGATGCCGAATTTTTTTGGTCAAGTTCATGCATTTGAAATACTCATAAAACATGTTTTTTGTTAATTTAGAGAGCTACGGTCAAGTGTTGAAACGCAAAGGCTAGATTGACCCTGTCCGTTATGTGAGAACGAAAGATAAACCACTTAGCTGGATCATTATACACAAAGCGTAAACATTTGTTTTTATTAATAAAAAATATATTTTACAAAATTCAAGTTTAAAGTCTTCAAAAATACTTCTGAGCTTTTATACTGGTCAATATAAGTTTAAATTTCGGAAAACCCTTATTTGGGCAAGCTTTTTCTTATTTCTTTATTTATTTTTTGAACATATATCTAATAAATTATTCACGTACACTGGTTTGAAGTAAACGATCGTCGAATTTATTTACATATTTCAAACGTTTAGCTTACTTCTGTTTCGTGTTACATGTACAAAACTCAGTGTGATAACTTCAGACACGAAATTATAATATCGACTTAAATATCCTTTCATTGATTTTACACTCATACATTGACGTCAAAGATCACGAAAAGTAACATTTTTCTGAAATTGATAATTTAGGGAAGTGTAATTTAAGATCCATATGTGTGGACCTCAGGTCTCAACGGAGTAAAACATCGGAAAATTTCCAAACGATAAAAACTCTCAAAATTGGTTAAAAATGACTTAAAATTCAAGCGCTAAGAGCTTAAATGCAATGATAACTGTCTGAATGAAGATTAATAACAATTTACAAACAAAAAATTGAAATTTTTGACTGATTTTAAAATTTACATTTTTTTAAACATTTTTGTGTCGAATGATACTTTTCAAAGTAATTATTTCTTACTACACAAATACGTGTTACATTTTATGCATACTTCTCTAGTCCTTGAGTCGCATCCTGATAATCGGCATTTGGAAGCATTTATCATCCATAAATCTCGGCAAATGTACTACTCCATCTAGGCTCACTTCGTTGGTTAGTTTACTATAACTCTGTGTTTCACTGGCAGGTTTTCATCATTCTTTACCGTGCCCAGATGTTTTCCCTTCTGTTTGTTGGTTTTATTTCCTTCGTATTTTAGGAGACCAAAGGCAACTGTCATACGGAATTCCAATGGTGACATGTATTGCTCGATACCATTTATATTTTGAAATCTCCTACATTGAATCCAGCAGTTTGATATAGCAAGATCTATAAAATAGCTAAATATACGCACGGACCATTTCTCAGTTTTAACAGTGCATCTGTATAATGCCAAATATCGGTCACATAAATCTGTACCACCCATACAATCATTGTAAGAGGGCACAATGGCGGGTTGCGGTATGCTGGTTTTTCTCTTTTCTTCTTTTGACCACCAATTGCAGCTAGAAATAGGTTCACTTCCAACACATGAAGACAATAAAACGACATATCTATTTTCCTTCCATTTTAAAATGCAGGTATTTTACCATCCCGGACAAGTTCATCCCATTCACCTCTCTGCGTCGTTCTATAACTTTTCAACTTTTCTTTGACTGTTCCTATTCTGTTGCATAGTACAGTTCCTGTAAGAAATATATTATTTTGGAAGTGATATTCTGCCCTTGCTATTCCCGTAAAATATTTATCTGTATATATAACGTGATTTGAGTTCTTAGGAATACTTTCATCAAGGCGTTTTACAATACCGCCACCTAAACCCAGTCTTTAAATCTTCTGGGGGAAAACATCCTTTTCCATCATAAATGGCAAAATCCAAGACCAAACCATCCTTGACTGACAGAACAAAACAGAAAAAGAAGCTCCTAATAATAGAATACTCGACATAAAAATTCTAATTAGATTTAATTTTTTATTATCATGCAAGATAATGCAATAATTGTGACTAAAAAACTGTCACTTTATATTGATGACGAAAAAAAAAGTCCTACTATAATATCTTGTTAAATTTTTAAAAAATACATACTCATATTTATCTCAACAATAAATTAAAGCTATAGAAAATATATTTGTAAAGAAAAAATAGTAAATTATGATATAATTATGAAATCTACTATTATTAATAAGTCGGTTTAATTATTTCCATGATTTCAAAAGATTACTCGATTAATGCAACGTAGAAACTGGAAATTTCTAATCAGAAAGGAAAAAAAATCTCTATAATTCTTGTTAAATATGAAAAAATATACATTTCAAAGCTCATAATTGTTCCACGAATACATTAAACTTATATGAAATACATAAAAAAGAACCAATGGTAAATTACGGAAAAATTAATGGGCTTCACTATAACAGCTTTCTTACTCCATTCAGAACTGAGGTCCACATGTGTGAACTTGTACGTAAATCACTACACTGTTCGTAAATATCACACAAATGAGAGTTTAATGGTTTTAAATAAGATAATAATCTATAATGCTACAAATTTTATTGCGGAAAGTGTCTATTTTTAATAATTTTGAACAGTACTTTCTTTTTCGGCCACGCTGTATTGAAGCCATTTTGCAAATTCGGATGAAAAAACAATTCATCTAATGTGTAAATCCAGTTTGGTGGTGCCATTTATTGGTATCTTTTCAAAGCAAAATCGTTAATCTTTTCATAAATGCGATAAAAATCTCAAAAAATTAAACGGTGTAGATTTTATGAGGCAAAGAGGTGAGGTCAACATATGTGGACCTCAAAACTGAAGAGGATAAATGAATTTGCTTGATCAATAAAATTTCTTTACGGAAAGATTTATAAAAAAATGTTTTTCTTCAATTATCGAATATTGACAGAAAACATATGTACTTCCCCATCTGTCAGGAAAATTATGTGTGGTATTTCACATCTCGCTATACCATGTATTAACACATTGCTGACTGGTACCGAGTAAATTGGTGTCCCAACAAAAAGGTATTTATAGGTTTTAATTGACACTAACTGTATGGTTATTTAGTTATTTTTGTCGTAACATTTTAATGTAAAAATATGATAACCAATATTAACAAAACGACCTACTGAGGACATTTATTTTTTAAGGTTATATATATATATATATATATATATATATATATATATATATATATATGTGTGTGTGTGTGTGCGTGTGTATATATATATAGTGTGTGTTTTAATTTAAGTAGAATATATAATGTGGACACACCAACTGTTCAAACACACAACCTATTAATAGATCTAATTCCAAAGACGTATGCCTACAGTAAAAAAGGATGCAAAACATTTTTTATTTTTAGTTTCCAGAAAGGAAATTTCGTTTCATGAAGAGAAAAAAATACTATAGTCCTTAAAAAGAAATATTACATAAAACTGAGTGAAATATATAGTTATAGGAAATGTTTTTGAATCATTAAGGAATTTATCAATAAACAGATAGACTGCCTGATTAACAATTAATTATCTGACTAACATACATTGAAAACTCTTAGCCAAACATACACATCTGTGAATAGAAATGTAAAATGCGTGCCAAGACAAGCTTTTACCGAATACCAAACAAAATTAAGGGAATTTTAGAAAATAACTGGGAACCCAAATCTTGATTATTTATAATAAAATATTTAATACTATACATGATTCCAGAGAAAAAACTCAGTCGAGGTGTTTATGGGCCCATTGTTATGAATATGCTACTCATATTATACATCAAAGACCGGAACGCTTAGAACTTTCCCCGTCTGCTTACGTCCGTTCCAGGCAATAATGTTATTATTTAAATTTAAATGGTTACATAAGTTTCTATGAAAAGATAATATTTTCCTTAATAGGTATGAGACAAAGGATTCGTGATATATTTGGAAACTTCTTAGATGTATATTTACTTCAGTAAGTTGTTTAATTGCAACAAAATAAACCCTAAAACTTTCTTGACATGAATTTCCTTAATTGGAAAAACATGGGAAATACACTAAATTTAAAATTCTGCATATATCAAGCCCTCTAAGGTTACAGATATGAAATATATATTCTAGATAAAGATATTTTAAAAAATACTCTTCAATATTCTTATTTTAATATAAGGGGATTTAGGAAGAATTTGTCTTTTGATAATCTTAATAATCCATTGACTTGGCGGTAATTATATATATATATATATATATATATATATATATATATATATATATATATATATATATATATATATATATATATATATATATAAATAATTCCGTTTTCCTGGGCTTGTTAGGATTCAATAAAATCTCTTCTGAAAATTCACACAAAATAAATTTATTATGTAAATTCTTCAGGCGAACACACAAATTCAAACGTAAAACACATAACAACTGTCCTTTATACAGCAGAAAATTCTAAAAACAAAAGTCAGGATACCAGAATTTCAATACAATACACACCAATTAACGCAATTTCAACCCATTCATTTCTAACTAGGAAATTAAACAGAGTTCTAATGCCTATGTCAGGTGTATTTATAGATTTCCAAAGTGCCCCCTATAGGTCAGTCTGAGCTAGATATTGCTAGAAGCTTCCGGAAAAGTTTTAGAAGGCAAAATGGACCATTTGGCTAAATATCGCTAAATTTGGCAACCAAAATAAATCACTAAACACATCGCCGATTTGGCGATAACTCTCATAATTGGCGAGATTCCCACGGGCTCCCATGTTAAATACATAGCTATAGGAGCTCTTCCATAGAAGTCATTTTAATGAAATAAAATGCAATATTTACAAAATTCGTAACATATATATATATATATATATATATATATATATATATATATATATATAGGAATGAGGCAGACCGTACCAGAAGATTGCGGAATAGCTACGTTGTGCACAATGGCTACTAGATGTCGCTGACGTTTGCGCGGCAAGGTAAAACGTGCGTGAAGAGAAAAACAGGAGAGCGATCGCAAGGGAGTGACGAGTTAGGTCATCTCCGCGAGACTGCCCACGCATCGAATTGATCTGTGTTAAATGGTGAAGAGAGCGGTTATTTTAATTCTGAATGTCCCTATAACTGTCTAGTAAATGTCCCGTGTAATTGTCATGTCCCAAGAATAATAAATACTTGTTTGTGCAAAAATTTGCATTATCATTCCCCTAGACATCTTGCCATCCTATAAACTTGGGGGATCGCCCCGGATGGACTTTGAGGACTTTGAGGACAATTAGTGACTGTGGTTAATTTATATAAGTGACTGTGATATGAAAGAACAATCCGTGGATTATAGTGATATACTTTTTGGATTTATTGTGTTACTCTTGATATTTTGGATACACGGTGAATTCCACTACTGATGCGACAGCAACCACTGATGCAAGAGTCCTGCGAGAAAAGGTAGGATACCTTCTTTTTATAACTCTATTGCTGAGAAAAAGATTTATGAAAAATGTCTACTACTATTAATTATAACAAGAATACGCGCAAAGAGGACATAGTGAATGTTCTTACTGAGATTGGTGAGCAGTGCATTGCAAAAGAAACGATTATAGAGTTAAAAAATAAACTAGAGAAATCTAAAGCATTCCAAGATGACGCGGAATTTGTAATGAATCTTCTTAACCGAATAATTGAGGATCGGCAGCCAAAAGCTGAGCTTGAACTGCAGCTAACCAACTCAAAACTAGAATTAGAAAAATTAAAGCTCCAACGTATAGAACGAGAGGTAGAACTTTGCAAATCGAAAGCAGAAGCAGCTCAAGATGTATCAAATACTGAGGTTTGTGATCTTGAAAATTTGATTAAAAGTGTAAAAACGCTAACAATACAGTTGCCGATAAAAGCGGAAAATTTTAGCCTTTTTTTCCAATCATTGGAACGAGCGTTTAAAGTTAAGGATGTCCCAGAGAAATTGAAATCCGAAATTCTTATAAATATTCTTGGAGAGAAGGCCCATAGCATTTTACTATACGTTAAAGATGATGAAATGAATAACTATGAGTTAGTTAAATCTTTAATCATGAAAGAATTCCAACCCACGGCTCAAGAGTGTCTACTTAATTTTAGAAGAGCTAGAAGGCAGGTGAATGAGACGCATGTGCAGTTTGCAACACGCTTAAATGCAATGTTCCAATATTATCTCAAAATCCGTAATGTTTCTGATTTTAAAAAACTGTTTGACCTAATGGTGAGCGATAATTTTTTAGACACACTAGATCAAGAAACAGCTTCTCACATTAAAATCACACAGGCTGACTCGTGGCTGACGCCTGAACAGCTTGGAAAGACTTGTGATGTTTTTTTTGTTTCTAAAAATAAAACTTTGCATGAAACGCGGAACTATTCGAGTGTTCGTTCTAGGAATGAAAGTGACGCTATCAAAGATCGTACAAAATTTGAATACGGAAACCATTCCCCGAGGCAGTTTCAGAGACAAAATCAAAAATTTTCTAGTAGAGAACCTATATCTTGTTATGTTTGTGGGGGGCCGCATTTTGCTAGAAACTGTACAAAGAAATTGTCGAATGCAGAAAACAAGAGTGACCAAAAATACGGCATCAATCACGTTTCAACTTCTATCCCAACTCAAAATGACTATTTATTCAGCGAGCTACAGTACGTCGATGTGTTTATAGACGGAAAACCCTTAGTCGCCACGGTAGACAGTGGTGCGAGTTCGATAATCGTAAACAAGAATTTTGTTTCGGCTGCAAAGCCAATTCATTCTCAGATTGTTTTGACAAGTGTATTCGGTGAATGCCGGACGGCCAATGTTTACAAGTTTCGCATTTCGCTACGCGAAGGCGGGAAAGCGCGAGAGGTCTTGGCTGCGAGCTCTGAAATTGTTGCGGAAGTTATTTTGCCAGCGAAAATTTACGACATGTTATTGAAACCAGAGGAGGCGGTGGCGCCTACGAGCGAGGCAAGAGTGAAAACTAGAAAACATTTAGAGAGCGCGAATGTAAACAACGATTCATCAGCTTCGTTCTTAGTGAGAGTATCCGAATCGTATGATGATTGCCCTTTTGACCTGTCACACATTACTGACTGTAAATTGAGAAACGAAATTCACGCGCTTGTTCAAAATTATGAGCCAAACAAAACAGAAACTACTGCTTTGAAAATGAAAATAATTCTGACCGATGAGAGACCCATTTGTCAAAGATCACGCAGGTTGTCGCTTCCTGAAAAGAGAGAAGTCGAAAAGCAAATAAACGATTGGTTAGAGCAAGGGATAATTAGGGAGAGTTGCTCTGATTTTGCTTCGCCTGTTGTGGTGTGTAGAAAGAAGGATGATACGATGCGTTTGTGCATTGACTACAGAGCTCTGAATAAGCGAATAGTTAGAGACAGATATCCGCTACCTGTTATTGAGGAAGTATTAGATAAGCTAGAAAGTGGAAGGGTGTTCACGACTCTCGATTTGAAAAATGCTTTCTTCCATGTAGAAGTGGAT
Source organism: Dolomedes plantarius (assembly GCA_907164885.2). Taxonomy (NCBI): domain Eukaryota; kingdom Metazoa; phylum Arthropoda; class Arachnida; order Araneae; family Dolomedidae; genus Dolomedes; species Dolomedes plantarius. The sequence continues at coordinate 90,031,760 of OU015493.1, read as the reverse complement.
GAAGCAAGTAGAAAATACACTGCGTTTGTAACAGAGTCAGGCCAGTATGAATTCCTAAGAGTACCGTTTGGTTTGTCCATTAGCAGCAATTACTTTCAAAGATACATCAATTACGTGTTTAGAGACCTATTGAGAGACGGGACTTTAGTTATTTATTTAGATGATATCATAATCCCAGCTATCAATGAAAAAGAAGCGCATAAAAAATTAAGTCGTGTGTTAGAAACAGCTTCCAAGTATGGTCTTGAGTTAAACCTTAAGAAGTGCCGATTTTTGCAGAGGAAAATCAATTTTTTAGGTCACATCATTGAAAATGGTACTATTCGACCGTCGTTAGAGAAGACTGCAGCAGTTCGTTGTTTTGCTGAACCCAAAAATGCCAAAGAAGTGCAGAGTTTCCTGGGGTTGACAGGATATTTTAGAAAGTACATACCTTCATATGCCATTATAGCAAGACCACTTAGTGATTTATTACGAGCCTCAAAACCTTTCGAATTCGGCTTTGAACAGAAAATAGCCTTTCAAAAACTTAAAGACGCGCTGTCTAATGAACCCCTGTTACACCTTTACAGAGAAGGGCAGAAATTGGAATTACACACGGACGCAAGTAAACTTGGGTTAGGGGCAATACTTTTCCAGCAGAGTGATGATGGGCGCTATTATCCAATTCAGTATATGAGCAAAAAAACCTCCATCCAGGAAGAAAAATTGTGTAGCTATGAACTTGAAGTGCTTGCGATTATCCAGGCTTTAAAAAGATTTCGAAATTATTTATTGGGAACCAAATTCAAAATTTTCACTGATTGTGCGGCATTTGCAAAAACCCTAGATAAAAAGGAACTTACACCAAAAGTTGCCAGATGGTCATTATTCATGCAAGAGTTCCAATATGAAGTAGTGCATCGCCCTGGAAAACAAATGCAACACGTTGATGCATTGAGCAGATTCCCCGTTATGCTTGTGAATAGTGATGAGTTGACTTACAAAATTGTTAATGCTCAAGAAAGTGACGAATATATCAAAACCATCAAGAAACTGTTACAGGCAGGCAAAACCTCCGAATTTATCTTGAATAATAATGTCTTGTATAAGATTGATAATGATGAAGAGTTACTGGTAGTACCTGAAATGATGCAAGTGGACGTTGTGAAGCATGCACATTCTTTTGGACATTTTGCTGCTGTAAAAACTGAAGACTTGGTGAAACGTAATTTTTATTTCCCAAACATGAGAAAGTGTGTTGAGAATGTGATAAGAAACTGTGTTGAATGCATAGTTGTAAATAAGAAGACTGGGAAAGGAGAAGGACTGTTACATCCTATTCCTAAGGAAGATTCGCCATTATCAACATATCATGTGGATTTCATTGGACCACTGCCAACAACCAATAAGAATTACAGTCACATTTTCACGGTCGTAGATGCATTTACAAAATTCACATGGCTTTATCCAACTAAAAGTACCACAGCGCAAGAAGCCATCGAAAGACTAAAGCTACAGCAGAAAACCTTCGGGAATCCTTCGACCATAATCAGTGATCGAGGAGGAGCTTTCAGATCCAAAGAATTCGAAGAATACTGCACTAAAGAGAATATACATCATGTACAAATAACTGCGGGAGTACCAAGAGCAAATGGTCAAGTGGAAAGAATACATAGAACCCTTATCCCGGTATTAACAAAGATGTCCTTAAATGACCCAGCGAAGTGGTTTAAGCATGTCGACTCATTGCAAAGAGTGTTAAACTGCAGTACGTCACGTAGTACTAAGTACTCACCGTTTGAATTACTCATAGGAACCAGAATGAAAAATCCCGAGGATGCCATTATAAGAAATTTGCTTGTGGAAGAAAGTCAAAACCAATTTAATCAACATCGTGATAGCATTAGGAAAGACGCTAAGCAGAATATTTTAAAAATTCAAGAGGAGAATCGTAAGACTTACAATAGAAAACGCAAGGAAGCTTATCAGTACAAGCAAGGAGAACTGGTGGCAATTATGAGAACTCAGTTTGGAAGCAAGCTGAAACTCCGACCGAAATATTTTGGACCCTACCGTGTTACTAAAGTTAAATACCATGATCGCTACGATGTCGCCAAAATTGGAGATCAGGAAGGACCAAATGTTACATCTTCATCAGCGGACCAAATGAAGCCCTGGACCAAATGTTGACCTACATAAATGTTTTGGCTAGAATTTAATGTTTGTAAACTGTGTACTAATCTATGTGTTTTTGTTTTTTTAGTTCGTGTATTTTAGATCCTAGGCTGTTGCAGCAGTGAGGACACTGCTAGTCAGGATAGACGAGCGCTATAGGAATGAGGCAGACCGTACTAGAAGATTGCGGAATAGCTACGTTGTGCAGAATGGCTACTAGATGTCGCTGACGTTTGCGCGGCAAGGTAAAACGTGCGTGAAGAGAAAAACAGGAGAGCGATCGCAAGGGAGTGACGAGTTAAGTCATCTCCGCGAGACTGCCCACGCATCGCATTGATCTGTGTTAAATGGTGAAGAGAGCGGTTATTTTAATTCTGAATGTCCCTATAACTGTCTAGTAAATGTCCCGTGTAATTGTCATGTCCCAAGAATAATAAATACTTGTTTGTGCAAAAATTTGCATTATCATTCCCCTAGACATCTTGCCATCCTATATATATATATATTTTAAAGATTATTAAACATCGAAAAGATAAATGGAAGAACACACACAATGAGGCAAGTTAAGCTAGAAAAAAGTTGAGAAAATAAACATCATAGGAAGAACACGTTTCTTAATTGTTAAAAAATTAAACTTATATGATTAAATTCATATAATACTGATACTGGTATGGATGGATTAATTAGTAACATTCAGAAATATTAAATCGTAACTTTATAACGTTTACGGAAAAAAATGGCACTTAATTATTCCAAACATATTACAATGCCTACCTAGCTTAGTTCTTAGAATTTGAAGCCATCTTGTTGTTGTTTTCTTTAATGATCTCTGGCCAGAATAGTATCCCAGACCAGGTCCATATAGGATAGCGAGCTGAGGGGCGCGGCTCTGCTTTATATAAAAGCACCATAAATGTCGACAGCTTTGACCGAACAATATTTATAAAATAGATCTTCGAAATATTTTATGGAACCTATTATATGGTACCTGCCCCCCCTTGGGTGGCAGGTACCGATAGCCGACGCAGTACCTCTTGGCTACCTCAAGACCTAAAGTCATCTTCATCTGGAGTAGCGCACACACGCTTTACATTAATTTATCTGAAATGGATGGGCAAATAAAGTTCATAATTAGTTTAAGAAAATATAAGGAGAAGGTCTATAAAACTGTTGCAAATGACTGAAATGTAAAATTTCCAAAAATTGTATAGAAAGTAGCTGGTTAATCAACGCACATGAATCCTCTACGTGTGAGAAATTAAAGTTATCTAAAATATTTTACTGAATTATATGAATAAAGACCCATTATAAAAAGAAATCTCAATTTAAAAGGAGTAAGACAACATTGTAACTGGGTAAAACCAATTTGAAAAATGCTAACAAATAAACAAACACACTAGTGAATTTTATGTAGTCAAATAAAATGGATCAATTTATAAAATCAGAAACAAGTGATGTTTTTAAATCGTATTCGTAATGTCTGCTCTTCATACGACTGCTCATGCCTAATGAAAATATCTATAAATAGCCTTGTGGTTATTTCTTTCTTGAGGCTTTTTTAATGTAATTCATATCAGAAATTCATGAGATAATGCCGGATAATTCTATGATCTTTTAAAGTTTTTCAGATGCATAACCAAAAAGTTTTACAACAATGTCATTCAGAAATTTAACAGAAAACATAACTTAATTTATTTTGAGTAAACAGTAAAATGCTTTTGGAGCCATAAACTACCCATTTACTCCTATTTAATTTTGCTATATTATTAAATTTTACGAATCGCTGCGTTCCAGAGGAAACTGTTTCCTAAAAAAAAGACGAGAAAAAGGGAGATGCGAAGCTTGTAAATAGTTGAGTAAATGCATGCCATTAATTTTATTTTCTAACGTCAACGTTTGAACGCATGTATCGAGGGTTAAGTCATTCACTACATTTAAAAAGCTTCATGTATGTAACATAAACCAAAAGGTGACAATTTTAAAAATAATTTAAGATGATTAACATGTAAATATGTTAATAATAGGTTCCATAAAATATTTCGAAGATCTATTTTATAAAGTGGATGAAAACTGTCAATATTAAACAATATTTTTAGCCAAGAAGTTCATCTTTATATGAAAGGTGATGTATTTTTTAGCTGGAGTTAGTACGCTTTTACGTACTGTATATTAAATGATATAAACTTGGTTGGTTTTCAATTTTGAGGAGCAAATGTGTAAAAGTAGTCAATTCGTAGTTTTATTAAAGCATTTCATCCATAATAGATTAGCAACTTTATAGAGAATCTATACTCACTTCTACCCAGACCTGGGTGTATATAATTTGAAGTGGCTCTCTATTTGAATTTGAAGCAAACACAGTTTATACATGAAACAATGTTTATTGAATTCATTGCACATATAATTGGCTTTTACAGCAATAAGCATGCGTACTACTTGTACGGAATGTATAAACACAGCTTTCAAGAACAATATATTTTTATACTCACGAACAGTAAGTCAAACCAGCAGTACTGCCACGTAAACTTCTGGCCCACTAAGCACTAGCGCAGGATAACACCTTTTCAACCTTAACAACCTCCCCTCTTTTTCATTAATGACGCTGCGTGGTATTTGTACTAAGCGCGTATGCCGAAATTAGCATATCTAAAGCAGCTTCTTTAATTCACTCAAAAGTTCGATTCTTGGGAATCGAATCTTGTGTATACCTTACACTGGCCTCCCTCGAAAAAAAAAATTAGGTAACTCAGGTCTGAACGGCTTCAGTTAACTAATTGAAAACGCGTGCTGGTCTGACTTTTTACATAATGGGTGGCAAAGCCAAAAAACCTTCCACACGTTGTGTGGGGGAAAAACGCCACTACCATTTTACAAAACTAACCCCGAAGGGTCCAGGTGACACCATCAAACAGTGGATTTGCAGAGTTGCGGATACTGGGATGGCCAACTGCGCCCTAGAATATCTATTTTAATTAAAAGTGACAACACAATTGCACAGCATGACATTTCTTGACTGTATCTGCTCTCCCCCAATTTATAATGTACATGTGTTATTTTTTGTGAAGTTAGTACATTAGTGGTTAATTGGTATATTGTGTAGTATGTATTTTTTTTCCTAGTCACTACATGTCCCCTTCAAAAATTTATAAAACAACAGTATGCCGTTTTTTTTCAGTGGCTCACTCCTTCCCCTCAAAATGTTTACACAGTATATACAATGGGGGACTTCAAACCAATTTGGTTCGGTTTTATTAAAGGGTGGGAGTTAGAATAAGAGAATTGATACAAGACTTGTTCCTCATGAATGCAGCAACTTCCTTGCACCAGTCTTTCCAATCCGTGGAACATCTCTTGATGGTCGCAGTCCTAGTAAAGGGGTTCGTTGACCGTGTGGGCATCCTTCGTGCAGCAGGTCGTTGGTCCTGAGGCGCTGGTCCGGCTTGACGATGGACAGGAGGTCTCTTGGGAGGAGGCCAACCTTGCTGGGCGGCTGATATCTTGCGTTTCCTGTACTTATGCAAAGGAGCTTTAAAATTGTCATTCTTCCTTTTTATAACCTTGTGTACCTTATGTGTGCCACTTTCATCCTTAGATGGAGGTTTTGTAGTGCACACTTTACCTTTCTTCGTACTTTTGCTTGTATCGGTATTAGATTTTAATGCAGATTCTATTTTGTCAAATTTATACGCCGCACCAACGTGTTTAGTTACTGGCTTTATCTCTCTACTTGTGTCATGTTTTTCAACAAACTGACTCTGTTTTTGGTATTGGTGCTTATGCAACTTCTTGTTTACCGCCTTAATTACTTCAGTATTAGCAGTTTTAATGCTGGAACCTGAAGGCGCTTTTTCACGTTTTTTATCCCCCTTAACTTTAGTTTTATCCTCTTTTGACGATAAAGTCTCTTTGAAACTTGCGATATCAGAATCGTTATCATTTAAATTCTTTAACACTGCTTCAGTTTTAGGAAGATTAAGCTTTTCGTACTGGTGCGTTTTAATGCAACCTGCGTCTATAACTTCCGAAGCATCAGCTAAACTACTTACAGTATAACTCTGTGTCAACTTTTCATCCTGAGTCTCAGTATGGTTTTCATGTACTTTATTTAAAACCATATTATCAACCTGGCCTACAGCATCCTCATTCGGATGGAAACTTGAAATAATATCATCATTACCTAGCGAGTTCCTACTATCGTTTAAAGAATTTTTATTGTCGTCAACTAATAAGTATTCACTAACTTCCGTAACGCATACTTCGTCATCTACTAAATTTCCTTCATTAACAGATGTGTGAATATCATCTAAAATATCAGGTATAGCATTAATAATATCAGGTATAGCATTAATAATAGCAGGTATAGCATTAATAGAAGTGTCCGATGATTTATTTTCTAAACCACTAGCATTAGTATCGGCACTATTTTCAGAAATTTGTACTGGAATTACCGCATCATTCCAGCTAGACTCAATTTCTTTATAAGCCACAAAAATACCCTGACTTTCACTATTCTCAAAATTATGATTACTACTCGGACAAAATAATACATTTGACCAAACAGTTTCAACAGGTTGAACCATATCATGTGAATCAACTTGCCAGTGCAAGTAAGGTGCTTGCATATTATTTTCTTTAAGTGCACTAATTTCATTATAACACCGTGCGCTTCTATTATTTTGCCTGCGGTACTGCTTACGCTGCTGGTTTGAAACTCGCGAAAAATATTGGCGCCGCTGTATAAAACTTCTCGTACCTGAATGACGGTGAGGGGTAGCGAAGAAATGCCTATTGTCATATTTAGCTAAAGCTTGAAGGAGGGTAACCTTGCTTGTAATTGTTTGATTATCTAAAAAATCTTGAACACTTGGCTTCAAACGTTGGATAACTATTTTTAAGATTACCGCTTCCGTTACCCCTTCTAAACATTCCTCATACTTCGAAATCTTTTCCGTAGCAAAATCTAACGCAGACTGACCTTCACGTTGCCTTAGCGAATAAATTTCCGCTTCAATTTCACTTTGATTAAAGGTCTTTGGAAAAACACTAAGAAACTGTTGCTTGAATGACAAATAGTGAAAAATCAGATTACTGCTTTGCATACACGTGTACCACTGATATGCACTACCTCTTAAAGCGGCTAGAGCAATTTTAAGTTTATCCCCCTCTGGGGTGCATTGTTGCTGAAAGTAATGCTCAATTTTCTTTAGGAATTGGCTTGAGGGGCCGCCATTGAAGGTGGCTTCGAATGGCGCAATTTGCTGAACCATAATTACCCGAGGGAAATTTCCAGCAGGATTTTGTTCTACAACACTCATTTTTTAAATAGTATATAAGTACTTGCAACAATTTTATCAATATAAGTACACAGTACACAGTTTTTAATTTCAATTATGTTGTTCGTTACAAATGTAACGCTAACTACCAGGGTATATATATCTTTCGGGCGCCAGTATAGAGAATCTATACTCACTTCTACCCAGACCTGGGTGTATATAATTTGAAGTGGCTCTCTATTTGAATTTGAAGCAAACACAGTTTATACATGAAACAATGTTTATTGAATTCATTGCACATATAATTGGCTTTTACAGCAATAAGCATGCGTACTACTTGTACGGAATGTATAAACACAGCTTTCAAGAACAATATATTTTTATACTCACGAACAGTAAGTCAAACCAGCTGTACTGCCACGTAAACTTCTGGCCCACTAAGCACTAGCGCAGGATAACACCTTTTCAACCTTAACAACCTCCCCTCTTTTTCATTAATGACGCTGCGTGGTATTTATACTAAGCGCGTATGCCGAAATTAGCATATCTAAAACAGCTTCTTTAATTCACTCAAAAGTTCGATTCTTGGGAATCGAATCTTGTGTATACCTTACAACTTAACTTTGATCAATTAAACTCCGAAAAAGAAATGAATGTTTAATTTCTTACCTGGTCATTAAAGTTTAACTGATTAATCTGGAGTTTGTTAGCACAGCGAAATTCTCTCGAGTACTTCTGTCAAAAACTTCAATGTTTGTTCATTGTAATATACATATCTTCAAAAAATAACTCAATTTATGCATTCGATTTTATATGTTAAGACTATTAAATTATAAATAAATGAAATTACTCATAACAGATTTCAAAATTATGTCTATAGTAAGCAACTGCAATTTTCATCAGAGGATTTAATTAGATTTTCAAACACCTCAATCTTGAAGTCTTAGAAATATTTTTTTATAAACTCAGCTATTGCTAATTTACTTTATCAAGCAAGAGTGCGGAAATCATGATGTGCTAAACATTTTAATGTCCCTGCATGGAAATAGACGATTGAGAAATGAGTCTGTCAAATTGTAATCTAGGAAGGAGAGATCCAAGAGATTTTATAGGATGTACTTTGTAAAGTAATCATTATATCAAATTAATTATTGAGCATCTGAGTCGTCTTATGTTTGTTAATTAAATGAAGGTAGTAAAGCCTTGACTGCTTATTTTTTATTTGGAGGAGGTGTCCCAACTATGAGGTATTTGTAGGTTTTAATCGACACTGACTGTATGGTTATTCAATTATTTTTTTCGTAACATGTTAATGAAAAAAAAGGATAATTAATATTGACACGCCTTTCTAGTCACATTTATTTTCCAATCTATATATATATATATATATATATATATATATATATATATATATATATATATATATATATATATATATATATAGAGAGAGAGAGAGAGAGAGAGAGAGAGAGAGAGAGAGGGAGGGAGAGAGAGATAGATAGGAAAGTCATGTTCGTTACATTGGCTATTAAACAAAGCATAAATAAAAACCTTAAATAACAAATTTTATATTCAATTTTAAAAGACAAATATTTAAAAAATATTTTTTCTGTTTTGTCCTGTGATATGTCTTAACTATAAAAGATATGATATATATTTAAAAAAAATTAAAATGTACTGGGATCTGAATTCAGTCTGTAAAAGGTTAACAAATGCAGTCATTTAAAGAATTTTGTTCATGATAGAAAGAGTTTTGAGTTCTTAATCATGAGCAAAATAAGTTTTCGAAACCACAAAAATTCATATCATTCCTGACTTTAAATTTTGCTTCTACCGATAAATAATCATTTTTCTCGGAGTTATAAGAAATTATCTATAAAAGAATTCTGTTGATACATTAGTAAGCAAAATTTTCTAATTACTGTATAAATATTTCGGACTTTTGATGTTTAAATACAGAATACTAAATGTAGCTAATATAAACAAACACGAAATAATTCACAGACACGAATATACACATACATAATTTAATACCTAAAGTGCAATTTTAAAAGCTAAAGGCAAGAGTAAATTTTTATGTATGATGAAAAAAATCCTTATATCATTAATTAAAAAATTGCTCAGCTTAAATTAAAATCCCGCTTGAAATTTATATGTAAAACATGTTTTTTTCGGTTTAAAAGAAAACATGAACAAATTTTTTTACACCCGTTATATGAATGCATTTTTTCTAAGACAGTCTTTTTCGATAGGATCGTAATGACTTCTCTTAGAAACTCAATTAAAATTACGTTGATCTTTCTCAAGTAGGTTTTATTCACAAATAAATATCGTTCACCTCACTAGGATATAAATATTCCCCTCTCTGAATGTCACATGACAAATTAATATCCGCATCATTGTCGATTTGTTTATCGTACCGTAAAACCTAAAATAAGCTCTCAGCGAGGCTTTTACATCAATGATCTAAACAAGGAAATTTCGAAAATTTTCATTATGTGAACGTTATTGATGCATTCTCTTTTGAAATGCATTAAAATAACATGGTTTTCTCTCTCTCAAGAAAAGTTTATCCTCGAATAAAGCCGGTCCACTTTCCATAAAACAAAATATTCTTTCGAGGTCTATTCATCACGTATGAGAGAATTTCTTTGACAGCATTATATTTCTAATGGGAAATAAATGACTCGAATAGATTAGGCAGAAAGGAAATATTAGTTCTTTATTAGGTTAAATGCTGTAGTATAATGTCTGCACAAGTTTATTAAGACACTTAATATGGCTCTTATTTATTTCTTAGATATGAGTAGTTTACCTTATTGTTATAAACGGTATTTCTAGACGCAAAAATTCACTATAATGGCAATATTAATATTTGATTCCTTCATTAACTATTTAGTTAATATTAAAGTTTGCCAAAATAAATTAAATTTTGCCATTGAAGGGATATCATTATTAATAATTATTTTATCATAATCACTTAACATATTCAAAAATTGATATAGAAAGGTTCTTGAGGACTTAAAATTGAATGACTGGTAGCTTATAGACAACTCCATTTATCACTATCAAAACGAATAGTTTTGCTTAATGCTTGATGCTAAATGTCAAAATTAATATAATTCATGATAAAACGACTTTAGTAAAATTCAAATAGAGAACTCATTTCTGGGATTTCAGTCATCTAAGTTTATAGCTCTGGAGATTACCTCATACATCTCCTGAGCAGAACATATAATAAGCAATTATAGAGTATTCCTAAGCGTAAACAATCTTTCTTTACTCAAGATAGTCTTTGATCTATCCTTATCGATTGGGTATCCCCCCCTCCAAAGATCTCTAACTAACACACACACACACACACACACATCTCGATCTATCGTTTTTCAAGGGACCCACTGAACTGAACGATAAATGCGAGAAAACGATGGATGCGAGAGCATAACAAAGCAATATGATAGTCGTGACTGGGTGAAATTAACGACACATACGGGAAAACGATGATTCGGAGAACGATCGATCAAGATTCCACACATATATATATATATATATATATATATATATATATAAAATTGAATTCACTTCTCAAAACTCTTGTAGCAGACACTGGCTGTTTTTTCTTGTTTTTGTCTTCCAAAACAACCTTTCCAATTAAATATTTAGACCTGGTCTATGCACAGTTACTGTGTTTTAAACCAATAGTTTAAGAATATCATATTTATTAAAGAATACTTTAAAATAATTTTTATGTATGGTATTTTAATCTTATTTTCAAATTAGGAAGCTGAGGTCTTTAAAAGGTCAAATATTAAAATTCAAAGTGTCGAAGTCCGTGTACTGGATCTCAATGCGACCCTTATTTTTTAAACTTTTTTTGAGAAAGGAGTTATTAGATAACCCAAATATCTGAATTTACAGATTTCATATTTATATTATATATCATTCATAAAAAATATACCTTATAAAAACAAATTTATTAGAAGCACAACATATTTATATTGTAAACATGGATTTTGATGCATTTCTATAATCTGCCGCATTCCTCGTTTAGAAAATTTTAACACATCTTTAAAAAAAAAATTCCCAGCTATTCATTTAGCTTTTATTATTGAACTCAAATAGCTGGAGAAGAAATCCGGGCGCTTCCTACTTATTTTGTTTTATGGAAATTTTCTTCCGCTTTTTAAGTATCGTTTCCAGCGAGAAGAAAAATTTGAAAGAATGATCTCTTTTAAGGGACATGTTGAACGGCGAAAAGGCATAGAGCGAGTGGAATAGTGTCATTAACTTTTCCCACTTGCTCATTTAAATAAAGTGTGTGTCATTAAGCTGAACGCATACTTACTGCATCAGATACTCAAAATAAACTAGATGATAACGGTTCCATCTTCATTCAGGAACGCCAGAGCTGGAGGAAAAAAATTATAAACAGAAAGGAAATATAAAAGAATGAAAAAAAAATTTCTGAAGAATTACTCTTGTAATCTGCTTATAAAAACGCGTCAGTAATTATAAGAAAAATGACTGCATTTGATAATAAGTTTCCTTGTTGAATTGAAATAAAATTCTTTATATATTCTTAACTATGAAATAATTATTTATATGGTCCATGTAACTCGAAGAACGCATAGAATATTGCTAAAGAGTGTAGTAGTGATTCTTATGATTAAGTAATATTCCAAAAAAGAGTCATTTCAAATAAGTGATGTGAAACCACAGTTTGCTTTTATTGTATTTTTTTCAACTAACGCAAAAATGTCTTTTACAAAAAAATTAAAATGCTTACCCAATTTCCTTATTTGAAATTTAAAATTTATATTATGTTAAATGTTTCAGCAGATAGTTTATGTAAGCGTATTTTTGAAGGATGTGAATTGAATAGGTAGGAACTTATACAATATTGCTTTAGATTTTAGTCATGATTCTGTGATTTTGTAAAATCCAAAAAAAAAAGAAAAAAAAGGAGAGTAATTTCATATAACCGATACGCAACCACAGTTTACTTGTATTGTTTTTCTTTACACAAACATATATTTTACTTTATATATAAATACTAATGCTTCCCCAATTTCGACATTTGTAATTTAAAAATTACAGTATGTTAAATGTTTCAGCAGATAGTTTATATAAATGTATGTTTTAAGGATATAAATAGAATAGGAATGAGCGTACAGAACATTGCTTTAGAGTGTAGTCATCATTCTTTAATTTCGCAATGTTCCAAAAAAGTGTAATTTCAAATAAGCAAAGCGAAACCACAGTTTACTTTTATTGTTTTATTAAATTAAAACCGCAAAAAATATATTTTTAAAGAAATCAAAATACTGATGCTTACCCAATTTCCACTATTGTAATTTCAAAATTATATTATGTTAAATATTTCGGCAGATAGTTTATATAAGCATATTTTTGAAGGATATGAATAGAACATGAAAGAACCTATAAAATACTGCTTTAGAGTGTGGTCATGATTCCGTCGTTTCGAAATATTCCAAAAAGAGTAATTTCAAATATGCGTTGTGAAACCTCATTTTTACGTTTATTGTAAACACAAAAATATCTTTTACAAAAAACGGAGGACGCGCTGGCCCAGTTTACAAGAGCAGCGGGCCAGTGATCTGAACGTTCCTGGTTCGATGCACGTCGCTGTAAATCCACCACCGTGTTCACTAGTGGTGGCTGGTGAACGTAAAATAGGTCGTGGCTACAATGTCCTCCAAGTTCTCAAATTTAGCCTTGGAGGTGCGGCGTCACTTGACTCGGTTCAAAATTACGGGACTGGTCATTTAGCCAAGTCGGACTCCAAGCCTTGTGGTGCTAATTCAAAACAGGAGCCGCCCCATTCAACCCAATAGCCTATTAGGACCTCGTGAATGGAACCTTCAACCAGGGAGCTTCCCCATTTGTAATTTAAAAATTATAATCTGTTGACTATTTCTGCAGATAGTTTATACAGGGTTTGTATAAAAAGTATCGGGAAAAGTTTCGGAAAAATAAATTTATTTGAGATATTGCTACAATGCCTCAAAAGCCTTCAATATACATCCCTTGAGCGTCGACACACTTTTGCCAGCGGCTTTTCCACCACTCGAAGGCTCCCTGGTAGGCGAATTCCGGAACATCCTTAAGGGTAAGTGTGCAAGCTTCTTTGACGGCATTTAGAATCCCATAGTGGTGTCCGTTAAGGGAGGATTTCACTTTTAGGTATAGGAAAAAGTATGCTGGTGCCAATTCGGGACTGTAAAGGGGTTGGGGAATTGTCGTGAGGCCGTTTATCGTCAGGTGCTCGGTGACCTTGGAGCAGGTGTGGCTGGGTGCACTGGGACGAGTTTAGTGCAGATCTTTCGCATCACCAAATTTTCAGTGATAATGCTGTCTTAACTTATCATTAAATTGCCATCTTATCAATGCCAATTTTATCTGTGACCATGCGCACACTTAAAGGACGGTCTGAATTCAGCACTTCACGCACACGTTGCACACTCGTTGTAGTTGGTTCATGAGGTCAACGGCCGTCCAGCGCGGGGCTCGTCCTCAAGACTCTCTCGGCCATCTTTGAAGAGCTTGGGCCACCTAAAAACTGCAGTTTGTGACATGCTTTCATCCTTGAACACTTGGCAAATCATGCTCAACCTCTCCGTACCCGATTTCCCCAGTCCAACACAAAATTTGATGGCATATCGCTGTTCAATCATTCGCTGCATTTTGCACTTGCACCGAGTCATTCGACAGGGTCCACTAAAAACACTATCTAGCCTGAAAGGACGCTCGCAGGCGACTGGCGCTTTGTGACATACAAGGCGCACCAGTGCCTTATAGGTCACATCCCCCACCACCAAGCATGCACGGTAAGAGCGCGTTCCGATGTACATTCACGTCAGGAAAAAATTGTTCCCGATAATTTTTATACAAAACCTGTATAAGCATATTTTTGTAGGATATGAAGAGAATAGCAAAGAACGTATAAAATATTGCTTTAGAGTGTGTTCATGATTCTGTGATTTCGCAATATTCAAAAAAGAGTAATTTCAAATAAGCCGTATGAAACAATTTATTTTAATTGTTTTTTTCAAAAAACGCAAAAATATATTTAAAAAAATTAAAATAATTTTGCTTACCCAATTTCCACATTTGTAATTAAAAAATAATACTGTGTTAAATATTACAGGAGATAGTTCATATAAGCGTATTTTTAAAGGATACGGGATAAATATTACCAATTGCCATGAATAATAAATGATAATTTTTTTTAACATGCTAAAGGAAAATGGACTTATCATTAAATTTCTGAAATATCCCTTGTTGAAAAATATAGTTTTAGCGTACCAAATATTTTTGCAGAGTTTAGTTTAAATTCCTCATTTGCAGTTTTAAAGATAACCATCATTTTAATTGTTGACTTTGTAGTTATCAGTGTTATCTAAACAAGAAATTACTCAATATTTTTAAAAGGTATGTAAAAATAAGAACAGCGGAGTATTTTTTTATTACAATAATTTAAAATAGTTAAAAGGATAGTTTCTATATAGTGAAAAAAAATCTTTATTTTTAAATTGTAAAAATATTTAAAACGCTTATCAAAATTATTTAGTTAAAAACGCTTGAAAAAATCGTTATTTTTAATGCATCTTCATGGGGTAACTTCCGTGATAACTATTATTATAAAAATATTACAGAATGTATCCATGCACAAACACACGTCCATCACATAAATTCTCTTCATACACAGCGTTACAATTTATTAATCAAATAATCGGTACAAATGCATTATACATCTATACGGTCAAAAAAGCAGAATAAAGGTCTTTAATATTAGTAGTAAAACATTGAAAATAAGAAAAAAACATGTTTTTAAAAGTTAAAGTTTGCCAAAGACTCCAGAAAACACAGTTTTTATTTCATTTCCATTCCCAATTTTTTTTCTTTTTCTAGCTCCTGGGTATCATACAGGGTATAAATGGTAAAGAGAATCTTATACACTATCTAGTACACTAATAAACTTTTCACATTGTTCTAGGGAAATATTTAAATTACTAGGCGAAAGCATTTGGTAATTTGAAAATTGTATCGATTGTTAACACAAATATTACATAAGATCAAATTATTTCTTACATTAGAAAATTAATTTTAAATAGTTCTGAGATTTGTATACAATAGTGACTGTAATATTCGACTTTTCATATTGTTAGAGGGGAATTTTTAAATCACTAAGCAAAAGCATTTAACGGTATGAATATTGTGTTGACTGTTAACACAAATATTATACAAAATCAAATAATTCTATATATTACAGAGTTAAATTATTTATTATAATCTATGTGATTTCGGTAAATAAATTATGACCTGTCTAATAACTTCATACTATATTAATGAAACAAATTTAAAGGGTAGCATATTCTTAGAATTTCAGTTGATTGCAGGCCGTTCAATAAGCTTAAGGTTTAACTCTGTTTATCTTACAATACTTGTTACATTAAATATGGATAAACAAACACCGCGTTCCATATTGTTTATATTTTTCATTTTAACGCTAAGGAGAAAATGCGATTTTTTTTATTTGCTTACGCACAATATTTATGTTGTGCATTTCCAGAAACTTATGGATTAAACATTATTTTATTTAGAGATATGGTAAGTTTATGCTAATAATAGGAATTATGCAAACGGAAAAGCCCTATGAATTAATTAATACTTAGATTTGTTTCTATAAACTCAAACATCCATTTCTTAAACCCTAAAATATCTATACGGGTAACAGACTGCAAAAAGATTCAAATATGATTCACCGAAATATCTCTGAATTGTATAGAATATAAATAAGTGGAAACTTTATGCTGAAAAAACAAGAGATATACGAACGAAAAAAAACCTATGCATTTATTACAAACTTAGATTTCTCTGTATAAACTTTTCTCTGTATAAAGATCCTTTTCTTAAACGGCAAAATAACTATACGACCAAGAGACTGTGAAACGATTAAAATATGATTCATCAAAATGTCCGTGAAATGTATGGGATAAAAATATGTTGTAACTTTATTAATAAAAAACAGGAGTTATACAAACTAAAAAGCCATATTCATCTATTACATGCTGGAATTTGTCTGTTTAAACTCAAAGATCCTTTCTCTTGAACCCTGAAATAACTATATGGCTTACAGATTGTTAAAAGATTCATGTACATTTCTTCGAATTATCCATGAAAAGAGAAAAATGTAATTTTACATAAGGATAACAGTCTTTGTCAGTAGCTCGGAATATCAAAAACAGTGTTTTCTAGTATGAAATAATTTTCATATTTTATGAAACAAACAAATGTTTGAATTTAGCAATATTCTTTAAAAATATAGAACTAACTCACAGGGTTCTTAGAGAATGTTTTTTAAACATTCTAACTGCCAGAATATAGGTTTTTGAGACAGATAAAAATGACATTAATTTAGCATCTCAAAAGAGTTGCAGTAATCGAAATTTGCCTGAAGAGACAATTTTTCATTAACCATTTATCAATATCCATGATTTTATTTCTTAGAATTTCTTTTTTATTGTCTTTTTACGAGAAGAACTAAGGAATGAAAGAATTGCGCGTTTTTAATTATCAAATTATTTCGCTCGCGTTAAAACTACTTCATAGAGAAAATATGAAATATGGATAGAAATTTAAATATTAATTTCAAATAGTTTTGTCAAATAGTGTTTCGAATAATCTTTCTTGATGCTTTGTAGACGGCCTTTTCCTGACATAAAATTTTATTTTCAGCTAAACAATTTTCAAATGAAGATATATTTTACTTTTTTTAATTAAAGAGAGGTTTAATTTTTTTAAAATAATCTTTTCAGTTTTTAATAATCTTTACAATTTAATTAAAATTAGAAAAGATTCATTTCCATTTTTGATTAAAAATTAAAATTAAAACGTTAAGTACCTATAATACTGCTAATCTCTAGTGCAGCTTTCAATGTGTCTATCAGATAAATACGGAACTTAATGAAAATTTTGTCAAAAATTAAATTAAATGCACTGAATTTAGAAGCCTTACTTTAAATTTGTTTAAATTGTCAAATTCTGTTGACGGGGCCCGACATAACAACTTAATCTTCCAGTCAGAAAAATTGTCAAACAAGAAAAAATTCAACTTTAAATGACATACTGATCAACTTTAAACGATCTACTGGTAGTGGAATAATATTCCAAACCCGTAGATTTAGGAACATTTCCCATTGATGTATCAAATTGCTTCAAAACAACTCCAATCACTCACTAATAACTGCCTAATCCTTGCTAAAATATATCATACGTTAATGCATTTTAAATTCAATTACATGTTATGTATGTTTATTTTTCAACACAATTCCGAACATTTGTAATATTACAAAACTAAACTGTAAAATTCAGTTATGTAGCCTAAGCAGAACGGTATATATTCTAATAATAATATTATAACTATTTTCTTACAATACAGACAACATATAATCGGATTATAATGAGAAAACCATGACTAAAATCGGGTTTCAATCTGCCATGTATAGTATCAACATATAATTATGCTTGAAGTATTTTTCAGCTTTGAGAGAATGTGAGGAACCCTGCCTAAAAAATTCAAAGTTCTTCCCTCATGGTATTTTTCATTAACTATAGTGTGGTGTAAACGTAGCTTTGAACACAAATCTAACCATTACATAAGCCTATCCAAATAAATTGTTTTTAAATAACGTTTCCATGAAAAGCCTATGAAATATCCTTTTTTTAAAGGGTTAAAACAAAGATTTCTTGTATGTTTTTCGAAGTTCGCAAATTTATCCCAAATGTTCGTTTAATCATCTCTAATGGATGTGCTTGAAATTAAAATTCAGACAAAATCGTTCTCATTTTTATATCTATGCAATTTGAACATTGAGATATTTTGAAATTTATTTTTATCAATTAAAAGATAACTTATGAAAATATATTCTAGAAAAAATATACGATTAAGATATCAAAAACTGTAATATTGTTCATGTGTTTAAAAAAATTTCTTTCAGTTTCAAGGAAGTGGTTTACTTCAGGAAATCCTGATCATATACCAGTTACTACAACACAAGCATACCTTTTCCTTTTCTCTGTTCCCCTTATTATATGTTTTTCGCTTACCCACAAATGAGGGGTTTTATGTGGAAATTCAAAAACATAGATTTCAAGCTGTTACAATTAAAAAGTCCAATGACACTGTGATTAATTTCGTAGTCTTGAAATACATTTCCACTTTATCCCTCAAAGCTGTAGTAGTGATCAGCTCTGTGGTTTAAAGTTAAAGGTAAAGCTCAGATTCAAAGTGATCTGTTCCATTCAAAAAATCTACGTCACTTATCTCCCAACACGGAACAAATTATTCTTCAAACCATATCTGATGCCACGTGCTTGAGGCTGTGACAAAAGTAGAAGCACAGCATAGAACTTCTTGTAATTTTTATAACAGTGTCAACACATAAACAGTTGTAGGAAAAATAGCATCGATGTAGTAAAAAAGTTGGAGAAAGAAAATTTTCTTTAGAACATGTAGAAGTTTTTTAGTATAAACAACTAAAATTTCGAAAGCAAATTCAGCTATTCAACACAAGAATAGGCAAGTAAGCTTTAAATAAGATTTTAAGCAAGTTTTCATTAAAAGAGGCAGCACCAAGCACTTGACGGGATATTTTGTCTGTCGTTTCTTACATATGAGAGTTGTTCCCGAGAATGAAATCTCATTTCACTTTTGAAATCCGAGTTCAGCTTATTTACAGTTTTTTTTTATTGTGGCTATCTTCAGCTTTTTTTATTTCCTGGCAAACAAGGTGTTCAAAAAAATCATCCACATCGGAAGGCTTTGAACAATAATCAAATTTAATTAATCCTTGATTAGCAGATTCACATAGTTGTCGATATTATCATGTTCTCATAGTTGTCGATAATACACACATAGCAGAATAGGAGACGTGTAAAATTACAGTTTACACGTACATAGAATGTCTAATAAGATTTCTCACGAGATTGAAAGAGAGAAGAATGAAAAAGAAAAGAGTGACTGAATATGTTATCAGTCCCATCTCGTAGAGTAAATGATTATCATCCAGCAGTATTAATTAATAATTTAGGAAACTCCGAGCGTTCAATATATTGACAATAAATAGCTCAGTGAAGGCCCAGTTACTTTAAGCCTAATAAAATAGGAATCCATAAACAAAAGGCATATAGAGATTATAAAGATAGCTTGATTTAGCTTTCACATCCATACATAAGGTTTAATTTAGAAAATATAAAATAAAGAATAACATATTTCGTTGAGTTCATGCTCATCAGTTTCATTTTAGTCCGGCAAACTGTTATTCAAGCAAATTTGAATCCTCTAAAATGTTTTATCATTTCGAATGGCAAACCTATGATACCCCCATGGACTGTCTGCTCCGTTGTATAAGTTCAGCGCTTTTAAGTAATACTGGGAAAATACTTAACGAATATTGAATATTTTGGGTAAAAATTGTAAAATTACTTTTTTATGACATGACATTACTCTTCCGTTTGCATTAGTTAATTGTAATAAGAATTCATCATTTGTCTTTCATTAGCAGAGAGTGTTTTAACAAGAAACTAAGTTTATTCATGTGGGTTTCAGGGTCCATTAACCTTTCTGAGTTCTATTATTTCCTAATCAAAATTTAAACATATAATGAAAACTTAGCACCATCTTAATAATTTCTGTTGAATAAATGACTGGTATATTTAATACATAATTTAATTAAAATATTTCAACATAATTTTTAAGCTTCTACTTATAAAGTAATGTTAAGGAGTCTTTCAAATCGTATATCAATTGTTTTCTTTCCATCTTTCATAATCATTATTCCTCCTTTCTCTGAAGGAGAACGGTAATTATATTTACGGAATAATTTTGCCTTCTATGAATCAGAACCATTATTTCCTATTTCTTTCTACCTTTATTTTAATTTCATCCCTTGTCATGAAAGTAAATAGCAGTTAGCCACAAAATTCAATTGGATCTCGATTCACCACACAACTAGGAATTCACACATTCTTTTCATACCCTTTTTTTTAAATTTCCATAATCACTTCATT
This sequence comes from Dolomedes plantarius, assembly GCA_907164885.2. Taxonomy (NCBI): domain Eukaryota; kingdom Metazoa; phylum Arthropoda; class Arachnida; order Araneae; family Dolomedidae; genus Dolomedes; species Dolomedes plantarius. The sequence continues at coordinate 90,011,238 of OU015493.1, read as the reverse complement.
ACGTGACAACACAACCACTACGGCACCACCTTTATCATCTCACTCCGACCGCAGCGATTTTGAAAAACAAAAAAACAAAAGATCCCAATCACTGCGTTGTCATACACAGACCAATCATTACAGTCCCCGGATAAGGATCGGTTTTAACCTCACAGAAATGTCGCCTTATATTCCTAATCAAAAGCCTTTCTACACTTGATTTACTACTGCTACACATCCTACTGATTCATCGGCAACATATGTACACGCTCGAAATTACGGTGGAATTCCAGAGCAGGGGGACACAAAAAGAAAAAAAAAAAAGAAAGAAAGAAAGTTCGATTGCCGCCAGGTTTCTTCTCCCCTCCCAGAGTGTCCCAAAAGCCTGGCGCGTGCTTGATGATGTCACAGAGACACGTGCGGTTCCAGTCTGCGAGGAGGGGGTCAGTAATTAAAGTGGGATTATGTCGAAGGTCAGTAGCCAGGTTGCGAGTACCGAGCGGCTGTTAACTGACCCTCAAGGGGATGTTTCTCCAAGACAAATGTGATAATTCAAGGTCAATTTTTGTTTCGGCTTAGCTCTGTTTCAGCGGCAGACATGTATGTTTTTAGAGCAGAGAATCTTAAGCAGACTACGAATATTCTCATTAGGTTCCTGAATTGCAATGCATAGGAAGATGGCGAGTAATTACGAAAATTATATAATTAGCAATAAATTACATGTACAAAAAACTTGTAATAGGGATATGGATTAAGTTAGTGCATAAGATACCACTCAACTTGCGCAAGCTAAATATTTTTTGTAAAAAAAATGTGTTTTATTGTTCTTCGTGAGATACTTCAACTAGATTATTATGCTAACTCAGTTGCATAATTCTCATCGGGGATAACATTCTACCGTAATGTATTCCCGTATCGTCAGAATATTCTAGAACGTGGCCATTTAAAACATCAAATGAAACTGATTGTTTCAAGGGAAAAAAGAAAAAAATCTTTTGGGCACATATTTGAGCTGGCCACTTTAAAGACAAGAACAGGACTCAAAATGATGGCAAAGTTCTTAAACTTTTATATTTTTATCTAGTAAAAATGAATTTTCTATTTCTCATAGTTTGTTTCACCTCAATCGAATCTCGATCTTCTCTCGTAAAAAAATTGCGAAAATGTCACCCTTTAGTGAACTCATTAATAAACTTGGACTGGCAGGTTAAAAATATTTCAAACTATAAATGATGTCTACCTATAAATTTGGAATATGGACATTTAAAATTTGCTATTTTGTATTTTAATGGGAATGGCCCTATTAAAAAAAAAAAAAAAAAAACATTTTGACTGAAAATTATGAAGATCATGTTTTGTGTGCACTCCACGGGTAATCTTAAATAAAATAGCTAATATTTTAACATTTTATATGAGTTAATCTAGGTCTTAAATACAATTTAACAGTTATAATTAAATCATAACCAGACATTTTCCTTGAAGAAAAAATCCTACATTGAAATTTTAGAAACGATGAGCCAAAGTAAGTTGCTTTAAAAATGACAAAATTGCAGAGACAAGAGAAGCATTTCCTCCACACTCAGTAGCCATAGGCTTAGTTTTCCTCTAATATGAATTCTTTAGATGAGCATAGTCGACAAGAAATCTGGACTCTGAATTATTTCCAGGAGTGTAATTCTTCTAATGCTTGTACTGGTTGCTTGCAATTACAGTCTATCTGGCCTACAACGAAACAAATCAGGTGTCTTCCGTGAATTCTAATGAAAAATTTACATAGATTGAAGGCGACCGATTTTTATGAAACACATCACAGTAAGAGGTGTCTCATTAACAATAACAATGGCATTTTCATCATGGTCGGTAGCCGTGACTTAGGTCTAGTTTATCAGTATCGCATATTCGACCTGGAAAAGTAACCTGGAAAAGAAAGTTAGCACGGGGCTTTCGTTTACAGATTGAATTGACTCCAGTTCATTAGTCTCCAATAAGAGCTCAGAGAAATTGCGTTTTAGGAATTTTCAGCCTCTAAATTGCTTATCGTCTAAGCCCGGATGAGGATTCTATAATTAAGGTGAAACCTAGCTACATGTCTCCTTTGTAAGCTGGATTAGTAAATTTTTAAAGTAGTTAATAATCTTAGTAATCCATTAGATCATGTCAGCTGTTTATGGAACAACTAGTGGTTAGAACGTCAAGATTTGGTACTGAAGATGCTCGGTTCGAATCCCGACAAGTGACACTAAATGTTTTCTTGTGTACGTCACGCATGGCCATGTCAAATACGTATTCCAGAAAGCTATAGGGGTGGGAGGAGAGGACGAACCCCATAGATATCACCCCTGAAGGTGCTTGGACTAAATTGCGAGGCAGCATTTTCACAGGTAGGAATTCGATCCCGGAAGACCTTAGTTGCAATATAAGGCCCTGTCTGGTGCACCGAAAAAACATTTAATGGTTATGTCAGGGGGCTTGGGGTGCCTTGAGTGGATGACAGATCTGTACTGTTTGTCCGGCATCCTCGAGCCCCACAGCAATGAAAAATGTCACCGAACTTGGGAAATTAACCCTCGGCTGCGTATTCAGGTTTTGCTGCGTAGCGACTGGACTTCAGGTGATTCATGGTTGATAAGCCCTAGAGGCTTGGGGAACCGGTGGAGTATTCTGACTTAATGGTTATGTCAGTTAAAATGTAAGGGTAGTTTTTATAATTGCGTGTATAAACTCTCTGCTCCTAAAACAACTTCCAATGATATTGTGCATTACAAATTTTTAAGTCGCCCAGTGGCTAAGTGGTTAAGGCATTAGCCTGCCACGCCGGGGGCGCGGGTTCGATTCCCGTATAAGACTTGGTTTTATTCTGGAAAACTCGTCAGTCTTCCGCCTGCAAAAGGAAGGGGAGTCTAGAAAGATGAGCTGCAGTCCATCGCCGGTGTCATCGTTTGTTAATAAGAAATTCTTGTGTGATTTATGTTTCTATTTCCTTGTATTCATACGTACACCGGACTGGGCTGTGACAGTCGTCAACGCCTGTTACCTTAGCCACACACACAAATTTTTAATAAAAAAAGAGGGGCGATCGTTTTTTTCTAAGCTCAGCTAAACGACAATTTTTTTTCTATTGTGAAAGATTGATTATAATTAATTGCTCTAAAATGGATCTATATTTCATTAGATTTCATAGAAATTTTCTCATTTTAATACAAATAACCAAGTTTAGTTTTTTTTAGGTGACTGCAAACGTTCGTAGTCATTTTTTTTTTATAATTTTTTTAAAGGATTTTTTGTTCTTTTATGGTAAAATATTAAAAATTTTAAAAAAGGAACAAAATCTTACCTGTAAATAGCATACTTTTTTATAAATTGGTCAATTTGAAGTAATGAAATTTAGCTAAAACGCCTATCACTCTTTACAAAATCCTAGTGCTACTGTTTTAATTTCCTTCTCACACATGATACATATGACAGTTATCTTTAAAATGACCTACAATCTAAGTGAAATTTTAAAATGCAAAAATAATAATACACGCAATTTTATGTTCCCATATGAAAAATTTCCCCGATTCGTCATTTCTTTCCTTATAAAAATAGCCCCAAATAAAAAACTATTTTATACGCCAATTATTGTGCATCATTTCATTAACAATAGCATCTAAAACATTTTCTGAAAATTTTATCAAACTATATACATTATTATGTGAGATATGATAACCATAGAGATTTGTGCTAAAAAACATGATTCTGATAAAAATGCATTTAAAGTTGTTTGTCACTTCAATTTTTTAGCAAACGATGTATTGTTTAAATAGCTATAACTCTGCTTTTAATTGATGTAGAAAGAAAATCAAAACAGTTATGGAATGAGAAAAAATTGAATTTGACGATTCTTGCAAAAAATGAAATTGACCAAGATAGTAAAAAATATGACATTTTCAATGTAGGCAGTCACCTTAAATATCTTTTCATTCACTGAAAATAACCTTGAAAATAAATCCATTTTTTCTCCTTGAACACTTAGATAGTAAATCCCTGTAGCAGTGGACAATAATTGAAAAAAAAAATTACATGGGACTTCAAATAAACAAACACACAGACACATACATTGTCAAAATGTTAAAATTAAATTCCGTAATTTCAGAATAATGTCACTCCTTTAAAATGATGACTGTTCTTAACACTATTTCGTGTGAAAATAAAAAGATAGGAGTAACTCAACTGAGCTTCACCCTAAAACTTCTACCTTATTTTATTGCCTCAATCTTTGTGACCTGTTTCGATGACAGTTCTCTTTATCAACGTTTTGTTACTCTGGAAGTTACGAAGTTCTCCTTTCTTTACCGATCACTCTGTTTTAAGATAGATATCCATTCTTCATTCACATCTCCTTCCCCGGATTGTAATTATTTCTAGGCAGGTGCATGTTCCGAGTAAAACTGACACGAGAGGTATGAAAGCACGTCTGTACTCAGTCTGTTATTTGCATTCCGACTTGAAGATATCGTTCATTGTTCGTAATTCAGATTAATTTCTATCACAGCATCGATTAAGATGTGAATCTATTACGCTGACTGTTGGATACACTCTTTAACAGGAGGACATGATTTATTTTTGGAAAAAAAATTAGTAACAAGGGCGTTTTATACAACCTATCATTAATAACGTGCAGCCTTTTCAACGATCAATCTGTATGGTGAAGAATATAGATCAGACATTGCTGCTAATTTATAAGATCAGAAGTGTAGTTTTGACATTTGTAAAGAGTTCATATTTTAATTCTTTTTTTTTATCTATATATTTTGATATTTGTGCTGTTTATTACTGCATTGATCTACGTGCGGTGATTCTTCTCACCCTTGAACTAGCTATTCAGTATTATTATTAAAAGAATATCTTTTCATATAATGTCAGATAATTAAGGTGATTATTAATTTTCTAAGATCTGAAATGTAATGCTTTCAGTTCAAAATAAAATCTTACAGATGTGATCAATCTAGTGGAAAGCTTGATTTATTTATGATTCTTCCCATTCCAGTATTATAATTAAATCTTATGTGTAGAGGAATGTATTATAAAATTGAAACTTTGAATGGCAAAATAGAGATCTACGAACAACTAGTATTTCTTACTTTATTTGAAGCAAATAATAAATACTCAAAATGAGATCCACGAACAACTAGCATTTTTTACTTTATTTAAAGCAAATAATAAATGCTCAAAAGGACCATAAAAACAAACGAATGTATTGGGAATACCGACAAAAAATTTTCTACAGGGAGTAAGAATTCTGGATTATAAAAGCCACTTAAATTTAAGAGATCCAACTATGATCTTCCTTATGCTTATTCTACGAAACTTTTCAATGTTTTTTAAAAATAGATTTGTGACGATTAAATTTAAGTAATGACTGACATTACGATATATGTAATTTAGTATTATTAAAAAACTAAACCACTGCTAGATAAATTTCATTTCAAAACTTTTATCAAAAACTATAATTTTCAAGCGAAAGCTAAATAACTATTTATATATTTTAGTCACCATTGAGAAATGTGTCCCGATACCCCTAATTTTACAATAAATCCGGTCCATTGTAAAGTGGAACCCTCTAATAATTAATAAAATTTAAAGTCCATAAAACTTAGAGAGTATACACCTCAAAACATCACAAAATAGACAACCAATAGGCATATTTTTTTTATTTGGAAGAACCTGATATTTAAGAAGTAAAGTTAAAGATTCATAATATAGGGGTCAGAGTAGGGGTGTGTTGATTTGACTCGAAATAACTCGTAATATAGTCCTATTATAATACATGCATATTTATGTCGAGGAAACCTTGACTCAAAACTGGAATTTAATTGCCTTACTGAAAGAGATGCATAAGAATGGTTGAAAGGGTAAATTATAGCAATTTCGATGTGACTCATCATTGATGCGATTGGAATGTCCATAAATTGTTAATGAGGGTAAATTTGAGAGAGATTATTAAATAATTTCCTACAAGAATGGAATATTTATATTGCAGTAGAGAATTTGTTTTTGCAGATAACTTTATTTTTGACGCATTACTTGCAGTGAAAGTGACTGAGTGCTTAACACATTGTTGACTAGCAATTTTATTTAAATATATACGCAAGTTACCGGCAAAGACTCAAATTTTGGATTAAAGTGGGGCATTTCTATTATCTGAAATCTGTTTTCTTTATATGGGGTCTAAGATTCTCGGTTTATATAATAAAATGTGACGCCTGAAACTCAGTCATGCCATAGTAAAGGTCATAGGTACTATAATAATTATTTACTTCAGGAATTTCATATATAGGTCCATGGATTTAACTTCTAAATTATTTATTTGCATGTAAAAACACGAGTTTATTCGGTAAGGGCAACAATGTGTTCTTACAGTTTAATAAGAAAAAATGTATTTTAATCCAAAAGGTCCTGTCAATTATGCCCCATAAACACTTGAGTTCAGATGCCTCTAGATAGTTTCAATAATTTTTGAAGTTGTCAAACGTTCGAGTTTTTTTATACAATTATCTCTAGAAAATACATTAATATCAAGATATTCAGAATTTAATCTTATTAAAATATTCAAATTTAATTTGTTCAAAATACTTTTTTTACAGGTGCAAATTATTTTAACGATAATTGATAAAAGAATTTAGGTATCTTGAAATAACATTATGTTGGAGTTGTTGCTTGCAGATGTCTCCTGGCTATAGCCGTAGCGTGCGTCTAACTTTTTGGGGGGCATGAATTTAATTCAGTTAGATCCCTCCTCAGCGCATTGACTGCCGGACGGTCCTTGAAATATAAAATATTATGATTTTTTTCAAAATTGAATAGCAATAGAATTGATTTTTGAGTAGTACTCAAAAGTTATAAATGAGAAAAATAAATATAATATAAATGAAATGAGAAAACAATATAGAATCGAATTTTTGTTTTGCATCATATCATTGTTAAAACTATTTTAAGGGTAATACATAATCGGAATCTTCAGTTTCACAGTTTGAAAAGCGGGAAAAAAACCTACTTTCTTAAAAGTTTTTTTACAACTTCCTGATTTTAACTGAACTTCTATTAACGTTTTAATTTATTTCAAATTAAGTTGGGGGGGACTCGTCCCCCCCCCCCTTGTCCCCCTGACGCTACCTGGCCTATGCCCCTGGCCGGAAGTTTTCCAGACCAGGTCCACTTTTGAGGGCTGGGGACAACGGTTTCTGTTTACTATAGCACTACAAGGGTCGGAGTTCTTCGCTAAGTGTCACCTCAATTTTGGCAGAGCAGCCCCAGAGGTGACGTGACGTTTTCGGAAATTGTACACTCTCCCACCCTCTCTGACATCATTGAGGGACTTTCCGATGTACGGATTTCATGTGCTCATATGCGGCCTAAACACGAAGGTATTTAATGGCATTTGTTGGGATTCGTACCGAACACCCTCGGCAACGAAAGCCGACGTGCTACCTAGGCTACCTTATCATTTACAATCACAATGTATAACGATATATAAATGACAGTGTATAAACATGTAATACAAATGCAATTTGAGTTATGATCAAATACCCTGATATATATATATATATATATATATATATATATACATATATATATTCTATTCAAGATGAAAGCTTTAAAATGATTCGCTTGATCCTAGGTAAGCCTCTTTTCATGTTGTTAAATAAAACAAAAAGTAAGGCAAAGTTAAATTTTAAAAATCACATAATTCTTCACATTATTTATAGATATTTTTGAGAGTAAAAATTTTTATTACAAAAGATTCAACCAATATAAAACTTGGAAGTCCCCAAAAAGTTACAGTATAACAAACAAGATAAAAATTTAGTGATGGTGTTTTTTACTAAAAAATGGTTTAAAACTTTCCGGAAAATTTGAAGATTACAAAAACTTTAAACCTCTAATTTCCATAACATAGGTTTCTTTTACAATAACATGATTGAAATTTTGTCCGAAAGAGAAAAGAAATAATAAAAAACGAACAAGGGGGAAATAATTCAACGGTTAGAAAAAGAATTACACGTGTAAGGCGTGAGGAGAAATAAAACAAGGTTTACGTTTGGTTCAGATGTTCTGCATGTGTAACTCATATAAAGAATTTTCCCGAAATTGAAATCCTTCTGTCCATGACGATTGCGAAATAGTTTCATTTCGTGTGTAAGAACAAAAAGTACGCTTAAGTTGAACAAACGAAAGTTTTCAATTTCTCATTTCTTATAGTAAAATATTTTGTAAGAACCTACAAGAAGGGGGGGGGATATTTTGTGACCATATATCTTTCCTAACACGCTTAAAATTTTGGTGTGTGTGTGTGGGGGGGGGGTAATATTCCGTGTGGATTCTCAAATTTTCCTTTTTAGAACTCACTATGTACAGGGTAGTTATAATTAAAGTTCCACTTTGAAATGGTCATAAAAGGAAAATTACTGGACCAAATGTTATCAAAGTTGGTAATAGTTTAAAGGAGGTCATGGAAATTTCTTTCCCCCCCCCCCTCAAAAAAAAAAGTTCAAAAACTGACCACCAGGAGAGAAATGGAGCTGTATGCAATATTGTTAAACGAAATAAGACTGGAAGACATCGGTTTAAAATGTGTTTAATCTTTTCTGAAACGTGTTACAAAGCATGTTCAATGTGGCGTCTACCAATTTTCCGAAAGCAAGTTAAATCGCATTACTGCATTCTCAACAGTAGCTTTTAGCATATCAGGAGGAATGTTACGGACATGTCGGCGTATCGCATCTTTTAACTCTACGATAACGGTTTAAAACGATTTAAAAACATTTTAAACCGTTATCTTCATGTCTTAGGGCCGAATTCAGGCTTCAAAATTCACAAATTAACGATCTGTAAGAAAACGATTTCCGGAATGCGCACACTTTAAATGGTAGTATTGTTTAGGTCAATGTTTCTTAAGCGTATACAAAATGTTAAACCCGTGTAACAAAAAGGTTAAGTTAGATTCCGACCCTTACTTCGTTTAACAATATTGCATACAGCGCCATTTCCCCCCTGGTGGTGAGTTTTTAACTTTTTTTTTTTTTTGTCGAAGAAGAAATTCCCATGACCTCCTTTAAACTATTACCAAGTTTGATAACATTTGGTCCAGTAGTTTTTCTTTTATGGCCAATTCAAAGTGTAACTTTAATTATAACCACCCTGTATTTTGAGAAATACTCACTTGTTTATTTAGAAATAGTTAAAATATACAATTGAAATTTAAGGGGGTCAGGGACATATTTTAAATTTTTTTATTGAGTTAAAATTTTGAAATTTTTTGTAATGGTTAATCATATTATTTGTAAACAAAATCACATCATAAAACTCCTCAAAAAATTTAAAAAAAATTAATTTAAAATCTTTAAAAAATTGGGGTGATTTGAAATCGTCATAACTCGAAATATTATTTTTCGAATTTCAAATTTTTTTCATTTAATTAAATATAAATATAGAAGTTTTAATTTTGATACAGTGTGTTTTAAAATATTAATTTTTAAAAAATTTAAAATATTTAGAATAAAAATAAAAAAAAAATTATGTAACTTACTTTTAAAAAATCATAGTTTCAGAAGTGAATATTTTTTTCAAATTTTCTGAATCAAAATTAAAGTAAAATAATTGAAAAAGACTCGTTCCAAGTTTAAACCTTTTATCTTTAATGGTTCTTCACTTATAACACTTTAAAAACGAGAAATGGTAAAAAACCCATCATGTAGAAAAATGCCCTTACAGGTTTAAACAAAGATTGGCTGCCATTAGAATGTTGCAAAATAATAATAATAATATCTACTGTTCTAATTGAGATAGAAACAGGATTTAAACGTCATTTTAAGCGAAAACGAACACAAAATTTTACAATGCAATAATTACTTTTCGAAAGTTTGAAGAATTTTGTGTCCTGTACCCCGTTAAACTCCACCACGGAACTTTCAGGAAAATCGTCGAAACATAAAGAGGAACAAATCTAACTAAAAAAAAACAACGTGTTTCAAGGTAATTAACAGTTCATAACCAGGTCAAGAAGCATTGGGTGTGATTGTCACTATGAACAATTCACAAAAGTTTATAGGGACAATCCCACCTGATGCTCCTCGGACTGGCGATGAACAATTAATTTGTTAAACTCATGTAACCATCGTCTTTATTTAATTGTTCTTATTAAAAAGCTACACCGAGGATCATCAGGTGTGATTGTAAATATGAACAATTCACCATAGTTTATAATGATAATCACACCTAATGCTCCTCGGCCTAACATTAAACTATTAATTAGTTGAAAACATGGAACCATCTTTTTAATATATTGTGCTTATTAAGAAACCAGGTCTTGAAGCATTAGGTGTGATTGCAACTATGAACAATTCACAAAGGTTCATAATGACAACCACACCTAATTCTCCTCGTCCTGACGATGAACTATTATTAGTTCAAAACACGTAGCCTTCGTTTTTATCAGATTTTGCTTATTTAAAAGCCAGACCGAGGAGTATTAAATGTGATTGCCACTATGAGCAACCCACAAAAGTTTATAGTGACCATTACACCCAATGCTCCTCGGCCTGACAATGAACTATCAATTTGTTCAAAACATGTTCAAACAACATCATTTGTTCAAACAACTCCAAACTTTTTAAAAGATTGCGCTTATATTAAGAAGTTAGGCCTTGAAGCATTAGGTGTGATTGCCATTATGAACAATTCACAAAAATTTTTACTGGCAATCATACCTTTTGCTTATCGATATGACGATGAACTATTAATTTCTGCAAAATATGTAACCATCCTTTTTTATTAGATGGTTGTTATTAAGAAGCCTTTGTATCTGTACATTAAGGAGCAATATATTTTCATTTGAAAAAACTCACTAAATTATTATCCCATTATTTATAACAGTTTCAGGATATAATGGATCATAAAATGAATTCAACTCATCCCGACAAAAATTTTTCAATGAACTATAGTGCAGCAAATTTAAAAATTTTAGCAAAGATGGGTAAAGCCTTCATTTGCAACTTATAATAGAAAATATAGGACCCAAACTAGAGAAGTAAAGTAGGAAAGAAATATTTTCAGTTATTTACTGTAAATAACTACACACGCCAATTTTACTGAAAAAATAACTATACACACGAATTTTGAAATCTCTACAGCTGTTTTCACCAGGCGAGAGCAATTGTCCAGTCAAAATAAGAAAAATGGCCTATAAACCTGGGTAAAATTGCTTCACAAGCGATTGAAGTGGTATTCAAATCAACAAATGTTACTTTTTAACATATTCAAAATCGGACAAAATCACACCATGGGAAAGTACTGAAAAAATCAAATTAAAAATGGCGTCTGTTTTATAACTTTTGATTTCTTAGTTTGAAGATATTTTGTAATATTTAGGGTAATGAAAGCACAGCCTTTAAATGCCCTTGTACATATTTAAACAATAGATTTTATTTAAAGAACATTGAAATAATTTTAAGTTTGGTGATAAGTATAAATGAGTTTTTTTTTTCATTATAAGTAGACAAAAACTATACATCTGAATCACTGTCTTTGTTTTCAATTACAAAGTTGTTGTCATAGCCACTGATCTGGCATCTCCCACAAGAGGCTGAACAAGGCATCCCGTTCTGTTTGCATCCAAATCGCATTGTTGCGCATTGCGTCTTACAAGAAGAACGGATCATTTTCAGTAACCACCCTGGCGCTGGTGGCATATCAAATACTGTAGGGTAATATGAGTTTTCCTTAACAAACTAACCCAATTCAGTAGCAGGTAAAAGCGTTTCGTTTGATTTCCAAACACTGATCAGGTAGTATGTACGAAAGCTATGGTACTTTGTTGCTGATTCTGTAGTGGTCAACAAGCAGGTGCGACAAATGATTTAGCTACTGCAACTGTTTCCACTAAAATTCGATGACAAAGTGTTTGTAGAGAATCTCCTATCTTGCCGCCATATAGCAGTTACAAACGAATTGATAAAATGGCTGCAAAAGTTGGCAAAAATTTATAGCAATGATTAATGGTCGATTTTATAGCCCGAATAGGGCATGAATTTATAGCAATGTTTAAGTCAGGGTTCTCTGGAACGGTTATCTAAATTCGTGAGGTGAGTTCACTTTTCGTATATTTATAGTCTAATTATAAATAAATAAGTTTTACAAACTGCAGTTGGACATACTCTCTGGCATGCAAGTCATTAGAAATAATTATTGAGAGCACGTGGAGACTATTCTACTTTGATATATAAAAAAACTAAAATTTAGACTCAGAATTTTAGATATTGCAACTACAGAATCATATTCTCCACAGGTGGTTTCTTATTAAGATTTTGCTTCACTTTTACTCCATTGTTTAAAACGTACACGAAATTTGAAGTCGAAGTGACATGTAATTTCTTTTCCTCTTGTCGTAATAGGGATTAACTTTTAATAATTAGTTCTCTGAAAAATATGCAGATAAAAATCCTCAGGGATTCTTGAATGCAACTAAAATTACTACAGTTCTTTGGTTTTAAATGAAGAACCTAAAATAAATAAGCATTTTCGTAAGTAAGCGTGAAAAATTACATTCGACGCCTAACATTGATTCAGGAAATGATGTGTTAAGCAGTATACAATACTTAAAATATTAACTCTTAACAAAAAAGTGTCAAAATAAATCCAGCTGTTTTTAAAAATTTTTAAAATAACTTTCTACCTTGAAGTATATTGTAACAGGAACATTCATGTGCAAAGCAATGGAGAATTTTGAATTTTTCTTCGGAAAGACATTTTTTTTTTGTTGTTTGCGAAAGAATTCCTCCAGGGGCTCTAAAAAACAAACTTACTGTTGTTATTCAGTTAACTAATAAGTTTTTCCCTGGCAAACTTAACAAAGAACCCACTGTAACTGGGCATATCGCTATCGTCCTGACACGTATTGCTCCGTCGACGCATAATAAATTTTTCATGTACTCGCTTTTCAAAATGAATTTTTAATTATCTGCCTCGTAAACTTAGCTCAGAGAAGAATTTTCGCCGGTCAGAATGATCACTTTTGAAACCAGATTCAAAAGACGACATGTGAATTGAACATTAGTGAATTTAGAGCGTCTTTAATATTTAAAAATTCCCAGAATAACTATGACTCAGCGTTTGAAATAATGCTGTTGAAATAAAGAGATCTAACGTGGAGTTGACATTTTATGTTTGTAGGAAGTATAGGATGAAATAATTTTTAAAAGAGATGTATTATACATATATTTTCATCTAGGGGTCTACTGAATTTCCTCAGAACACAAACTTAAGTACTTATTTGTGTTGCTAAACAATACTGTTTGTTAGGCATTTCATAAGAATTCTATTTCGTAAATAGAATAAATTTTACGCTATTGAAATCAGAAGCACATTTGTCGGTAAAATACCTTGTAATTTTTTATTTTAAAACAGAACAGTTAAGAACCAAACTTAAAGCGTAAAAAAGAGATTTATCAATGGTTATGTACCAACTCATCACATAATGTACTCGTGTCCTATAATACGTTTCAAAAAATCAACCTTGACGTTATTTCATTCGGCCACTTTTGCTGTCAAAATATTTTCAAATACTTAAAATTTATAAACACAATTTTCAGAGGAAATATTTAATGAAAGCAAGAGAAATTAAATGCATTATATGTATCAATTTTTAACAAAGAGTAATATATATTTCGGTTAAATGGCGCATTCCTTCCTGTTCGTTACTTTTCAAAACAACATTTTTCTTATTTCTCTACATGGCTTCCATTTTAAACGTGCCTGAAATTTAAATTGTTATTGGGGACAGTTCCTGTGATAGCAATTTTAAGTAATATTAAAGTATATAACATTTAATATAACTGTATAATACTGTTACTGCATGTCATTAAACAAATTTAACGTGCATATATATACATATATGCAAAAAAAAAATCTTACTCCCTAACTTAATTTTTCCGATAAAATACTAATCTTACTAAACCCTTTTAAACTTTTTGTCATTCTTATATTTAGCCTCACCCAAGCTCTGAGCTAGAAATGGCCCGTTAGAATATAGACAGCTTGCAGTTTTAAGTATAAGAACAGATGACCATATAAAGTAACGCGTAACTTCGAAATCTGCTGACCTAATGACAATTATGACAACAGGAATGGTCCACTTTGGTAATTTTGAGTAGGACGTGGTTTACAATTGCGTTTTTACATTTAATCTCTTGGATAGGAAGTGGGTATCTTTTGTTCAGAACATCGTATTAGGAAAGACCTCATCTCACTCCCAGAATGACTTAATAAATGTGTGTTTATATACGAAACTGTGTATATTATTGAAGTTCGACCAACTGTGCGGCTTCAGCTATAATTTATTATGGATTAACAAAGTCTCATATTTTAATGTAAGCTTGTAATTAAATTTATATAATAATTTCATGGAATTTAATTGAAAAATTGTTCTTTTCTGAAAAAGCAATATACAATATGTAACTATAAAGCAACAAAAAAAATGTTAAACTCATTTTGAGGTTGCTGTAAAATGTTTAACGAGCCTCTAAATTTAATACACTTTTATACCAAGCGAATATGACAAAATATTTTCTCCGTGCTCAATATTTTTATAATTCAGTACTGTCTATACCTAGTATACAGGTATACAGGTTTTTTTCTAAATAAGATGAGATATAACAAAAGAAAAAGCTGATTCAACAGATTTCAAAAAGGAATTCAGAAAATAATGAAAATCATTTTTAAAATCGATATTTATTTATAAACTCAGGGACAAGGACAAGGGATATTTCCTTGCTTTAAAAAGTTAATTACTAAAAATTCTCAGACATACAATGGGTTAGAGGTGGAAATTATTTAAATAAAAAACCGTCATTGTATAATATGAAGCATCTTCATGAATTATATATGAACAACAATGTATCATTCAGCTAAAATGTACTGGCCCCTCAATTCATCTCAACCCTCGGACACACAAATCATACCACAAATTTCTCGAACTACATATTTATTAAATTCACCTGCCCCTCCGCCGGGTATTTCGTGGCAGGGAAAAATATTACACCGTGCGTCTAATTTTAGACATCAGATAGTTTTATAAGTTCATCTCATCACGTGACAGAGAGGTGTGACACAATGGCTGATTGGATAAAAGTTGTTGTTTATGTACAAGGCTGAATTTTTTAGACCCCCCCCCCACCTTTTAATTTCGTTAAAAAGTCAGCCATCTTTAATGATATTGCTTGCGGTTACCAAAGACTGTAACAATGGGATTTTTACATAAGTTTTATTGGGACGACAATACTACAATTTAGAACATCTTTTGGAATTTCACACGAATGCCCAAGGGGAGTTAACTAATTAAGAGATTAAAAAGGGATATGTAATTTTGAATACTAAAGTGATGAATTAATAGTTTTTAAATGCTAAGAGTGTTGAATTAAGAAATTAGTAGTTTTTTAATATTATAGAATATCCCCCCCCCGTCCAAGAACAGGATGACCTACAATGCCTGCATTGGAGGGCAGACTCACTCAGATGAGTGAGAAGAATGGGCAATAAGAAGAATTTGGAATAGTTTCTTTAAGTGTTGTCAGCAAAAGTTAGATTTAGCAAAAAAAAAATTTTAATAACGTGATGAAATGACAGGACATTATGAACAAATTGTTGACAAATATGTAAAATTCACATAAACAAAAATATACAGAATAATAACATTGAAAACTCTACATGAGCATGGGTCTGAAAATGCTGAATAGGGGGGCCCTTCCCCACACAACACAATTTCAGGAAAAAAAATCAATTAACATAACCAAAAAAAATGTAAACTACCCAAAAAAAATTTCACTGGAAACATACATTGAATACAATATCTACCATCATCTCGAGTTGAATAATACAAATAACAGAACATAACAATAAAAATATAAAAAACAAAACAAAAAAAATCTAATTAATTGAAGTTGAACTTGACAACAAGTTGAAAATTCAAAAATTTTCCTCAACTTTCATTACTATGGAGTGAGCCAAAAAAATTTCTATTTATTTTTTCTTTGCCATGAATTTGCTGTGCAACATTTTTAGTCCTTTCACAGCCATGACCTTGTTGAGGAAATTACACCAGTTAAAAATCACAGTTTTTTTAGTGCTGTGCTATTTTGTTTCACCAACGTAGACTACACACAAAAATTGCACATTGTCTTGACTTGCTTATATATAAAGAAAAATAGTTCTTTAGTTATGTAATAAAAACCACAGTTTATAATAAAAATCACACTTTCAATAAAAATCACATTTCTAATATAGAAAATGTATATAAAAATTACAGAATATTTTTTACATTATTAAAAAAAATCACCTTAAAAGTTTTCAATATCTCATTTTATTTAGCTGTATATCTTTATTTTTCTTCTTATTCTCATCTCGATATTAATTATATTCATTGTTTCAAAATTATTTACTCATAAAAAAATCTCTATTCAATATTCTTTAGTTATTCTCTTCATATTATATTCTAACATTATTTACTTATTCTCAATACTTTTCATTTTATTTTCAAATTATTTATTTACTATTCGTTTGTGTACACTTATTATAAGTTTATATGGATCCAATTCTTTGTGTTGAAGGTACCTGGTTTGTATGTGTATTACCCAAAATCCTAGTTTCAAATTATTTCTTAATTCTACCTCTAAGGAGTCAGGGGTTGTGTTTATGTTTGTGTAAAAAGTGGGTTTTCCTTTCTCCCTAATGTACAGCGACTAATAAGAAGGAAAGAATGGCCGTACAGTGGACCAACCGTTATTCTCCCAACAGGATATAACAGCAAAAAAACATCTTGCATAGTACAAAGATGGAGAAATAGGAAAAATGTGCAAATGTCATACCTGTGGACATTTGCACATTTTTATGGAAGTATAATTTAGAATTGGGGGGACAAAGGAGTGGCCACCCCAAAGCCTGTTTTAGTCATTATCTAAGCATATAGTTTTCAGCACTTTAAGTGCCTAAGTTGATGAATTAAAAACAAATAACAAAAAAAAAATCGGAAAAGATATATATATATATATATATATATATATATATATATATATATATATATATATATATATATATATATATATATATATATATATATGTGTGTGTATATATGTATATATATATATATATATATATATATATATATATATATATATATACATATATATATATATATATATACATATATATATATATATATATATATATATATATATATATATATATATATACATATATATATATATATATATATATATATATATATATATATATACATACATATATATATATATATATATATATATATATATTATATACTGAGCGATTCACACGAGGGATCAAGAGAGAATGTTTGTGAAAACCGCAACATAGAATACTTATCTTTATGGAGAAAAATAATATTACTCCTACAGAGTCGATAAATATATTGTAAATAGATCGAGAGAAAATGTATAAATATTTGATTTTGCTGAATGTACAGAGGTTTGAATTTATCTCAGCTCTACATAAGAAAAAATTATGGCTTTCGTGAGAAAAGCAGTTGATTGTCATAGTGGAAACTGTCATTATAAAAATCCTTCATGGTGTCTTTCAAATTTGTTAGAAATGCAATTCAATAATAAACTACATGTTGAAACTAGCTCTGGAGTACAAGAGCTCTGTGGGAGTCATCCATTTATTTCTAATCTGAAAATTTTTAGTAACAAAATCAAATGTTGTGAAAACATCCAACTTAGAACTCTGAATCGACGTTCTACGGACTGCCGGAAGTGGTTTTCACACAACATTTTCTCCAGTGCAACAACAACATTTTAACGTAGGGTTACGCTCCTCCATAACGGTCCTTCGGAAAGCAAAATTCCAGACGCTAAAACCATCCGTTCATCCGTCCTCACGAGTTATAATTTTGGCAGCGAGTCAAACCCAGTCTGAATCGCTTCTACAAGCTGTAAACAGTTAAACTGAAAAGTACCTACATAAGTTAAAATTTTGAGATACATGTATGTATGTATATATATATATATATATATATATATATATATATATATATATATATATATATATATATATATATATATATATATATTGTGATAACTTCAGACTCCGGGTAGCTAAAAATGTTCAGAGTCAGTCTACTATATTAAAATACAGTTTTATTAAATTTTATTCGGAAACTTTTTACACTATTTACACAGGTGTTGATCTACCTCTAGACATAGAGGGAACTGGCCTTCGTAATAACCAAATGATTTCGATGATAAGATTTACGTACAGTCACAGCGGAACTAGAAGGTCGGTACACAGCCTCTAGAGCGTACAGCTCTGAAAATAGAATAACTTCGTAAAGACAGTTATAATCGCGGGAAGCTTATAGAGCGGGCTGCTCTGAAATATGAAGATAACTTCTAGATGAAGTAAAGAACTAACCGAAGCCTGTAGAGCAGGATGCTCTGAGATAGCTATACTTCAGGGTGAAGTATTCGTGGACGAGAAGCTTCGAGCGGCTGCTCTGAAAAATAAGTCAGGATCAAGTCGGTCGCTCCAGGACAACGTAGACGATAGGTGCTCTCTAGATGAGAGTCTCGACCAAGTCTGTCCAAAAACTGGATTTCTTCTGGCGGCGTTGGCAACCGTGTTTCCGGTCACGTGACTGCACAAGTTTAGGTTGGCTGGCACAATTTGTGACGTCATGTCCGTTGGCTGTGATTCGCCTGACCACGAGCCATGTGGTCGGTTCTTATAAATCATTAGTTCACGTCAAAATAGTCATTAGTTTACGTCCTACCAGGCCCGGCGGCTAGGAGCAACACCATTCTTTGCTTGCAGACACCTTGGCACTGATAGATAGAACTGTTCGCTGGTCACCTGCTGTGGGAGGTCCGGCTGGATGGATGATTTATTCGGAAAGGTCGTAACATACATACATACAAATATATATATATATATATATATATATATATATATATATATATATATATATATAGATAGATAGATAGATAGATAGATAGATAGATATAGATAAATATATACATAACACATACAAAAGAGGTAAAAATGATAAGTAATCCTACGTTAATAACCGATGGTAGTTTCGTTCGAAGAAACTACCTGATTTTATTTTATTTTTTATTTATTTTTTAACTCAATGTATCATTAATCGGAAGGTGTGTGGTGAGTAAATTCTAGTTCTATTTTATTCAACGCAATGCACTACACTTTTTGGATTAACGATCATTCTCATTACAACAAATAATTATAAAAAATCCTTATTTACCATGAAAATGCTACTATTAAGTGTTTTTTTTAAGAACTACATGTTTTATTTCAAGTAGAATTTAATTAAATGCAAAAAGTTTTTAAAGATTTCGAATTTTCGTTTAGTAAATGTTTGATTCTGTCCCTTCTAACATAAAATTTCTACAGATGTCCTTTTTTTAATCTAATCACTATGCGGTAGTGTATAAAAAATCCATGCAATGGATTATCTGCATACGGAAAGTCACACGTTTAGTATATTTGTATCGCAAAGCATAAAAGGATACGATAATAAACATAATATAACAGCAAGCAAGAAATATACAATAATAATTTTATGTAAACTCTATAGAAGTTGGGGGAAATTTTTTTATCTCTTACTTTTATGCATCAAATATTAGGATATTTTTTCTATTAATTTTAAAATAAATGATGAAACTTTTAAACGAAGGAAAATATGCCAGTACCAGTTTAGTTTCGCCAACGGAAGTTAACACAGCTAAAAATAATATTTTGTATGTGGCCTGAAGGGAATACTCATATTTTAAAATAGTATTCTACTAGAAATCATTTATTCAAAGAATAAAACGTTGAATTGAACCATACTGATTTTAAACCTCCAGTACTACCTCAGGGAAGACAAAGATTTTTGTTTGAAATCTGATTCTGTATATTTGATTTCCAGATTTTTTTAAATAAAAGATTTCCTGAAAACTGTACAGGGGATGGAGTAGGCTTGTAGTAGAAATCATGCACTTTCATTTTACAATACAGAGAAAATGTTCTGTATTTAAGGCGCAAAGAGTAACTGGAAGAATTTGTTTGCATTGTTGAGATAGATCCTTATCCATTTGTGCAAAAAGTTAGCTTTAGGCTTTCAAAGAATAAAATATTTCCTTCTATGTTGTATTAATAGAAGACTTACTTCCGTGTAATTTTAGAATGAAAGGAAATTCTATACTGTTCTTCAGGGGTATATTGGAAAATAATGGAATTGGTAAAATACGTTTTGAGCACTAGAAGTTCAAAGACACTGTGTGGGAACCAGATAAAAATTAAACACCTAATTTCAATTTTGCCTCTATTAGTCACCTTAAAAATAATTGCTTCTTCTAAAACCTCAATATTCATATTTAAAACTATCTGAAAACTCGTACTTCGCAACGGAATACATTCAAATTAAATACAACGGTAATGTATGCAATTAATGCCAAAGAAAGAAGAAAATATATATGTATGTATTTATAATAAATACAACGATCAATGCATGCAATTCATGTAAAAAAATATATTTATAAAAAAAAATTGTAAGGGGTATTTGTATAGACAAAATAATGTAGAAGAAAATATTCAAATTAAGTTTAATAGAACATACTAAGAATATAGTATAGTTAATATACACTGAAGTGCCACTGAATTAGGGATACCTACCTAGTAACGAGTTGGGCCTCCTCTGGCCTTGATAACGGCTGCTACACGACGAGGCATAGATTCAACAAGTTTCTGGAATATTGGCTAAAGCTGTCCATAATTCAGTAAGGTTCTTTGGTGCTGTGTGATGGCCTTTCACGCCTTGTTCCAAAACATCCCAAAGATGTTCGATAGGATTTAAGTCTGGGCTTCTAGGTGGCCAATTCATGACAGAGAAGTCAGAGGAATGCTCATCCAACCAGCCAGTAGCCAACCGGGACTTGTGATAGGTACAGTTGTCTTGCTGAAAAACTCCATTACCGTGCGGATAACAGAACAGCATAAACGGATGGAGGTGATCACCCAGCAACTCTACGTACCGAATTACATTAAGGGAGGTTGGTACACGCACCAAAGATCCCAAACTGTGCCACGAAAAAACACCCCAGACCATGATTGAGCCACCATGCCCTTGTACAGTTCCAGCCAGGCATGCAGGATCCATGGCTTCATGAGCCTGACGCCATATTCTCAGCCTCCCGTCGGCGTTAAGTAGTTGGAATCGAGACTCATCACTCCATGCTACTCGTTTCCAGTCCTCTACACTCCAGTCTCTGTGTTCTCTTGCCCAGGCAAGACGTGCAGCCCGATGGCGAGTATAGAGCAATGGTACTCTCGTAGGTCGAAGGCTCCCGAAACCCATACGGTGAAGCGAGCGTTGCACAGTCCGTTTACTGACTGTCCGACTGGCACCGTCATTAAACTGGGTGGTAATTTGAGCTAATATTTGGCTTCGCTGGCTACGTACAATACGCCTGAGCCGTCTCTCACCACGCAATCGAGGCTAGTTGTCCTTTGCATTTTTCCCTATCGCTAGTTTTTTTTCCACCATTCATGTATTCTTGGTATACTCTTGACACTGTCGACCTTGAAAATCCTAGCTGTCTGACGATTTCGGAAATTGAATGGCTCTTGCGTCACGCACCTACGATTTGTCCGCGATCGAAGTCGTCTAAATCAGGCAGTTTACCCAAACTGGCAATTCCAACAACTAATTCAGAACAACCACAGTACGCGCTATATATGCAGTTACCACAGCGCCCTCACTTGCGCATACATGATGCGCAGCGCTACACAATTTGCATAGGCTTTGCTATCCCTAATTCAGTGGCAATTCACTGTAGTACAGTTTGAGGAACATACCTTTTACTGTATTTTAATATTTTTTTGGATAATGTCCAATCGTCTGCCGCATTTGCAAGAAATTTTTTTTTGTCTATTTCGTTGTTATGCACGTGACGCAAAATTAGTTTGAAGTATCACAAAAAGAAAAGAAACCACGTGATCAGCATTTAATAAATTAAATTCTAAAAATTAATTTTTAAAAATTCACCAAAAATCAGAAAATAGAAGTAAAGATTCGAAAAAGATTTCGTTTTAAAGGAATTTTTATGATCTTTCTCGTGATATAAATTTTATAACTCTCAGATTATTATTTTAAATTGAAACTTTAAAGAATATTACAAAAACAGCTTAAAAATTCAATTTAAAAAAAATCTAAGACGAATTTTTTTAAAACTTTTCTTAGTGCACCCCTATACTAAAAGAAGAATCGCCATGCAAAATTTCAGCCCTTCATACGAGGGGTAGTTAGACCGGGACCTACTGCTTAAAGCCGATTTCTAACGGCTACAAACATCCATGTCAGCATTCGGATTTGACTTCACTGACTCTGGGACCAGCAGCCTAGATAGCCAGCAGCCCAGCTTTTCATCCATCGCCCGACACCCTATCAGGGGACTACACTGTAAGTAATCTGCTTACCAAGATTATAAACAAAGACCCCAACTTTGACCCCATGCTTGGGGGCTTCAAGTTGAGAAGCCCCAAGTTTGGGGACTTCCCAACTAGCTTTGGGAATACTCCAAAGCTAGTTGGCTATTCCCAATACGTTGTCTTGTTTGGAGCGCAATAGTCAACTTTTGCTACATGAGAGATAATCACACCTGAACTTACATGTCCAATTCGAGTATGATCTGTTCCCCGGGATGTCAACAGAAAAAAATGTGAAGAGATTCTTGTAATGTTAAATGTGGAAGATGGTTGAATAAAATATAAATTTTTGAATAAAATATAAACATCCTTTTTGGATAATAGTAAAGTTTTACGCAGCAAGAATGTACCTTAACAATTTTGTTCCAGTCTTACTTGCACGAACACAGCAAAATTTGTTTACTTCCGGTAATGGGATAACTTTACATTCAGGCATATAAAGATACTATTTACGACTTGGAGTGCCAGATGGAATGAAAAACTTTATTTCATTAAATTTAACAATAGAAAACCGAGTATATTATATATCGCTTTATTTCCCATGATATTGTGAATTTCGAAAATAGTTTTAGTAGTACATAAATGTTTTGCAAACAAACAAAAACTTTCTAGAAAGGCATCTATCTCGATTTCTGAAAAATACATAATAAAAGACATTCTAAGAAAAGTTTCATGGGAATTTCTTAAACAATATAGTACTTAGCAAGACTTATGCTTGTGTTTAAAAATAAAACAAAAATTTCGCAGATAAAAGCATTTTGCTAAAAGACTTAACAGTGAAAAATAATAACAATAAAAAAGGCAATTTCTTTTACGCAAGAAACTACTCAGTCTACATATTTGAAAATCCAAAAATTTCAGTATTTTTACACACCACTAAAATCATATGCATTATATTATATGCATTTAAATCAAATCATTTAGTCTACCATAAAATAACAATGCTCCCTAAAGAAATTCTCTAAAAGTAATCCTTGCTAAGGATAGTTTGTATTAAGCAATATTTCGCAGAAAAAAAAATTTCATGCATTAAAAGTTTTGAATAAACACAAAAACTATGACTCCCTGATTATAAGTTTGCCTGGAAAATATACGATAATATATATATATATATAAAACAGTTCCGTTACTAATTGACTCACTGACATACAACGCACACACCAAACCGCTGGACCTAAAGGTCAGAAATTTTGCATGTCGATTCTTCTTATAGTGTAGGGGTGCACTAAGAAAGATTTTTCAAAAATCTTTCATTTGACATTATCCAAAAATTATTAAAATACAATAAAAGATATTATGTTCCTCAAACTATACTATGTTAACTGTACTATATTCTTTAGTATGTCCTATTACATTTAATTTGAATATTTTCTTCTACATTATTTTGTCTATAAAAATATCCCTTATAATTTTTTTATAAATATATTTTTTCGGTTTGTTTTACATCAATTGTATACATTGATCGTCGTATTTATTATATATATTTATATATATATATATATATATATATATATATATATATATATATATATATATATATATATATATATATATTGGTATTAATTGCATACATTGACCATTGTATTTAATTTGAATGTACTCCGCAGCAAAGTGCGGGTTTTCAGCTAGTTTAACATATATTTAAATCAGCGTCAATGAAGATGCGTTCACAGAAGCCGCGAAAAATATTTGTTAATACACAGCAATCGTCAAATAACTGAAGGCTTCTAAAACAGCGTTTTCAATTTCCCCAACTAGTTCGTTGAAAAGTAGCTGGAATAGAATGGGAGATAGAGGTCAGAGTTTTGGCACGCCTTGTTTTATCAAAACATTTAATCAACAACGGAAAAGGGCCCGGAGGTTTAATATTAAAATATTCCGCTCTACACATCGTTAAAATAACTACCGTTCAGGCGGTACAGGTGCGGCTCTATTTACGGCGTATTATCAGACAATTTGGAGACTTTTCGGACTAAATAATATACACCTTTCGGAACGTCTTATTCCAGTGAGCTGTAAATTCAAAATAAGCTGTCACGAGGTTCAATCTAAGCCAATCTATGTCCGCCCAGGATTTCGTTCTGAAATATTCCTTTGTTATCATCTGAACACTCATAATTTTTTATTTGACAGTTAAGTTCTAATTTACGTCACAGCTGCCGTTTGGAAGTTTCTGAAACTGTTTGGTAATTTATTTTTGCTCTAAACAAGTGCTGGTTTTTACTCTAAACAAGTAGCAAATTCTTTTATTTAGACCTATAAAGCAGTGGTTCTTAATCGGGGTTGCGGGCACCCCTGGGGGTGCGAGAGAGAATTTCTATTGGTGCAAGAGAAGAGTCTAAATTTTTAGTGAAAATTACCAATTGAGTGAATCATTTGATGGATACTTTTCCACGGGAAGTATAAGCAATATTAATAGATGGATACTCAATCCATTTTTGTTTGACCCAAATTCAATGAAGGACAACATTTTATTATAAGACGATCTTATCGCAATATCAGCTAATGCACGTATTGAAATGGAATTGGAAAAACTGGACTTCGAACAGTTCTGGTGTACGAAGTTAGAACTTATCCAGAATTGGCAAAAGCAGCGTTAGAGACGCTTTTACCATTTTCCACCACTTACCTTTATGAAATGAGTTTTTCATCACTTTTGCACATCAAAACAAACACCAGAAATCGCTCAAATGCCCCTGATGACTTACGCGTGGCTCATTCAAAAAACCTTGTTTTAAAAGGATAATTTTGAACAAACAACAACAACGTAGCCATTAAAAATATAGATATTGTTTTATATGTAACTAGCTAGAAACCCTCATTTCGCTACAGAGTACATTAAAATTAAATACAACAGTCAATGTATGCAATTAATGCCAAAAAAAATATATATATATGTATAATAAATACGACGATCAATGTATACAATTGACGCAACAAACAAAAAAAATATATTTATAAAAAATCGTAAGAGATATTTTTATAGACAAAATAATGTAGAAGAAAATATTCAAATTAAATCTAACAGGACATACTAAAGAATATAGTACAGTTAATATAGTACAGTTTGAGGAACATATCTTTTACTATATTTTAATATTTTTTGGTTAATGTCCAATCGTCTGCCGCATTAGGAAGGAAGAAAAATATTTTTTTGTCTATTTCATTGTTATGGACGTGACGATAAATTTATTTAAAATACCAGAAAAAGAAATCACGTGATCAGCATTTAATTAATTAAATTCTAAAAATTAATCTTTAAAAATCCACCAAAAATCAGAAAATGGAGGTAAAGATCCGTAAAAGATTTCATTTTAAAAGAATTTTTATGATATTTCTCGTGATATAAATTTTATAACCCTCAATTTATTATTTTAAATGCAAACTTAAAAAAAGTTACTAAAACAGCTTAAAAATTTAATTTTAAAAAATCTAAGAAGAATTTTTGAAAAATCTTTCTTAGTGCACCCCTACACTATAAGAAGAATCGCCATGCAAAATTTCTGCCCTTTAGGTCCAGTGGTTTGGTCTGTGCGTTGTATGTCAGTGAGTCAGTCAGTTACGGAACTGTTTTATATATATAGATAACATAGTATGTATTATGAATGTATTAATTTTTATGCAATAAATAAATTTTCTTGCAAGAAAGGTCTTTTCCTAAATAAAAAATAGAAACACATTTTTCAAGGGGTTGCGAGAGCTTATTTTCAGATTCAAGGGGGCGTTGACTATTAAAAAGGTTAAGGACCTCTGCTCTAAAGCAAAAAATAAATACTACATCGTTGTTAAAAAAATATCCCCTTTTCAGACTACTGTCACTGCTGAGAACAGAACACTGCTTGGATTCCAAATTCTGTCACAACATGGCACACTTGTATCTCACAAAAATTGTAAATCCTAGTAAAAAGTTTTCAAACTTTATATCCATAATTGGCCAAAAAAAAATACTCGGATATTTTTTTCTAACATTAAAAAGTCTGGATCTAGTGACGTTTCAACATTTAGCAAACGTGATGTTACATATTAATCTAATCTGAGAGGATAATAAAACTGCAAAAAAAAAAAACTCCGATACAAACATCTAAATTTCACCTTGAGAAATACATTAAGACAGTCAAAAAAACACTTCGTGACCGAAACATTTAAATGTCAGTTTGCTGTGATATTATGATATTCGCAACAGTGTGGTCTCATAAAATTTGGGGACGTAAAGTCGTTTCAATTTGGAGTATCAATTAGAGAGTGAGCAGTAAAAGTACGCAGCTGCACTCATAGCAAAGGCATGAAGGATAATGGCCGAAATATTACTGAATATTGTTGTAAAAATGTTTCAGAATTGATTAATAATACACAACTGAGTAACATCTAATTCAATGATTTCACCTCCACACACTAATGGGAATATGATGTGTTTATAATAATGTACAGACATGAAAATCTTGAAGTCGTTGCAAAGTACCTTATATTTTACATGTGTTTATTAAGTCATCCACCACAAAATCGAAGCCTATATACAAACATTTCCTTATAACACAACTTTATCACCGATAATTTTTAATTTTACATAAAATAGTTGTAAAATCAACATGGCACCATTTGAAGTAGATTAAATAACTTTGATTAATTAACTTTGATTTATAAGTATTGTTCAAGTCTTTTTCAAACCATTGAAGTAGCCATTTGATGTAGCTTAACTTTGTTGCAGACTTCTAATTAAAAAGATTAGCTTTCCTTCAATTTAGGTTCCTCCTACATTGACAACTAGTACAAGAACCTTTTGTTAGGAAGGAAAAATTCTTAAGAAAATAATCAAATTTATGGGATATTTTTGTTAAGCAAAATAAATAGAGAATGATCAGAATATTTCTAAAGACGAAATGTCTAAATTGCCGCGAAGGTTGAAAAATTCGATTATTTCTTTCAGGCTGCGTATTATTTTAATGGTCTTCCGTTAAAAAGCATAAATACAAAGTGGAACAATGACTAGTGACATAATTATCAATTTTCCCAGTACTGCACAGTACAATCAAATTTAAATACAAAATAAAAGTCACAAGAAAAAGTAAAAATTTGGTATATTATTAATTTTCGCCGAAAAATGTTATTTAACATGATGGAAAGTCAGAACATGGTAATATTTTGATATAATGCCTAACAAAATGACATTAGGCAGAAAGGGAACAAAATGAGAACAATTTTTGATATAAGGAACAGCAAAGCGTGGCAATCACATAATGCAATTCCACTTCGCTTTCTATTACGAGTTCTTTAAGGAAATTTTATATATCTAATACCTACCACATTTAAAAATTTCCCTACCTTTTAGTACCATAATAGGTGCAAGCGTACGACGAAAGATGCCTAAAATGTTTTCATTTTAATCCCTTCGGCTGGAACATGATTATTTTCCCGCTTAGTGGGAACATCTGCCTGGACGGCAGATATAGATGGAATATATCTTTCCCAGGTATTCCTAACTAAAAATTCAGAGGGTATTTGTGGTTTATTGCATTTCACTGTAGTCACAATCGTCAAACCATTTTCCTTTAATTCTTTGACCAGCTTCTATTGAACAGAACCAATTATCACAGGTTATAAGGTTTTAAGGTGTGTTTATTAAGGTTTATTAAGGTTATTAAGGTATATTACGGTTTATAAGGTCTATTAAGGTTTATTTTGTAGAGGCATTTAAGAAAATCAGTTTTACTCATTTTAAAACAGGTAACATAAAACAGGGTTTGGTCAAAGTCGTTCCCAGAACCTTCAAAAACTCAAATCTTTAAAGATTTTCAGTACTTACGTTTTATACAAAATGGATGAAGAATATCTGCCTGACAGTAAGATATTTAAACATATTTTAGTGGGAATATATGTCGAGTAGACAGACAATGTTCTAGAAAAAGGGCACGCACCTGAACCATAGAAAGCTGCCGTCGCGAATCACTCTTCCACATTGAATACAAGATGTTGACTGAAGCACTTGTAGACTCACAGTACCCAAGGTCAAATGGTGGGAGACCCGGCGTTGAATATAGAAACCATAGATGCCTGAGAGGCAGATGTTCCCACCGAAGGATTAAGCCTAAAAATAAAATTTGCCTTAGATAAATTTTACTGAAAATCTGAAAATTCATCAAATACAGAGGCTGTTCGCACATTTTTTAGACGATTTTGGTAAGCGGTAATAAAAAATCGTTTGCTGCAAAAGAAATAATGGCAATTGTACTATGTTTTTAAAAGTCTAAATTATGGTCTGCGGCTTGTTTTGTTTTTATTCAAAATGACGTTTTTAACAAAGCAGTGGTTCGAAGGCTACATTTATGCTCTTTCCGAAGAGAAATATGCATACTCCGTTATCCAAAAACGATGTGAGAGTCATGGTTTTGTGATATCTAAAGCGTCATTAGGTAATATCGTCAACAAGAAAGGAAAAAAAAACGTCAAATTGGATCCTCAAGTGGGACAAAAATTCCAAACAAGTATCCAAGGAAAAAATGGACATCGACTATTGCAAAGGTACGTTGTTTAATGTTAAAAGAAAATCCCCCTAGTCAAAGGACAGTTGCAAAATCATTAAAATGCTCGGTGTCCACTGTAAACAAAATGATAAACGTTGATTTAAATCTTAAGAAAGCGAAAAAACGCAATATGCATCGTCTTCTTCCAAATCACATCGCTGAACGTAGAACACGCTGCAGAATTCTATATGAGAAACACTTATCCAAAGAAAAATGGAAAACAATTGTCACAATAGATGAATCATGGGTGTATTTAAATGATTGCAACAAAAAAAGAGCCATTTATTATCATATAAGGGGAGAAAAAAATTTAAGTACATGGTTCAAAGAATCGAAAGAAAGTTTTTCTAAGGGATTCATGATTGTTGCTGGTTTTTTTTATAATGGCAAGTTAAAAATAAAGAGAGTGGAAAAAAATGTCAAGATTAACTCCAAATACTATCAGGAACATATTTTATCGCCAATTTTTCTGAATGAAATACCATCGCTTTACCCATAGTGCCATCAATCTGGGAGACACCATCAGGACAAAGCTAGCAGTCACACATCAAAATCCACTGTAAATTTCCTAAAAGAAATTGAACAAAAAACTGGTATCAAGGCCATACCCTTCACTGATATCCCTACTAAATCTCCCGATGTATCACCTATGGATTTTTGTGCTTTCGGACTTTTAAAATCTGCATTATCCAAACGTCGTCCCAAAACCCTTACAGGACTCTGGAAAGCTGTTCAGGAGGAATGGGATAGAATACCTCTTCTGACACTTCAAAAGGTATTATTATCCTGGAAATTGCGGTGTCGCAAGATAGTTCAGAATAAGGGATGTCAAATAGAACATTTAAAACACAAGAATTTTATGCAATTTAGTTTTGTGAATACAATATACATGGTCTAAAAAATGTGTGAACAGCCTCTGTATATGTACGATAAATAGCCACATTGAAACTGTCGTCTGATTATAATGATCTCATTTTGCACACTTAAAAGGAATTATGGTTCCTTAACCCATGAACAAATAATTTGATTTGTTTTTTTTTTAAATTCGATATTTTGTTCAAATCGTTACTCTTTGCAGTCACTGTGAAAATAACAATGGGATCCTCCTAAATCCTGGGGAAGGAAAAAAAAATCGTGGAACTAAAATGACGTCATTCTGATGCATATTTAGACTCGATGAAATACATTATGAAGGTAGTATCCTTATGGTGTCATTTTGAGCTCTGTGAAATTTCCTAGGCCTCGAGATTACTAAGAACAATTAGGTTCCTATGAAAATTGTTGTTGACCATACCCGTAATTCTCTCTTTACATGCTTGATGAGTTTCAAGATTAAATTGGCAATATCAGTAATTTGGATTAAAAAATTTTATTTCTAGCAAAAAAAATAGGTACGGACTATGTAACGAAGTGAATAAACCGGTTAATTAGCTTTGTTAAAGGAACTACTTCACCGTTTCTAATCAGAATAAAATAATCCTATCAATATCAAATAAAAATCTCGCATTGTATCACCTGAAATTTGAAACCTTCATAATATTATTCAAAAAACGAATGATGCATCAATTTTAATTATTTTCCTAAATTAATATTTCAGTCAACTTATGCTCGTTTCCTCACTAAACTCTGGCGCTATTGTCATGAATTTTTGGATTGAATGTGAAGGTATAGAAAAAAACAAGAAAAAAAAACTTCAGTTAGTCTCTTCTAACGAGACTACCGCGGGTTATTGACGTAGGATTACTTATCTTTGCTTACCAGTTTTGTATGTATATATGTATGTATGTATGTGTTATGTATATATGTATTTATATATATGTACGTATGTATATACATACATGTATGTCAAAATTTTAACGCCTTTTGGTAATTTTCTGTTTAACTGTTTACTGTTTGTCCAAGCGATATAGACTAGGCTTGGAGCGCTGTCAAAATTATAACTCGTGAGGTACGGACGAACGGTTTTAGCGCCTGAAATTTTGTTTTCCAGAGGACCGTTATGGAGGAACGTAATCCTACGTTAAAACATGATCTACTTAAAGCAATACATTCCATCTCATCCAACACTTGTAATATGGCAGATTAAAATAAAAGTTTAGAAACATCCCATCCTTAAATTAAAGGGAAAAAATTTTAAAAAGACTTGAACAATACTTACAAATCAAAATTTAGAGAGCATAGTCGCAAGCCTTTAATTTTAGTAGACTTAATAGAACCGGAAAAAAAGAAGCAAATTGGTATAGTTACTATTCTGTCAGTGTTATTTATTTTAAATCAATGATAATTAAATTTACCTCTTAAATCCTTTCTGGAAAGTAGACTGATGACGTCAAGGTACTTGAAACTTGAAGATTTTAGGAAGTTTGCCAGCAACAAATCTGTTTGAAACAAAATGCTGTACCTTCGGTTAATTTTGTTTGTAACTCGAAATACTTTTTTCATGGTCGTATGATCCGGCATTGTCAACACTGATATAAATTAAATTAGGAATATTTGCTTAGATTTCGGAATAGGAAGTTTTGAAAAAAAATAACGCAGTTATCTTTCTACTTAGGAACACACATGTGTAGTTTAATTGATAATATAGGAATTTTTGCTCTTGTATAAAATTATTTTAAATACGCATTAAAGCATATTTTAAAATTAACAGTGGAAAGAAAAAGACAAAAAAAAAGACAAGATAAAAAGTACAAGAAGAAACCAAACAACAACGAAATAAAAATAAAATGAAGACTGAAAAATAACTATATTAATTACTCGTTGTTTTTGTCACCCAATATCGTCTAAAGAGATTTTGAACCTACAGTGCCTCGCAGGTCTGGAGGTGGGAAATATTCATAACTTGCGGTTTATCGCAATTAGCGCAGAAAAGACTCTGCAGACTTTTCAAGCGGTTCGGACATTTAGCTAAGCATTTGTGACCAGAAAATATAAGCCAAGTTGAAACTAAATTGAAACTAAGCCAACGCATAAATTTACGAGTAAATAAGTTTCATTCCGAGGGCATTATTGTTCCTCAGTTTTAAAATATTTGTTGTTTCCAATGCCCTTGGAGTAGGAAAGCATACACCAAGTGCAAACGACCTAGGTCCTCAAATCCTAGGACCTTGCAGCAAAAAAATTAGAAATTAGCAGATAAATCACTAGCTTAGATTATTTATAATTGCATAGTTTATATTACAGGTTTGTTTTTGCTTAATTTATGCCATTTGCATTGAACTGCGCCAGGTATACTTTTGTAACTCACATTGTAGAAAATCATAATTATGAATGATGCCAAAAGAAGATTTATATAATATCTATATTTATAACTATAAAGGATAATGTTTTGCTTCAAAAGAGCAATAAATTGCAAAATTAATGCTGATTAGGAATTCTAGATTGCCGATAGGAGCGTTAATCGGTTATAAACGTTTTCTATGCAACTCTGTGTCATCCACGAGTGTGTAACATTTAGCATAGAAATTGACTTACGCTCTGTAATTAGATTCCCAGAACCCATAGTAACATGTATTTGAAGTGATGGTGTGATTGGCTCATGAATAATTCCCTGTCAGTACAATTACTTATTATATATTTACCTTGTATCACTGAGTTTTCATTAATATTCAGACACCTTTTATTCTCCTTGTCATGAAAATACATCAGTAGTCCATAAAGGAAGGACAATAGGTGTCAGCAATATTTTTGACACTGAGGATTTTAAGCTAATAATTTATTTTATATTTCGGTATCTTCAAAACATTCAGACTCTTTTTACTTATGTTGACGTAAAATCACAGGGGTTGTCCCTGAAGGAAAAACAATATGTGGTAGCAATATTTTTGACACTGATGATTTTAAATTCATAATTTATTTTACATCGCGGTATCTTCAAAACGTTCAGACACTTTTTACTTGTCTTGACGTAAAAATACAAGAATATTCCATAAAGGAAACACAATATGTGGCAGAACTATATTTGACACTGAGGATTTTAAGCAAATAATTTATTTTACATTTCGGTATCTTCACAAAAATTCAGATGCGTTTTACTTGTCTTGACGTAAATTCCCAAGAGTAGTCCATAAACAAAAGACAATAATATGGCAGCAATATTTTTGATACTGATGATTTTAAATTGATATTTTTTTTTTTGCATCGCGGTACCTTTACGACGTTCAGATACTTTTTACTTGTCTTGGCGTAAAAATACAAGAGCAGTCCATAAAGGAAATACAATATGGCAGTAATAATTTTGAAACTGTTGATTTTAAGCTGATAATTTGTTTTATACTGCGGTATCTTCAAAACATTCAGATACTTTTTACTTGTCTTGACGTAAAAATACAAGAGTAGTCCATAAAGGGAAGGCAATATGTGGCAGCAATATTTTTGACACTGCTAATTTTAAGCTGATATTTAACTTTAAGTTGAGGTATCTTCAAAATATTCAGACACTTTTTACTTGTCTTGGCGTAAAAGTAAGACTAGTAAATAAAGAAAAGACTATACGTAGCAGCAATACTTTTGATATTGAGGATTTTAATCTTGTAGTTAAATTTAAAAGGTGGTATCTTCAAGAATTATTCCTTAACTGTTTAACTACATTATTTCAACCAATCATTAAATTTTATACTTCATAATACTTAAATCATATTTCAACCAAAACCAGCGCCCCTTTATTCCTTTGATACTAAATCTTAGGAATTAATTCAAGAATAGATACTTACTGTGCACAGCAATTGCCCTTGATCGCTTGATATTTGGACTCTGCATGTTATAATGCTTAACGGTTTGGTATTAGGGGAAGCTTTAAGATGTGAAGTGTTCTTCAAATATGCATATTATACGTAGCTGAGATATGCATACGCAGGATATGATATTTGAACGACCTTAGTCTATATATTTAGAAGGATGTATCTTGGCTTAATGGAAATAAAGCCAGCTAATGTCTCCTATAACATTCTCTCAGACTGATGCAAGAGAATATAGGTTCGGCTAAAATTTGACAAGTGTGAAGTTAATCTTCATTTAACATCTCACCGTTCCTTAATGCTACTGCCCTTAAACATAAAGAATTAAACATAAAGTTCAATTAAATGAATGAATATATATATATATATATATATATATATATATATATATATATATATATATATCAAACCTTAAAGTAGAAGAAAGTTATACTTTCGGAAAAAATCTATATCTCGACAACTTTATTGATATTTCTGAAAGGAAATTCTGTCTTTTAAAAGAATGCATGTTTATATACCAGGCAATTTCTATACATAAAGTTTAAAATATATTTTCAGATTTCTTCTTTTTTACTTTAGACGTTTTTTACAATAAATGCTTTCTAAGCAGTTTTAATGCAACTTTATATTTCTTCTACCACCACATGATGTATTTTTTATTTCAAGTCTATTCCTCTGAAAAAAAAATCGAAAGATATTACAAATCATATCGGAAGCGACGTAGAGTTGTCAATGAAATTCAAACTCAGTGGAAAGAAGACTTTTGCCTCAAAAAAGACATAAATGGATTGATAAAAAAATGGATAAAAGCTTTACATTTTTTATATTCTGCAATTCTTCTCTTTTATAGATGGTTTGCTTTCATGGGAAGTTATTGTAGGCATATTTTAAGAACACGAAGGGAAAAATATTTGTGTATATCATCCAACTGCGTTAGTTTTTTTTCTAAACTTCATTTATTTTTCTAAATGTTGAATAAATCAGATTTGTTTTCAATTCCAAAGGGAAAACTTTAAAAATTAAGAGAGGAATGTTCATGCCAGCACGATATATTTTTTTTACGCTCTGGGTGTTTTTTTCCTTTTATAGTTAACAAGACATTATTAATATAAAAACGAAATTTCTGGAGGTGGTTCAAGCATGAAAATGAGTATTTTAATGTGTTTTACTTTCAAAAAATATTTAAGGCAATAATGATATTTTTGCATGTGACAATATGCTGTTTGAAACATTCATATATTATTTAAATGTATTGTTGCATGGCAATGATTAAGATCAGGACATGACTTACATACCAAGGACAGAAAACTTCTAGAAATCGTAAGTTTCCATATGCAGTTTAAAATCAGGTCCAACCATGTCGCTATTAAATACGGGGGATCAATGGTATAGGTCGTCAATATAATTCTCAGCACAATTGTCACGAAAGTAGATATCACCTACATTCAGCAACAACAACAAACGTATCAGCTGAAAAGTTGCTCGATAGTAACCTTATCTTTTGTGGTATAAATTTTAGTTCCGCGATGTTTTATTTCCGGATTTACATCACAAGAGAAAAAAATCACAACAAAATTCCTGTGAAAAATCAGAAAATGCACTCAATCATATTTTATACACTTTGCAAAGCAATTCAGATAACAAGCAGTTTGGATACTAGCTGTACTCCAGGTTTATGAGAGAACTTGTATCACTGGCGCTTGAGGTACTATCAAACTGATATCACTCACAAACATCTCCTTATGTCCTTATTATGAAGGGGATCAGGGAAGGTCAGATCACCTTTTGTCATCGTTTTTCCCGTACCATGCATTGTTCGGATCAAAATTTCACTTACAGATATTTTATGTTCATTTTGAAAAACATACAACTCTTTGGACTAACATCAAGACCTTTTGTACTGTAGATTCTATTGAGCGGCATGACTGTAAATAGCATATAAGAAATGCAACAAAATATATCAGGGAGAATGTTCAAATTCAGTCGAATGTTACTCATGAGAATAGGTGTGTAGGGGGTTCCGTTTTTCAGAATATGATTCGTAGTGTCTACACAGTTTCAATTACTCAAAATTCCTCAACACTTTTACACATTTTCATTAGAACTACATACTGTTGGAAATTTGAATATTACCAAGGAATTCCTTTAATTAGAATGGCAGCATGGTGTATTTAGAATACTTTAAAGGTTTTATGTATTTTTTTAAGGAATCCAAGATACTAAAACTATTGATAAAAGGGAGTATGTTTGTATGTTTGAACACATTAACTTTCTTAACTACTATATATATATATATACTACGTGATTATTTATTATTAGTTGGAGTTCAGACTTCCTTTCTCGAGAAGTACAATTCAGTGTCTAAGGTGTCTACTCATTGAAATTGATCAACATTTTTTAACTTTCCATCAGTAACATGATATCGCAAACTTAAACGTTTTATTTTGTATACTATATATTTTTTGCTGTTTTCTTAAAAAAACTAAAGATGAAAAGGAATTATTTTCCTAAAACTATGCTTTTCTGGTGAGTATCGTTATATTCATGAGCGGACCAGGGTTTGATAAGAAACTTTAAGCCCTCGTCATTTTGCTTACATAAAACGTGAGAAAGCAACGTACTATGTGAACTGTACCCAACTGATGTCAATGAAATTTACCGCAAAACATTTGAAAAGGAATAATTTTCCGATATTCTTTATAACATTGTAAATAATTTTAACGAATCAGCCTCCAAAACGGATCTCCTTTCGTGGTCTCATTAAACTGCCCTTGATAATGGCCTTCGATGTCCTGTATATCCTTCTGAAACTCTTCACCTATCTCACCTGAGTATGATAACACATCTTCTTTTATTTTTCAAAAGTTGCATAAATGAGATGAACTTTTATAGGCTTCTTGCGTCCCATTCTGCTGTAGTTCTTTTCTAATGACCATAGAAGTTGCATTTAGTTTTCAGGAAGGTTCTGTAGAGACTTCTTAAAAGTTCTTGCAATTTTCTTAATGTTTTGAGATGTTCTATTTAACGTGGTCAAAGTTTTAAGGGATCTTAAGCGTGCAAGAACTTTCTTTAACGATTAAATAAATTCTCAAGTTACCCAGAGCTTATAAAATATTGAATTTACTGTAAATCTTCTTAAAAGTATGTCATAAACAGTAAATATTCAAATATATCCATCTTGACCCCGAAAGCAAAGGAATCAGACTTTTTTACACTATTTTTATGCTTTTAGCTCTAAATAAAACTAAATATAGTCAAACACATGGATACCACATTTGGCTGAAGGAAAACTTCTTTGACTTGATTTCTACTCTTGATACAAGGATATGTTGTCTCCATTGCTTTTTCTGCTTATATGCTGCTCTAATGGGCTGCATGTTACATTACACCATTACTATAAATGAGCTCTTTAAATCAATACAAAGTGAAATTCGCAATAGGCGTTGGAGATGAAGTCTTCCAAATAAAGTATACTTGGAAACTAACGCAAGAAATCGGATTAGGGACTGAAAATAATAGTGCAACCTAAGTTTCAAAATATTTACGAATAAAACATATAAAGAGCAAAATGGTGAAGCTTTACCATATGCGGTCTAATTTTTCTTTCATCTTAAAATCTAACTGGCTGGCAGAGGAACTAAAATCTAGACCTCTAATTTTCCTAACAAGTTCCGTTAGCAATCTCACCCCAATTAGTTAATAGATTAGTCTAGATCGATCTGTTAAGATAAGGCTTAATATTCACTAATGTACCTTTATTTACCTTTGGAAATAAAGTCAGCTATTGTTTCCTGTAACATTCTCTCAGACTGATGCAAGAGAATAACCTGATGAAATTATTAGACATTTAAGTTTTATTTACAATTTTATTCAGCATAACAGTTCTCAAAGGCAACGATAAAACAGTACAATCAATTACTGGTTATTACAGTCATGATTTGCAGATCAAGTCACTGTTGGATATTATCGTTAGTCTAACACTGACAGAAATCCCCTAAAAAATAAATCGAATCTCTAAATGTTATCCAAAAAAATGAGACAAAATATTGACCCAAATGAATCACAGAAACGCGATCCCCATAACAGAAATTTCTGTCAGTATCACGTCAACCGCAGCTGGTTAACTCATCAATCAAAAATTAGAGAGAAAAATATTCTTCAAAGAAGTTCGCCATTCGGATGAAAAAAAAATGGGAAAAAAATCTCTAAATGTGACCAATACTATTAATACTAGAAAATGTCCAGTATCGGGGATAGTAAGCTAAAGAATTGTTATTGCTAGTATTTCTATTCATATGCAGTTTTTTTTACCTTTCTTCAATAATTATGTATGAGGCGTGAGACATCAATCACTGCTTTTGATATGTCAAGTCTATATATTTAGAGTTGATGTAATCTCAGGGCGCTAAAAATCGGGAAAGAAGAATTGGTTAACGAGAGACGACTATATTTAAAATAATTATATAGATTCAGCAATGTGTTAATTTAACAAGTTTGATGACATAAATTTTGATATCAGCAGATATGTGAAGTAATATGTCTGATGTTGATAAATTGGTGTACATCCAGTTCAAGCAATTCTTTTATTGTTTTTTGAGCTACGCATAAAACTGACGTTTACATACATAAATGAATAATCCTTATTCAATCAGAACACAAATGATATGTTTCAATCTGTACTTATAAATATACAGACGTTAGAGCATTCTATGAAGAAATTTAATTAGGTGTCCAGACTTATTCTTCACAAAAAATAAGTAGAATAACTAAGTTTATTTTCTTCAGTATTTTCATAGGTAGTTTGTTCCAAAATTGAACATACAGTCGCTTAAAGGTGGGAAAATCAATTAATCTAATTTTCCCGATCATAATTCCTACATATTTAGCGATTACAAAATAGCAAAAATTGTCTGGACTGTAAGTATTATAATCCGTCTTTTAAAAGTACACTGTCACAAAAACATATATGCATCTAGAAGAAATTGAGCTACTTTCACGAAATGCGGCAGAAATGTAGTCTGATAAGAGATATGCAAATGATTAAAATTTCGACGCCAATGAGACAAGGGTAAGCGCGCTATGCGCATATGAGATGCGCAGCTGGGAGAGTTTACAAGCATGATTGCTCGTGCCATAGGGTTATTCAAACAAATCTGTCGACTTGGATGGACGGTATTTTGACTAGAGATGCCCCTTATGGTGCATTCACATTGGACAGAGTTCTCTCCCCAACTCCTGTCACATCACTTAGTAACGGTAACATTAGACACGGTATTTAGAACCACCCCCCTTCCCGTTCTTGATCTTCGCCGCTCTTGGTGTCTCCCCCGAACCCGCTCGACACCATTTGACCCGCTGACCTCACTCTGTTTCTTTGAAGGACCGCCAGAGGAAGCGATCGGGCGCAGGAACAGTGTACAGAGACACATAAATCACTGGGGTGAAGCAGAGAGCGCTGTGCAAGTCTGCACGCGCTATGAGATATAACCAGTGACTGTACGAATAATTGTCGAACTTTGAGAGGGGTCGTATAGTAGGCCTCAGAGAAGCAGGTCGGTCGAGAAAGCGTATTGGCCGCTACCTCGGTTGGAGCTATATGGTAGTTGCTCGGTGTGGGTAACAATGGATCACGCAAGGGATAGTCTACCGTCGCGGAGGATCAGGACGTCCCAGGAACACAAATGCACGCGAGGATCACGCAATCCTGCTACGTCCGCACGAACAACGCGCTAGAATCAGTTTGACGCCATTTATCACCTTCCAGACCTTTGGTGGTATCAAGGGATATCATTCGGAGACGACTGGCCGACGCATGTATAAGATTCCGACTTCCATTGAGACGCCTACCACTGACCCCACATCATAGGCAATGTCCATTGGATTATTGCCGACCTCGGGCAAGCTGGAGTGTGACCGACTGGGGGCGTGTGATCTTCAGCGATGAATCCCGATTCAGTCTCAATGCTGATGACCAGCGCATAAGCGTGCGGAGGCGGCCAGGCCAGCGGTCCGATCCAGCATTTGTTGTCGAGAGGCATACGGCGATTACACAAGGTGTGACAGTGTGGGGAGCGATTTGTTGGAACACACGATCACGTCTAGTCGTCCTTCAACAGACTTTGACGACACGCAGTTACGTGGACGAGATTTTAACTCCAGTTGTACTGCGTATGATATCAAGTCACCCAGGTGCCATTTATCAGCAAGACAACGCTCGTCCACATACTGCGCGACTCTCCCAACAATATCTACAAGGTACGTCATGTATGTCAAGGATATGACGTACTCCCATGGCCTGCTAGGTCAACAGACCTCTCACCAGTAGAGCACGTCTGGGACGTGCTTGGAAGGCAACTGCAGCCGTCCCGGAATACTGGGGAATTAACTGCCCAGTTGCAAAGATTATGGCATGATCTTCGGCTGGAGGTCATAGGTGACCTCATTGACTCGATGCCACGCCGTGTTTCGGCTTGTATAGCTGCCAGAGGTGGATTTACTACTTACTGATTTGTAACATTTTTCATACCACATCTTCTTAATAAAACGGTCTGTTCTTCTGAATTTGTAATCATTTGCTTATCTCCTCATACACTACATACATGTTAATTTTCGTGATAGTAGCTCGTTTCCTTCTGGGTGCATATATTTTTTGTTACAGAGTGTATTATATATAGTGTTAATTCCGACTACGTTCGGAGCATTTTTTTTGAAAAACTGTACTTGATTAAATTTCTATCTTATTTTTCGAATGAATATAACACCCAAACTCGAAAATGATGAAAAAATAGACATTAACTATGCAATTTTTTACAAAATTGACGAAATTGGTTCGAAATTTAGCAATTTTTTACAAAAACGACTCTAACTTAAAAAAAAAATATTATGCATATAGCATTAAATTTTTTTGACATATGTACGTAAGTACCTTCTAAGTGCAATGACTTACAATCTAATCGATATCTTAAAATCTTAAAAAATGTAGGTCTTTATATGTAATTACATATAAAATTTTAGTAATTTTCTATGAGATTTTTCATGGATGCAGCTATAAATCAACAAGTATTATACCCAGAACCAAATGCGTACTCTATTACATTCTTAGTATTATGAAAAACATACGTGAGAATTTTAATAGAAATATCATGGTTAGATTTTGAGTTATCA
This sequence comes from Dolomedes plantarius, assembly GCA_907164885.2. Lineage (NCBI taxonomy): Eukaryota > Metazoa > Arthropoda > Arachnida > Araneae > Dolomedidae > Dolomedes > Dolomedes plantarius. Next base: position 89,970,290 of record OU015493.1, on the reverse strand, counting down.
CGAGAGCCGTTTACATTTTTGATGGAAATACGTTCTTCAGGAAACACGATTAAAGTTTTGAAGTTTTCAACTTGTACTGAAATTCATAACTGCTGCTGATCTTTAAATCACTCTAATTTCATTTCTAATGATCGTATAGAAAAAATAAAAGCAGATTTAGAAACATAAAGTAACATAATCTTTTAAAATGGAATATAAATGATTTCGGGATTTTCGTCAACACCGATGTTTTAAATGTAGTCGGATACCTTAAAATAAATGATGCATCCAACAAATGGCTTTATATAATATATATATTTTTAATAATCAAGTATTTTTCCCATTTATTTTACAAAGACAAAAGTTTCCCGTTCTGGTGTCTTCATACCTTCCGATGAGTGCAGTTCATCTATAAAAACTTTTATATCTTGGTGTATTTACTGAATTTTTTATTTTAATATATTTTTGCACTGAACTCAGAATCGAGATGTCAAATTAAATGCATTATTCACATAGCAATTGAAAAATAATCACTGCTACGACATTAAAATTGTGATTTCTAAATCTGGCATTCCAACGCATGCTAACTTTTGTTTCGGCTTGATAAGACAAATCTGTAAAATTCTATCATTCACTACTGATTACCAGAATTTTTACCTTGACACTTTGGGTATACAACCCTGATTAAACCTAGCATTTTAAGAGCAAACAACTTGCTTATTTCTATAATCATTCGAATTACCCAACAAAGTTCATTATTTGTAATCGTGTGTTGCATCGGTTTCAGTAACAATCTCAGCGGAGGTCAACTAAACTGTTTTACTATGATTTAAAGCTTGACTTGACGCAGATATTTAGAGAAATTTGTTCCTACACTTCAATGAATAACATCCCTTTTAACTTTAAACTTCTCTGTTTAATCCTATTTTGATTATGGCTGAAATTTACGTCACCAGAGCTCGAACAAATCAGAATCTGCAAGGATTAACGTAAGGACGGAATAAAGCAAAATAAATCAGTGATTTTTTTTAAAAAATAAGAGCACTTTACCACCTACAATTCCGTACAGGCAGCTATCTGTAATTCTTCAGTTAGCGTGAATTACCCCAGCATTTTGAAGTAATTTGTAATTCATAATTTCAAATGTTTGTGTGTGTGAATAGAATTTTAAATTCGTTACTTATTTGTTTCATAACGTTTCAGGCCAGTTGATGGCCGAATGGGTAGGGCGTGGGCATTCGTTTCAGACCTTGTGGGTTCGAGTCCCACTGTTGGCATGGATGTTTGGAATCGGCTTTAAACTGTAGATCCTGGTCTAATTAGCCCTCGTGTATCAAGAAGTTGACCGTAGCGCTCCAAACCAAACAAAGCATAACGTTTCAGACACTGCAAGTGTTAGTAAGTGCGTGTTAAAGTCAGAGTTATACCTGGAAAATGCGGCACATATTTTTAAATGTTCAACAAAGTCTACAAACGTAATGCATTGCATACTAAATTTTTGAATGTGTAAATATAAAATCTTCCCCTCATAACCTTAAGCATATTTATTTTAGAATAATGAAAATAACTTAAATATACTGAAAAACATTCTTATAAATCACAGAATTTAAATATCATACATTAAATAAATTAAACATTAGGACAACAAATAGAGCCATAAACGAATAGAGTAAAGACTTATATAAAGGAGTAATAAGGACTTATAGAATAAAGACTTATAGTAATTAATAGCTCACCGCATATAAACCTATTTTCTTTTGCACGTACACACACACTCCGTATATATATATATATATATATATATATATATATATATATATATATATATATATATATATATATATATATATATATATATATATATATATATATATATATACATATATATATATATATACATATATATATATATACACATATATATATATATATATATATATATATATATGTATATATATGTATATGTATATATATATATATATATATATATCTATATATATATATATATATATATATATATATATATATATATATATATATATATACATATATATATATATATATATGTATATAGATATATATATATATATATATATATATATATATATATATATATATATATATATATATATATATATACATATATATATATATAGATATACATATATATATATATATATATATATATACATATATATATATATATATACATATATATATATATATATATATATATATATATACATATATATATATATATATATATATATATATATATATATATATATATATATATATATATATATATATATTATGTGGAATTAAAACAGGTAGTAAAATAGAGAGATCGTATAGTGGCACTTTTAAAATTGTTAAGTGTAGAAAACGTATTCATACACATGTCGGAGATAATTAGAAAAACAAACTCAATTTTAATAAATAATATTAGCATTTAATTCTTCTTCTTATTATTTAAGATTATTTTTTTCGTTAGTTACAATTTGTACAGAAACAACATAATAATTATCTACATACATTAAGTATTCGAACACATAATAAAACCAAGCTAGATCTATTAATTATTCTGTGCTCTCGCCTGATTATATATATTACAAATTATTTTTACTTACCACCACCCTCATTTTAGACTGATGATTTGGTCTCATTGTTTTACTAAACTTTGTCCAAAAGCAGACCAGAAATCTCGAGATACCTCAGCATAAAAGATGGCTAATAGGGCTGAAGAGAGGACAACCTCGAGCTATATCACAGTCGCAGATTTTTCTCCAACTGAATCTCAAAAAACCGTTAAAACTTCCCAGCACCGAAAATCGTAGAGGTCAGAAAATGTTCTAGAACAATTAACCTTTCAGACATATGATTGGTTAAAAAGATGGTTGTTGGGACGTTGCTATGGAGAAACTATGTCCCCTAATGACCGAGAGGGTGGCAAGTAATCCTCTCTTCTTGTGCAAATGACCTTGTGTACTATCCGTACTGTTACAGGTCACACTTAATTGCATACGGGAGGCACATTCCCTTTTTCCACGAAAACAGGTACGAAAAATCACAGGAATGATTTTCAGCACATAGACAATTTAAGATTTTCAAAATAAAATAGTAAATACACTAAAATAATACAATAAATAATGTGCATGGAACCGAATTAATGTTCTTCCGAAATTGTGAATAGTATTTTTTTCTTTCGAGTTAAAACAGTATATTAATCAAAATAATTACAAAAGTCGAGTTCCATGTCACAATATATATATATATATATATCTATATCTATATATATATATATATATATATATATATATATATATATATATATATATATATATATATATATATATATATATATATATATATATATATATATATATATATATATATATATATATATATATATATATAAAATACACACCATTAAAGACAGATTTCAATTACCAGTGTTAGTGTTAAAGTAACATGTGGTAGATCTCTGTACATAAAAATTCAACGAACAGTACTTCAGTTTTTATCCGTATCCAACAACATAATTCTTTCTTTTTTTTCATTCACATAAGACTATTAATAAAGGTAAAAGCATTAAAGAAAAAAATTCATTGAATCTAGAGCGAATATTTCTGCCACTTTCATGTCCTCTAAAACAAGGCATATCATCAATCACAAAATTAAAAAATACCTATCATTGTACGAAATACAATCTTGAGTGAAAAAAAAGGTTTGATTCTGTCACCCAAAAAATTGCTTTTCAATGTCCAAGCGATACCTTTATCTCTTCTATGATGAATAAGTGCCTAGAACTTGACTCAGATATGAGTATTGAAAATATATCTTTTCATTCAATAAAATCTTTTATAACATAGTGGACATTGAACATCAATCAATCCTTTAAAGACAATGGTACTTGCTGGAAAATTCTTTTTAAAATGTTCTCTGTTGAAAAAAATATTTGCATTCGTCGTTTAATGCATGTTATTTGCTAACATATAAACAAATTATTTAAAATACTCTGCGAATTTAACTAAGCTTAAAAATTTTATCTCTATTCTTATCAAAGAACTAGCTGAATACCCGTGCTTCGCTACGGAGTACAATCAAATTAAATACAACGGTCAATGTATGCAATTAATTCTAAAGAAAATATATATATATTTATAATAAATATAAAGGCCAATGTGTGAAAATTATGCCAAAAAAACCATAAAGATATATATATATAAAAATCGTAACGGATATTTTTATAGACAAAATAATGTAGAAGAAAATATTAAAATTAAATACAACGGTCAATGTATGAAATTCATTTGCATGTTTAATATCCATAAAACATACTAATTTGAATTAAATTCTTAAAAAACTTCCATCGCAATTAGTCTAGTGGTTAAAATTTATCTTTCACCATACTTCAATATTTTTTTGTCAATTTATCTCGTTGTTATGCACATAGCGCAAAATTAATTTAAAGTTGCATAATAAGAAAAGAAACCATGTGATTAACATTCAATAAATTAAATTCTTAAAATCAGTCTCTAAAAATTCAGCAAAAATCAGAAAATGGAGGTAAAGATTCCAAAAAAAATTTCATTCAAAAGGAATTTTTATGATCTTTCTCATGGTATAAATTTTATAGCCCTCAGATTATTATTTTAAAAGCATACTTCAAAAATGCTTCAAAAGCAGCTTAAAAATTTGATTAAAATATCTAAAAAGAATATTTGAAAAATCTATCTTAAAGCACCCCTACATTATAAGAAGAATCGCCATGAAAAATTTCAGCCCTTTAGGTCCAGCGGTTTTGTCTGTGCGTTATTTGTTAATCAGTCAGTCAGTTATGGAACTTTTATATATATATAGATAGCTAAGAATTACGTCGTAAAGGCTAACTGTAAGTTACATACATTACAAAATTTCTTTTATTATTCTTTAAAAAGCAGTTTTATAAAAAAATAGTCAATTTTTATGATGAAGAAATACATAAAATGTTTTTATTTTTCAGTTGGCTTTACTAAAATGTATTCAAAAATATGTAGAGAAAGGCTCCGCTGTTCTCCAAAATTTCCGCTGTTCCCCATAATTTTCTATTTATAGACAAACTTTGTTCGGACGTCAGTGTGTAATAAATGTACTTCAGCTTGATAGACCATGTCTTGACCATGACTTCCGAGGCATGTCACGAGTGTTTGGGCTTTAATTAAGTTTCAAAATTAACTTTTCCGTTTTTAGAAAGGTATAAAAAGGTTAATAGAGTACCACGGCTTATAGGTCGCTAAATCGAAAAATATGGAAAAAAGCATGTTATGATATATGATAATATTTTTCCATAAAGCTTTTTTAGCAGGAAAATTTCCAAAAAAATATGTTTCTGGCAACTGAGAAAAATTAAAGCAAAAATGTATTAGATATTCGTTTAACAAACGCTAATTAGTGTGAACATATATTTATTTTTAGTATTAAAATATCATCGTTCATAGCAAACTCATTAAGAAAATAATATTATATTCTGTGAATTATGTATGTACATATTTACATATGTGAGTAAATATAAAGATAAATAAAGAGGTATATTGAAAATAAAATTATAACATTAAAAGGGACGAATTATTAGTAAGATTATTAGAACTGTTCTTTCCAGTATTAGACATAATGTAACCTAGATATTTCCGTTTGTTTTATGTATCCATTGCTGTTTTTTCTTCATATATACATAAACATTCCTACTTACATACATATACAAACAAACAAACACATGCACACACACACACATACTTTCATTTTTTAAGAAATAGTTCTTAACATTCAAACAGACCGAAACTGTTTTATAAGAGCTTGAATCTCATGTCTTTAGTTTATTTAATAATGATCCAAGAAGGATTTATCTCTACTATAAAAATATCCTCACTAACGAAAAGTATTAAAATATAATTTATTTTTTGATCAATAATTTTGTCAATCAATCAATATATACATATATATATATATATATATATATATATATATATATATATAATATATATATATATACATATATATATATATATATATATATATATATATATATATATATATATATAGATAGATAGATAGAGAGAGAGAAAGAGAGAGGGAGAGATATTATATATGTTATATACATAATGTATATGTTTTTAACAAACGGCTATACTTTAGGCAGTTAGTTAAAGTTGTTAGTTAAAGACTCAATTGCTTAAAGTTATAAAGGTCTCTTTCATGTATTATTCTCTATTACTATATCATATATATACATACATACACAAACAAACTAACTCACAAGCATATAATAGACAAGCTGGTAGATTTATAAATTCAAAATATGTTTTTTAAAGAAATTTTATGCTGTTTTAAATTAAAGTATTCATTCCCCAATGGAAATGTGAGAAATTGAGACAACGGTTACTTTAAGAAAGTTTATAAAATACCTTTTTGAATAACATTATGTTTACTTAATTTTATTTACACTTTTTTTTCAAATTGATTTGAAAACAGTGTCAGGTTCATGTTTTAAAATTTTCGTTACTAAAAATTTGTCTCGGAGAATTTATTTTTAAAATCTTACTTCATTCTAAATAAGTTGGAAAAAAATTTTAATGTTTCATCAGAGATTGATTCACAAGCATTTAATTTGTTTAATATAACATGAAACTTTGTGCAAACCCACGAGTAAAATATCTGTCCAACAATTTTGTATAAACTGAAATATTTTTCGATCATTAATAACTTCAACGAAAGTGGAACTGTGAAAGAGCTGTGTAAACATTGGGTTAATATTTCAGCTCCTTTCCATTATTCACCCTTACGTACGAGCACATCATTTGCTTCCGTATTTAGTACCCCTTGCTTGAAAAATCGCATTTTGAAAGCCAGTTTTGGAAGAATGTTGTGATAGTGTTAAACAACCATTAAAAGCCAAGAAACCATTGTCCTATTGTCTTTGTAGAAATATCAAGAGGAACACAAAGAAATGGAATATTTTAGGATAGCTTTGCTAAAGACTTTCAAAACTTGGTTGAACGGGTTGCATCTGTTTTGTATTTTTTGAATGCGTTATGAGCCCTTTGATTATATTTTCGGAGCATTGAAAATAATATATTGCTCCCAAAAATTTGATATGAATCTCGAAAGTTCTTTTATACTCGAAAATGAGTTTATTGTTCCTTTTTAATTAAATCATTAATATGAGTTGATCAAATTTTAGTTACGGACAATAATGATAAACCAAAACAGGAAAGCCAAGGTATTTTATGTGATCTGATTTCGGAAAATTTTTTTATGTATATATTTTAAGATCGAGGTAAAAAATTATGTCTCAAATGCTCTATACAAATAGTTTTAATACATTTGTAAGCATCTAAGGTTTAATTTTAGTTAAAAATAAAATTTTAAATATTTTTTAATCAATCATATATAAATAAATATACGGAAAGTCTAATCCGCTTATTCGTACAACGTTATGAATATGAGGTTAGGAAAATTCTGATATAAAATTTTGACACAACGAAATACTTAAAATGTATTGGGATTTAATTAAATTATAAATTTATCCTTTTCTTTGGTGAATTTTCGAATACAGTTAAATAATGCACACCCATGTCGTGATTTTTACCTTCTTATTTTAAAATTGCATAATTTTCATTTATTCTTTCTTTTATCACTGTTTCCCCAGAAATTTTTCAAAGTATTTCTCACAATTTATGTCTCAAATGCCTAATGAACAACGTTAAGTTAAAGTAACATTTTATTCAGAAGCTAATTTTAGATTACATTGTGGCTCACACTTAAGGATAGTGGTTGTTTTTCTTTAATTTTAATATTAAGGAAGCTTTTTCTTCAATTTGTTATCAGAAATATTCATTTCCGATATCAAGTAAATGCTAATTTGAAAGACTGAAGAAAATGATGATAATATTTCTAGGCAAATATCGAAATTAAAGGCATAATTAAGAAGAATAATGCTATGATATTAAGATATTATTTTACACACTCTAGGATGAAAGAAATCAGCTCTCAATTTTAAGTGACAGTTTCTAAATATGAATAGCTGGTATTCATGAAACAACAAGTTGTCAAAGTGGCATCACAGCAAAGGGGTGATGGTAATGGAACTTGAATAGCAATTTTGTTCTATTTTTAGAAAATTGAAAGTTCATTCAGATCATCGCATACCACATCATGACTATTGACAGCGAGACAGATTACTTATTTGTGGAATCATGAAACTGAGTTATGACAGAGTATATTATACTCTGTAAAAACTTTGAATACTTCATATAAATATATAAAACCTTCTTTCCATTGTTATCTAAAGGCTCTCGTGGGAAATACATCAGGAAATCTCTCAGGTGGTATGTCCGTTGAATCATCAGTCACAGACGATGGCATTTTGTTTATAAATAACTGTGAGTAGAGACTAAACAGAACAAAACAATGACTTAAACGTTCACTATCCGTTTAAAGGAGACGCTAAAGACAAGAATGGTTTTCATATAAAACCTTTAACAAAATATTACAATAGTAAATGACACATCACTGAATGCAGTAAAAATGGTTAACAGGTAATGAAATATTTTTGAGGCTTCGAAAAGAGATTCAATAAAAAACAAATAGTTACTTAGCTCATTGTCACTATAATTTCACCTATAAGACTACTAAGCTAATGTTTTCGGTTTTTTAAGTGCTCAAGTCCATTGTTTCAATTGTTTTTAACTATCGTATCATAATTTTAGGAAAATCTTATCTACGAAAATATTGTTACGCTTTTAAATTGTGGAAAATATTCCCTATAGCCTGTAGAGGGCACTGCGAGTGTTGAGCGCAGACGAGTGTTTGACGTTGTAGAGAGAGGTTGTATTGCGAGAGAGAGTAATCAAAGTAATATGATTTGCGAATTGTATAATGTATATAGCTGTACAAATTATGCATAAAATTAAATAATCAAGATTTAGAGAGAGTGTTAATTATTTAGAGAGTGATGTCAATTAATAACAAAACAAGAACCACCGATAGAGACACTGAATGAGTGCAATATATATGGTATGATGTCCATATAGATTAAAGATGAATGCTCATCCTTAGAGCCTCATTTAAGATTACTGATCAAGTTTCCGGAGATATTTCACACACACACACACATACTCATATATATATATATATATATATATATTTGTAAGTGTAGATATGTGAGAGGCAGACACCTCCAGTAATAGCAAATTTCCACAACCATTAATTTTGCACTTTTTTCATACCGAAACAAAGCACATTATATCATATTTTTTGCACTCTTAAAACCAATACAGTTTTACATTTGATAAATGACATTAGCTACAATTAAGCATAAATACTGTCTAAGTTTAAAAACTCCCTCGCTATAATTATCGAATTTATTTAAACGAATGTTTACCGGCTTAGCAAAGTGGTGCGGAATAAATGAGTTTTATTGAAGTGAGGACTAATTGTTCAAAATTAGTCTGACCAGTATTTAGAGTTTAAAACGCTTTTGTTCGTAACCAAAGCAGTATGATCTGCAAACAAATGATAATATACGGCTATAATTTAGGCAGTTAGTTAAAGTTGTTATGGTAAAGACTTAATTTCACACTGAATAATTAAGTGCTAATTATAAGGTGTGCATATATGTGTTCTGTTTGATAAATAGCCAGGCGCTTGCACCACTTTTATCTAACAACGAATTTTAGCTTTACTTATCGATGGAACCTAGAAGCATATTTTGACTCCGCAGCACGTATAAATCGTAAACATAAATACGTAAATGAATAGAATATAATACCTGCATGTGAATGTACCTTTTATTTCTAAGCTATGAACTAAATAGACTAGGAAACAGGGACACAAACCAGGGAACAAACGTATTTTGTAACAGATTTCATAACAATATACACATCTGTGACTAATATTTATAAAAGCGAACGAATTGCTGTAACTATCTATCTATCTATCCCTCTCTCTCTCTATATATTTTAGATATATATATATATATATATATATATATATAAATGTGTATATATATATATATATATATATATATATATATATATATATATATATATATATATATATATATATATATGTATGTATATATATATATATATGTGTATATTAGGGTGGTTCGAAAAAAACTTTTTTTTAAATTTCAGATCGCTAGAGTGCACAAAAGTTGCCATTGGTATAGACGTGAAAAAATCACTAATTATTATTTTTTTATTAATTTGTCTTCCGGTCGCGCAATGCCATCGAAGTTGGCAAAAAAATGCGAAAAACCTTAATTTTTTATAATTTTTTTAAGCACGCCATATGCTTTTAATTGCGTTCCTATACCATGAATTAACTACTAAAAGTATTTAAAATCAATATATATGCACTTATTATACATTTGTTTCATATCTTTCGGTCGCGCAACATAGTACAAAATGAGTAAATTAGTAGTTTTTGCAAAATTTCAAAATTTGACTGTTTAGTACATTTTAATCATATGACTTTTAGAGATGCTATAGTTTAATTCTATTACAATAATATATTTAAAATCCAAGCATATCATATAAACTTTGATATTCAAGTGGAATTCGGTCGCGCAGCTTCGTCAAAAACAGCTGAGTAGCCTACTACCGAGAGGCGAGGCGTACGTGGCGAACGCCGCGCCGTGACGAGTGACCGATATGGCGTATCGGATCACGCTACGGCTGCTATTGCTTTAAGTGTACTGCAAGATGTTGGGTTGATTAATGAATCAGATACTTCTTATGCTGTAGACAAGAGTAAAGTCCGAAGAGAAAAAACTTGTGTGAGAGCTAGTTTGCTAAGTGATATAAGTTTAGAAATTTATGGTCTTTATTTTGATGGACGAAAAGACAATACATTGTCAATTGAAAAAACTGGCAGAAAAGACTTTCGCAGAACCTATAAGGAGGAACATTACTCTTTAATTCAGGATCCCGGCTCCACTTACATAGAACACACTTGTCCTTCTTCAGGCTCAGCAACCGACATAGCCAAAATCATCAAGTCTTATTTATCAGAAAATGGCTTTTTACTTGACAAATTGGAAGTTGTTGGATGTGACGGTACTGTTATTAATACGGGCTTAAGAAATGGTGTAATTCGACAAATAGAGATACATGTGGGAAGACCTCTACAATGGAGTATTTGTCTTCTCCATTACAACGAACTGCCATTCCGCCACCTTTTCCAACACTTAGATGGAAATAAAACAGGCCCAATAGGATATTCCGGACCGATTTTAAAGGCCCTACCGGATTGTGAAAGACTACCAGTTGTTGATTTTAATCCTATTGATTGTGAGATTCCAAAGTTGACAAGCGTATTCTTAGCAAGGACCAATTGTACTTGCTTGAGATATCAGAAGTCATCAAGTCAGGACATTGTTCAGAAGACTTTGTAGTACCTGATCCTGGCCCAATGTCACATTCAAGATGGCTTACTACTGCAGACCGAGTTTTGCGCATCTACATCAGTGTGTCAAGCCCTTCTGAAAATCTGAGAGAAATTGTCACATTCATTCTCAAATGTTATATGCCCATGTGGTTTGCCATAAAAATAAACCGCAAATTCACAGATGTTTACAAAACTATTGAATCTACAAGGTACTTACCAGAAGAGCTGCTTCAAGTTGTTGATCCCGTTTTACAACGGAATGCTTACTTTGACCATCCCGATAATTTGCTTTTGACTATGGTAACTGATGAAAGAAACCATATCCGAGAGCTGGGCTTTAGGCGTATCATGAAGACAAAACAAGCAATATCTGAAAGTGACTTTATCAGAATCTTTAAACCACCAAACCTAAACTTTGAAGCTAAAGACTATACCGAAATTATCAAATGGAACACCAGTACACTGACTCTTCCTCCACCGTTAAGAACATTGACTAATGAAGAGATAAAACAGTATGTGAGCAATGACTTCAAGCCTTTTATAATTATAGATGCTTTCCCATGCCATACACAGGCAGTTGAAAGATGCGTTAAGCTAGTGACCGAAGCTTCAAGTAAAGTGTGTGGACACAGTTCCAGAGACGGCTATATTAGAACCACATTACTGTCACGTTCAGCGATGCCAACTTTTTCACACAAATCCGAATTTCGATGTTTATCGATAGATAAAGACTAGAAAGGAAACATAAAGAGAGAGAAAGCGAAATAGATTTGTACATATTGTAAATAACACACCCTACATTGGATTGTTGGTTGGGTAGGGTGTGGGTGGAATTCGAAGTGCAGCCACCTCCCCGTGGTGAGTTATGGGTCGTTTTGTAAACAAAATGAGCGAAGAGCTGCACCAACAATTGAATATTAAAACAAAAAATTACCAAATATTTACTATTAGAAAATTTCTAAATTATTTGAAAGGAAACATTGTCAAACAACAAAATTGTCAGACAACGATAATGGCTGCTACCGGCTGCGAGCGCATCGCTGGCATTCGTCACGTACGCCTCTCCTCTCTGTCCAGGTAGGCTACTCTGCTGTTTTTGACGGAGCTGCGCGACCGAATTCCACTTGAATATCAAAGTTTATCTTATATGCTTGGATTTTTAATATAGTATTCTAATATAATTAAACTGTAGCATCTCTAATAATCGTATGATTAAAATGTACTAAACAGTCAAACTTTGAAATTTCGCAAAAACTACTAATTTTACTCATTTTGTACTATGTTGCGCGACCGGAAGATATGAAACAAATGTATAATAAGTGCAAATATATTGATTTTACATACTTTTAGTAGTTAATTCATGGTATAGGAACGCAATTAAAAGCATCTGGCGTGCTTAAAAAAATTATGAAAAATTAAGATTTTTCGCATTTTTTTGCTAACTTCGATGGCATTGCGCGACCGGAAGACAAATTAATAAAAAAATAATAATTATTTATTTTTTAACGTCTATACCAATGGTAACTTTTCTGCACTCTAGCGATCTGAAATTTAAAAAAAGTTTTTTCCGAACCACCCTAATGTATATATGTATATATATATATATATATATATATATATATATATATATATATATATATATATATATATATATATATATATATATATATATATATATATATATATATATATATATCAGTGTGTGTTATCTAGCATGAACTTTTATTTACAATAGTGCTCTTGGAAGTTTGAAGAATGAATTTATTGGGATTTCTACATTAACTTGCGTTTTATGTTTTTTGCTGCAGGACGAGTATACTGCTGAAAAGAAATGTATGAATAAAGTGTCGTTTCCAGACAACACTTTTGATTTTTATATCACGCTTGTTGCTCTGAATAGTTTTTTGAATAGAGAAAAAAATCTCCTTCCATATGTTAAATATATTTCTGTCAGTTTTCATACGCAAAGATCAATATTTGACATGACATATTTTGTGGTAGACAGGAATAGAACACTACTATGTTAAAATTTCAATTTATTGCATAAATTCTGACAAAGCATGCGAAAAAGCGATAATTTTGCCAGAACTTCGGTTTTGATCAAAATTTCGATAGGAGTTCTGATACCAATCTTGTTAACACTTAATTTATATTGTACTTATCATTATTATGATATAGCAACGATATTTTATTGTTATCTACGTGTGATAATGAATGTCAAGTTATATTTTTTTATTGTGGAAGTCGACATCTAATGAAATATTTCAAAATATGTTTTATCAACTAATTTCATCAACCCCAAAAGTAATAAATCCCGGGTTAATTCATCGAATGAGTGTTTGATTTAAATGTTGTCACACCTTTAATTTGTATAAATAAGTCTTTAACGAAATTAAATCATAGATGTCCCATTTACATCTAAGATTTTTCCGAGTTTACAAAAAAAATGCATGAAATGAGAGTTAAAATTTAATTCATGCATTACCAAACCTAAAAAATTACATTCGGAAATAATTATTTATTAATAAATGAAGCATTAAAAGCATATCGTGATGTATCTTTTGTTTTGTCAATAAAATGCCTTAGGTTTCTTTGTAAACTGTACAAATGAAAGCCAGCAAAAACCTTCCCCTAGTTGACCTGGAATTATAATAATAATTCTAGGTTCAATCCAATTGACTTTTAAATTCTAATCCAATAGATTGTTTCAGACACATCCAATAGGGAGACTGGTTTATTTAGTGGTTAGTGTCACTGAATGCTAACTGTTGGTGTTCGTTGTTTAGAGAACCGAGACTTGCGGAATCTCTCAAGAGTTTGCTGCGTTCCCTTTGAAACCCCTCATGAATATGAACGCTTATTTTTCTATAAAATTTTCCCTCAATATGACTATAACTCTGATACCACGTGTAATCCTAAAGGTTTGATGCTCAATTTAATGTACTTTAGTTTTCTTCGAGTAAGGATATAATAAGATCAATTAGATGTTAATTTAATTGGCCATATTTTGTTTCCTTCCATGGAATGAAGATAAAATGCAGTTAAGCGTGGAATTCCATCGTATATTCCTTGTCTAAACAGTTAAAATGTTGTTTAGCATCGTTGGTTTTCATCATAATTTTCTAGTCCTTAATTTCTGGTCCATTTCTGCTGACGCACCGTCGAAAGTCAGTCGCTTGTGTTCGCGATGAGAGCTTCCAGTAGAGAAAAACTAACACTAAATTGGTCAAGTCTGGCCTGATCTGATTTTAGAAAATAAGCATGGACATTTACCTCCGAACTAAACAACGAGTCGATTATGCCAGTCGATTCTAATCGCTAAAGAGCTCCTATTCCTCACTATTTTGAGCTTGGTTAATACTGGTCACTGCCTTCATAACTGAAGTCAGTGTCCTGTTTAGCGCTTACCAATTCTGATCTGTTAAAAGTCTGTTCAATGGACCAATTGTGTTTGAAGGGGCGCGGTGGCCTGGTTGACAAGAGCAGCGGGTCAGTGATCTGAACGTCCCTGGTTCGATGCTCGTCACTGCAAATCCATCGCCGTGTTCACTAATGGTGGCCGGGGTACGTAAAATAGGTCGGGGTTACAATGTCCTCCATGTTCTCAAATGCACCTCTGGAGGTGCGGGGTCAATTGTTCCAGTTTCGTCACTTAACTCGGTTCAAAATTACGGAATCGATGTTCGAGGTCAAGTCAGACTTCAACCCTAGTGGTACCTCGCCTTAAAGTGAAGCTGCTTACTAGCCTTCGCCAAGGATCTAGGATTTGAGGACCTAGGTCCTTTGGACTTCGTGTAGGCTTTCCTACACCAAGGGGATTGGAAACAACAACAACTGTGTTTGATTGCAGCTTGTCTGAGGGCAAAAAGTGACAAAAGAGTAAAATCTGAAAACTCCAGTTGTGTGTGGACAAAATAAGTCTATAGGCCTTTAATTATTACAAATTGGATATAGAATCAAGGAATAAAAAATAAGTTCAGAGCAAAGAGTCGGAGAGTAACGCTTATTAGTTATTGACCATAAAGGGTCTAGATCGTATATAACAGTGGAAGGATCTTGCAAACAGTGAGGTCAAAAAAAGCTTAATGCTCTGAAACTCAAAGAAAGATGGACACTTTAATAGAAACTTTGTGAGTCCAGTAGCCATCAATCATCCTGAATTACGGAAAAAACCACTGTTATCGTCGCATCACTCTGTCTCTCTGATTACGGGGCTAAATAATCAATTATTTTTCAGAAACAAGTGGACGAAGACCTTCTCCCTCAGTATATTATTTTCCTAAAGACCTGAATTTTCCACTGCTTATACTCACTGGCTGCAACGTTGAAAGCATCCAGTGAAAAATATAGGTTAGAATCTACATAAATTGAGAAACCCCGTGAGCAAATAAAAACTAAAGCAGGCTCGTATCATCACTAGCTGAGAAATGAAATGAATATGAGAGATTTGAAGTGAAAACGTATCACTACTGTCATGCTATTTTTTGCTTTAATAAAGCTAACGATTCTCCAAGCCGAATAACTAAAATTGTTTTTAAGAAAACATTCACCTTTTTTATGCAATACATCAAAAAGTATCATTTTATGATACATATCTGCATTTCGTTCATCTACTTAATTCTTACGATAATCTTCCATTCTGTGTTTATTTAAGCAATTCAATAATTCCACAGTTAAAGAGAAAAAAGGCGAATTATTTAATTGAAGAAAGGAAATATTTAAATTATCGGACACACTTAAGGTTTATATTTCTCAGACGACCAAAAAAAATCTCTCTGAAAAGAGAAAATTAAATCTTTACCACTGCGTTTAGGTAACCTATTCACATTTAATTTTTAGTCAGAAATGTTTTTTAAATACTCAGTACCTTCGTTTGTTTACTTCGTTCCGAATTTAATTAAATGCTATAGTTTTTTGTATGTTTTCTGTTATTTTGCTTAAACTTTAATTTTGAAATATGATATCAAATTAAACTGAATTATCGTACAATGAACTTTTTTGAAACATTGCGCACGTCCTGCAAATTAATTTTACTTTCACTTTAAATTGCTTAAAAAATCTTCGGCTCTAAAAAGGAAAAAAAAGGCTTTGAATTTTCGTCCCATCATTTTTTTTCTTTCTTCTTTATCGTTTCTGCAATACAATCTAACGGCATCAACGATCATCCAATCATTTTTGTTCACGTAGCGAGTCGTGTACCTTGATTGGTTAAGTGATTAATTGCGTCACTCTTTAGCGTCCATTAACGATTGGGACAGATGTCTAGATGATGATTAAGAGTAATAAGGATTAAATGAAATCTCTTTTTATACGGCCTATTGACTGTCATAGAGAAAGTGGAAAAGTGGTGTATGGGACTTTCATGGTTTATATTTATTACAAACATAAAATCTTCCTGCATGCTATGTAGTTTGTTGCTTCGGAATAGTTATAAGTCCAGTTGTCTTATAAATTTCTTATAGATGCACTTAAAAACGTTTATGATGTTAACTATTGCTTGCATTCATCAAAAATCATTAACTTATCACGCTAGCTGCATTTTATGATGAAATTCCTATATAATCAGATTCTAGAAGAGTGTTTCAGTATTAATTTTAGATATGGTATTTCATACAAGCTACTCAGTTTGTTTCACTTGAATAACTGCATGCCCAGTTGTCTCATAAATTTCTTATATATACACTTATAAGTTTTTATGATGTTAACTACTACGTGGTTTTATCGAAACTATACTAGAGGTACATTATGATGGAATGCATATATGTAATCAGATTTTAATTGATCACTTTTGTGAGATAGTATTTGAGTGTTAATTTCTACAAGTCATATTGCAAAAATGAGACTTCGTCATGCCTCTGAGAAAAATTGCCCCTGAAGTTTAGAGACCCGAATTCAGAGCCAGGTTGAAGTAAATGGTCAGTACACTTTCACTCTGTACTCAGAAAAAATCATAACTGCGAAAAAAACTGTGAAAAAAGCAATAACTGGGAAAAAAAACAGTGGTTAGAATTTTAATTATTTAAAAACTTTCTGTTGAATCTATAAAAGTATTGACGATATATCTTTGGCTTGGTATAAGAAGTGCCTACAGGTAAGTCAGATTTTTCCAAGATAGATTTTCACAGAAGGACTCGCATTTAGCCATCTGGCCACTTCTGTCTGACTTTGTCCTGCCTCTAGTCTCCCAATAGCTCACCCTCTTCGGTCAAATGTTGCCTGGAGGTTATTGTTACAATTTGGCTATTCCAGATGTCTAATATCAGCCTCGCAGCGACAATTTTCGTCTTGCTCTGAGGCATGCACTTTTATGCTCCTCGCAAATGACGTATTCCGACTGCAGCGCCACTATTTTGCATAATGTATTATTGTTCAGCACCTTTTACTTATCAACATATTAAATTTTTAAACGGATTGGCCTAGTTTTGAACGTGTTATCCCTCTTTCTGTGATTTTTCCTTAATTTTTTATAACTAGTGTATATATATATATATATATATATATATATATATATATATATATATATATATATATATATACATATAATCACATGCAGCATTTTCAAAGTTTTTCATACTTCCAATATTCTATGTACATTTTTTAAGCATCACAGTGAGTTCTTCCGCGTTCGACATTCTTTTTTCCCTTTTATTCCCATTTTTACTTCCTCGAGCTCATATTTTAATCATAACTCATGTATATTATTCTTAATATCAAAGAATTCTTTTCGTTTTATGTTATGCTTCAAATTTCGGAAGTGGAAATGACTCTGACTATATCTTTCTCAAAATCAGAATATTTGATGGCAGGGTTCTCTACCAAAGTAATAAACAGATAAATTTACAGCAAAGAATATTATTTGATATCTGTATATTAAAAACATTTTTCTTTGTGTCTATCAAGCGAAAATCTTCTTTATAATCGTGCCTATTATACAAACACTATCGATATTTGCTGGTGAGTCTGTTTATAAATTTTTGCGATAGCATTCATCAGCTGCCTACATGGTTTGCCCCTCGTTGATTGGAGCTTGAATACTACAGTGTCTACAAAGTCGTATTTTAGGACACTTTTAACAGTGGGACTTTTTTCCTGCAAAGATGACAGACAGTAATACTGATGATTCTCTACTTAACTTTCTTGGATGTAAGTGCTTATATTTACACTACGCTAAAACCGTCAAAGGGATTAGAAACATGCAATGGCTAAGGTTTCTCAAGTCAGATCCCTTCTCAATGTTTTACAAGAATACATTGAACACTCTCATACCTTTCTCTGTATACAACATAAGCCTAAGCCCGTACAAAGAAGAGCGCGATCACTTGCTGACAGGCTCCCCAAAAAAACTAATGCTCTGAGAATAAAGGCAAACAAGTATAAGAATTTGCAAGAGTTGCTTAAGTTTATTTCTTCGTGCAACCATCTTTTATTAAAATTCACTACAAGTTCGTCAAACAGAACAACACCCACGTAAGAGAGAGGCGAAGTCTGAGCCCGATGATAAAGACGATCTCCCAGAAGCTTTGGAAGATGATCTTATTTAAGGCAGCGACTCTGAATAAAAATCACTTAATTTTTACAATAAACTAACATCTGAAGGTGATGGTGTAGAAATTATTGAGCAATTCAACTACAGATTTGTAGCTGAGTTGTTCAATAATTCCTACATCATCACCATAAGAATTTTATTGCACAAATTAGGGGATTTTTATTTAGAATACCAATAAAGTTTGCAAGTTTTCTTTAATAAACTTCTTGTTCGACTCTGTAATCTGATTTGTCACTGCTACTTATTTACCTTTGGAAGCCAAGGGGTACAAGTGACACCTGTTATAATTATATAATTATAACAAGAGTGATGAATTAATTATTTCAAAACCACATTGCTCAATTTTCAAGTTATTTACACTAGAACCATAATATAAGTATTATACTGACTTGAGAGCTTCAGGGATTTTAGCATAATGTTTTAACTTTAAATTGCGATTTCTCAAAATGATGGAATTGTCACTTGTACCACTTGGCTTCTCACCCCATCTTATATATATATATATATATATATATATATATATATATATATATATATATATATATATATATATATATATATATATATATATTAAAAAAATAAAAAAATTTAATTAATAAATATAAACAAATTTGTTGAAAAATATATTAAGTAGATTTAAAAATAATTTTAAATCTTCAAGACAATTCAATGTTAAATAAGTATCTTGACAGAGAGATTTATTTCAGTTCCATATCTATTATTACATATTTAGTGGAAAAATTAATGTTTTCGAGTAATTTTAGCGTATTTGAGGAGTAGGTTTAATTTTGTGTAAGCAACGTAAAATATTTACTGAGTAGTTCAATGTTGCACAGCTGTCAGAATATATAAACGGGAAAACTGGATGAGGCTTATTATCATACCAAATTTATGGAAAATCACTGTTGCTTAAGTATCGTAATACAATTACTGATTTATTTAATGTTGTACAGCGAAACTGTCAAATACTGTCAAATTCAATGTTTTACAAGTATTATAACGCATTAAATCACCAATACACCACGTATTTTAAATTTGTATCACAGATATGATTGGAATACAATCGTAACGTAAATACGAATAAAATTTAAGGTATGATAACATGTTCAAAAAAAATTTTGCGTAACTGTTTTTAGTCTATTTTCTAATGCCGCATAATTAAAAATTTTGAAAATTACATTGTTGCATTAACATTGCTTAAAAGAAAAAATTGAAAAATTACCCTGCCATAAAATAATAAAAATATGTTAATAATATAAGTCAAAAAATTATTTAAATATTTTTTGAAAACAGATAATAGAGTTACTTTCCACAAATATTCAATATTTCCATGATAGCTAAAACCTTTCTTAAACCACTGTCAAGTGTTATCAAAACCGTTGGGACATATGGGAAAAAATTGTCAAATAAATTTCATGAACCGTTATTTACTATTGCAGGAGCAAAACCTTTCAACTATAACTGGCTTTTTTAATGCAACTTGATACCTTAATACGAATAAAAACATCAAGTAGATATTTAAGTATGTCAGACATATCAATTGTATATATCTGAAAATGCAGAAACATTTAGGCATACTTTTTACAATGAAAACAAAGGTAAGGTAAATAAAGTTTACGTATCATATACATCTACAGTTTAACAAAAACTTTGTAAAAAATTAAAATAACTAGATACGTAAGAAAAGTAAGAAACAAAGGGAATAATACACAAAACGGAATTGGGATATTGTACAAAAACTAAACTATGGAAAGCATTTTGAGAGTTTTATATTGGTAATAAGAGTAGAAGTATTTTAAACCATCATACAGAATTCAAAGTAATCACGAATTAACTTGACAGTGAGAGTGTCATTTTAGCAAGCCTAACAACTGAAATATATAGACATATGTAGGGAAATGGGAGAAATGCGTGTGCCTTATCTTAAATCTGATGATCTAATTTAGTTTTATTATATAAATTTATAAATACACACACACACACACATACATAGTATATATATATATATATATATATATATATATATATATATATATATATATATATATATATATATATATATATATATATGTATATATATAGATTAAATAGGATTGAAAAATTTAAAGAAAATTATAAAAACATTTTATAGCAGATCAATTGTTCAAAATCTCACATAGGATTTATGATCATGCTAATATTAGTAGCTTTTCCCCCAATTTAATTAATAGGTTAAAAATTTGTCTTAAAGATTGTTTGAAAAAAATTATAAAAAAAACAACTCATCTAAATTCAATGTATTTGTCTACTAAGACTAGATAATGGGTGCTATGCAGTTTCATTACGGCTTTTACGTAATAATATTTTTTTAACTTTACCTTCATTAGCTGAAGGAAGTAAAATTCACCCTGATAAATCCTTCTTTCTAGTTATTGAAATATTATATATATTGGTCGTTTTAAGGGAAAAATTAATTTATTACAATAAATATGATAAGAAAACAAAAAATATTAATTTGTTTCCAACTCTTTAAAACAATAGAACAAATATTGTAAATGTATAACATCTGTGAAAAACATTTGGTGAGATAGTAAATCGAAATGCATCGAACAATAGTCTAGCATTGAATAGTAATTAAATTAATATGCTAATAATGTTGAATAGTAATTAAATTAATATGCTAATATGCTGAAGTCATTGTTATAAATGAAAACATACTTTGTCTTATTAAAAATGAAAAGTCTTTAAATTTTAATTTACAAGCCACAGTTTATTTCATGTGTTTAAATAAGGAAAATGTATAAAGCTAAATAAGAGAAACAAATTAAAATAACTACCACTTTTTATTTAAGCAATAACTTACATTTTGATTTTAAAACCATACAAAACAGAAAGAATGAATAAGTAAATTATTGTTTATGTATAGTAGTTTGTAGAAGTATATATACCCAAATACACACACACACACATATATATATATTTATATATATAGATATATAACTGAAAAGTTTAAAGAAAATTAAAAAACATTTTATGAGAGATCAATTGTTCAGAATCTCACAGAGAATTTATGATCATGATAATATTAGTAGCTTTTCCCTCATTTTAATTAATAGGTTCAAAATTAGTCTTAAAGTTTGTTTGAATAAAGTTACAATAAACAAACAAAACCACTTATCTAAATTCAATGTATTCGTCTATTAAGACTAGATGATTGATGCTATGCAGTTTCATTACGCTTTTACATAATGATATTTTTTAAACTTTACCTTCATTAGCTGAACGATGTAAAATTGACCCTAATAAATCCTTCTTTATAGTTATTGCAATACTATAGGTATTCATGATTTTAAAGGGAAAATGTGTTTATCACAACAAATACGATAAGAGAACATAAAAAAAATTATTTGCTTCCAGCTCTTTAAAACAGTTGAACAAATATTGTAAATGAATAACATCTGTAAAAAAATTTTGGTGAGATAGTAAATCGAAATACATGAACAATGGTCTTTGCTTTTGTTGAATAGCAATTAAATTAATATGCAAATATGCTGAAAATGTCATTGTTATTAATGAAAACGTACTTAACCATATTACAAAGTCTTTGAATTTTAATGTACTCGTACAAGCCACAGTTTATTTCATGTTTTTAAATAAGGAAAATGTACAAAGCTAAATAAGAGTAATAAATTTAAAAAACTAACTCTGTTTACTTAAACAATAGGCTACATTTTGATTTTTAAACCATACAAATGAGAAAGAATCAATAAGTAATTTTTGTAGAAGTATATATATATATATATATATATATATATATATATATATATATATATATATATATACTATCGGACCCGACAGACGTTGTCCTGTCCAAACGTTGTAATTCTAGCTGAAGTAACCGGCGATGCCCGGGATTTTAAGAATGTTTGTTAACCAAAATCAATTTAAAAATTAACACAGTATAAGTAACATAGAAAAGATTTAGTCTTTATCATTGGAGTAAAAAATCCTGAAAAGTAAAACATAAAATATATAAATTTATAATAAACCTACAAAAATCCATTAAAAATCTAAACGCAGTATAATTAACATAGAAAAAAAAGCATACGAAATGTTATACATATTAATAATATGAAGATCCAATTAAAAATGTATAAATGTATAATAAACTCCTCAGATTTCAGCTATATTCTGTAAAATAATAAAGATGAAAAAAGCTGAAAAAAATAAAAATAAATAAAATAATAATTTTAATAAATAATAAAATAAAATTAAAATTAAAATTAAAAAAATAATAAAATAAAATTAAAATTAAAATTAAAAAAATAATAAAATAAAATTAAAATTAAAAAAATAATAAAATGAAATAAAATAACAATTAAAAATAATAAAATAAAAGCTGAAATAAAAAAGCCTTAAAAAAAAGGTGAAGTAACAGGTCTAGCAAAAATCACACGACTCTGCATTCGAACCCGGGTCGAGAGCATGGTACTTGCGCGACCTTCCGAACGCGCCACGATGACACGGTTCTCTACTGAGTAAAGTGAAACATATTCGCTATTGGAAAGTTGTTGTGGGCTGCTGATTATACATGTCAGAAGAGTTTTTAGTCAGAAATAAGTTAGCAGGATAGAAGCTTAGTCTTTAGCTCTTCAATAGACACAAAGATATAGGTGAGGGGGATTGCAGTAGCGATTAAAAAAGATCTCGTGTCACTTAGCGTGGTTGATTCGAATTTTCCATCGCGTGTCGAGAGTATCAATATGCCGTTGGATCTGATCAATTTTAGAGAATAAAATCTGACTTGAAATATTATTATTTTCATTTATTATTGTGGTTTAATATATGACTTGAAACTTTTTGATTTTATTTATTTTTATCTTTCTGCTCGCTGTTTTCTAACTAAACCTAACGTGGACGCCATTATCCAGAGGGGTGATTCCACAAACTGTGACAACTTCCATTTACCGGACGCACCACCTTACAAATTGTTGGTTTTTTATTTATTAATTAAAAATATAAAAACATTTTCTATCGGATCAAATTGTGAATCTAAACCATTCTCTAATCAACTTCATCGCATACACAAAATTTCATTAAAATCAGTCCAGTCGTTTAGGAGGAGTTCAGTTACAAACACACGGACAGAAGAAATATATATATTATATATATATATATATATATATATATATATATATATATAAATAGCACATACAATATAAATAATTCAACATGAAATAAAACGTATAAAGAAGGCACAGACTGCCGTACAAATTAACAGAAAACCTACCCTAGTGTTTTCAGTATCAGGAATTGTTGAATATCGCAATCTTTTATTGAAAAGTTAAAATTTAACTTTTCAATAAAATATTGCGATATTCAACAAATCCTGATACTGAAAACGGAAAAATATAACTAAAAGTAAAAAAAAAAATCAACAAAGCGAGAAAATTATTAGCAGGAAGAATGTAGACAAAAAATAAACAGAAACCACACCCTTAGGACTCAACGCACCACAATGCAAGATTCTGTAGCAGTAACAGAACTAAAACCATACATCGAGGTAACCGACTGGTCTCGTTATCAGGAGGCCTAACGAAATCAGTTACCACAAGGGGGAACTTTCTGAGTAGGATGCAGGCCTAACCAAAAGACATCCCAAGGCCCCGAGATCCCCATCGTAACAGACAGTCAAGTATACACACACACACACACACATATATATATATATATATATATATATATATATATATATATATATATACTATATATATATACGTAAAACAGTTCCGTAACTGGCTGATTGACTGACTGACATACAACTCACAGACCAAACCGCTGGACCTAAAGGGCTGAAATTTTGCATCGCGATTCTTCTTATGGTGTAGGGGTGCACTAAGAAAATTTTTTGAAAAATTCTTCTTATGTTTTCTAAAATTAAATTTTTAAGCTGTTTCAGTAACTTTTTTTAAGTTTGTATTTAAAATAATAATTTGAGGGTTATAAAAATTATATCACGAGAAAGATCATAAAAATTCCGTTAAAATGAAATCTTTTTCAAATCTTTACCTCTATTTTCTGATATTTGGTGAATTTTTAAAGATTAATTTTTAGAATTTAATTTTTAAATGCTGATGACGTGATTTGTTTTTCTGGTACTTTGCATAAATTTATCGTCACGTGATAAGAACGAAAAAGACAATAAAAAATTCTTGCTAATGCGGCAGACGATTGGACATTACTAAATAAATATTACAATACATTAAAATATATGTTCCTCAAACTGTACTATATTCTATGGTATGTCCTATTAGATTTAATTTGAATATTTTCTTCTACATTATTTTGTCTTTAAAAATATCCCTTACGATTTATATATATATATATATATATATATATATACAGTGGAATCTCGATCTATCGTTTTTCAAGGGACCGATTGAAATGAAAGATAGATGCGGAAACATAACAAAGCAATATGATCGTTGGGACTGCATAAAATGAACGACACATACGGAAAAACGATGGATCCGAAAACGATCGATCGAGATTCCACTGTATATATATATATATTACATCAATTGTATACATTGATCGTCGTATTTATTATAAATATATATATATATATATATATATATATATATATATATATATATATATATATATATATATATATATATATATATATATATATATATATTTTCCCATTAATTGCATACATTGACCGTTGTATTTAATTTGAATGTACTCCGTAGCGAAGTGCGGGTTTTCAGCTAGTGTTTATATATATATATATATATATATATATATATATATATATATATATATATATATATATATATATATATATATATATATATATATATATATATATATATATATATATATATATATATATATATATATTAGCGCACCAAGAAATAATTGCGTGATCGTAACGAAACTTGCAATGAAGGTACATCTCGGGGAGATATGCAAATGATTAGAAATGCAGCGTGATTGCGCATTACGTATAGCCGGTAGAGGGCGTTGAACATCGTACTCTGTGGAGTATAAAACAGGTAACCAAAGCTTGTTTGAGCGTGCTGAATCATTTACAAAGGAAGAGCTGAGATAGACATGCCATTACGCCGTGTTCGAAGACAATATAAGCAGTTGTCTCAGTTTTAGAAGGGGAGAATCGTCGGGATGATGAAAGCTGGGTGGTCAGCTAGGCGAGTAGCTCGTCAATTAGGCCGCTCTGGTTGTGTTGTGAGGAGGTGTTGGGACCAGTGGACCCGAGAGATGTCATGTACACGAAGACCAGGCTCAGGACGCCCTCGACAGACCAGTCGTCGAGAAGACCGCCACATCGTAAGAAATGCACGCGCACAGCCAACTGCTTCATCGGCCGCCATCCAGGCACAGGTAGCACATTCACTAGGGGCTTCTGTGTCTTCTCGAACCATACGCAGGCGCCAGGCTGAAGGACAGTTGGTATCGCGGCGCCCATTACGTGTGCTGCCCTTGACGCCCACCCATCGACGCCTCCTTTTGGAGTTTTGCCGCGCACGAGGAAACTGGACTGCAGCGGAATGGAACCAGGTCGTCTTTAGTGACGAATCCAGATTCAATCTCGGCAGTGATGACAATCGTGTTCGTGTGTGGAGAGCCCGTGGTGAACGTTTCAATCCTGCCTTTGCAGTACAGCGACACATCGCTCCCGCAGCTGGTGAAATGGTATGGGGTGCCATTGCCTACAATACACGGTCACCCCTAGTATTGTTCCGTGCCACCATGACAGCGCAGTGGTATGTTCATGAAATCCTGCAACCACATGTGTTGCCACTCATGCAATGGCTCCCAGGAGTCATTTTTCAACAAGACAATGCTCGGCCTCATACGGCAAGGGTGTCACAAGACTGTCTCCGCACTGTTACAACCCTTCCTTGGCCTGCCCGATCCCCAGATTTGTCTCCAATCGAGCATATCTGGGATCATTTGGGACGACCAGTTGGGCATCCCACGAGTTTGAACGATCTAGAGGCAAGATTACAGCAAATATGGAACGAAATATCTCAAGACATCATACAGAACTTGTATGACTCAATGTCCGATCGTATCGCATCGTGCATTCGCGCTAGAGGGGGTCCAACGGAGTATCAACTCCTCCTTTCTTTTGCCTTTTTCTCTGTAATAAATTATCCTTTTTCTTTGATTTTCTTATCATTTACTTATATCAAAGTAGTCATTACGTATGTAAAATTTCGTTTCTTTTTGACGACTCCTTCTTGGTGCGCTAATTTTTTTTTGTCCATGAGTGTATATATATATATATATATATATATATATATATATATATATATATATATATATATATATATAGAGAGAGAGAGAGAGAGAGAGAGAGAGAGAGACAGAGAGACAGAATGGGAGACTTAAAGAGATAGTCTTGCATTACATACCCTAAAAGCATTTAAAAATCATATCAGTGTCTCTCCTATAATGGCTCCCCGTGTGACTACAGATGCAATCTACCAAGATCCAGGAGTCGCAATCATACTAATCATCTCCTGAACACAGTAAAATTTAGAGATGTAACTCACAGAATTCTTGAGTACTAATTCAATTTATCTGCTAACTAATCAACACTTAAAAATATAGCTCACTCATCTCAAAAGTATATAACATGTGCCTGTAAAATGCTACTAAAATGCAAATTTTATGAATTAACACAATAATAAAATGCCTTATTAAAATATGATATCACGGATGATAAAATTCAAATGAATACTACTCCCAATTATAAGATTAACTGACTTAGTGGGATCATTATTCTTCTGCAATATGTCATATAAATTAAGTGTTACACTCCTTTAACTATTTAGTATAATCTTTTGTTGAGAATAATCTGGTTATGAATGAATTAATTAAATAAGGTTTATGGAAGCAGGCACTACAATTCTGAAATTATATCTAGTTTATAATGCACGTGTTTGCCATAAAATCATACACGAATGTATCATCTTTAACGAATGTACCATCTGTTAAGAACTGGGTACAGGAAATTTAAATATTTAGGTTTGTTGCTAGTTGAAGTTTCTAAGTTCGGGGCATAATAATTGATATTTTTATTCATAATGCTATCAGCTTTTATATATTATAAGAAATAATCTTTAGTTTTTTTATGTAATATTAAAAATATCTATATATTTAAGTTGCTAAGTCGATCTGTCTGTCAAAGAGCCGGCAGTCTGTCAACGAAAACTACTCCATCAATTTACTTAATTTTGGTGTTAAACGAAAGATTTTAATCTATAGATGAGTCAAATTTGTTTTTTCTATCCTCAATTTCTATTAATTGACGATAATTTACAATTAAAAACTGCTTTCTGCGCATGCTCAGTGACATGTTTAACACTGACTTTAGATAGTTACTAAGCAAGAGGCCGCATAAACACGTCAACTTGTTTATTCTGAGGAATCTCTCTAGATCTCTGTCTGCCATTTTTATTTTTAATTATGCTTGTGAGATATAGAATTAAACCTGACGAAAATTGTTTATTTCTCGCTGTTGAGTAACCATATTTCTTTTTATTAGGTTCAATAGTAATTTTTTTAAGGGGATTTCTCTATTCTTAACACTATGATTATCAATATTTGGCAATGATGAGGTGAGTATAATTTGTGTATTAGTACATTTATTTACTATCCAGCCGTCATGTTTTGACGGGTACCGACTTGTAAATTAGTTATGAAGGATTACGCCTTTGAGGTACATACTGCATTTTTGCGTACATATACATCTAAGCGTTAACAAAAATTATTAGATTAATAAATATGCCTTTGAAAATTATATGTCTATACTAATTTAAGTTTCTTGGGTTTTACTCAAGGTATTTGCTTTTTAAGCAGCGGGATATATAAAAATATGATAACAGCGAGAGCTTAATAGGGTGACAGCGTCAAAAGACGACTGTGTTACAGGAAAATTCATTCTATGTTCTATTCAAGCATATTTTACTATTTTAACAATTTTTTTACCTAAATCTGGAGCTTTGTCCTTTCCTCATTTGAGGATGTAAAATTCAACAGAAATCTAATATTTATTTTTATCACAGATCTTGAAAATGAAACGTTTTGAATATCAATCATTTTAAATGTAATACACATTTCAAGAATCACCATAGTAAAGAACCTCTTGCGTTTATGGCGGGAAAAATTCATTTGTATTAGAACGAACTTTACTTATTAACTGTTATTAATTGCTATTATTTGTTACTATTTGTATATTATTTGTTAAAACAGGTTAGCTATGAATTCTGTTGTCTTCTATGGATTTAATCCTGATAGCTATAGATTTAGAATGTCTAATGTTTAAGACTAAAGATACTGAAAACAATATGAACTGAAAATTATATTCAACATTTTTTTTCGTGACTGCCTATGATGAAAATGTCATTTTTTTACTAATTTGGTCAATTTTATTTTTTGTAAGAATCTTGTAATTCAATCTTTTCTCTTTTCAAAACTGTTTTGATTTTCAATCTACATCAATTCGAAGCAGAGCTATAGCTATTTAAAAAACATCGCAGCTCCAAAATTGAAGTGACAAACAACTTTAAATGCATTTTTCTCAGAATTAAGTTTTTTAGTACAAATCTCTATTGTTATCATGTTATCTCACATAATAATGCATATAATTTGATAAAATTTTCAGGAAATGTTTTAGATGCTATTGTAAATGAAATGACGCACAACAATTGATGTATAATAAATAGTTTTTTATTTGGGGTGGTTTGTATAAAGAAAAGAATGACGAATCGGGTAAAATTTTCATATTGGATCATAAAATTGTCTATATTATTTTTGCATTTTAAAATTTCTCTTAGAATGTGGGTCATTTTGAATATCACTGTGATATTTATCATGTGTGAGAAGGAAATTAAAATAGTAACATTAGAATTTTGTGCAGAGTGATAGGCGTTTTACCTAAATTTTCTTAAAAATTACTCCAAATTGGCCAATTTATAAAAAAAGTATGGTATTTACAGGTAAGTTTTTGTTAATTTTTTAACTTTTATGTGCTATTTTACCATAAAAGACCAAAAGTATCCTTTAAAAAATGATTTTCAAACAAATTGGCTCCGAACGTAGGCAGTCATCTTAATTTTTATAAACGAGGAAAAAATCATATTCTAAGTACATTAATAATTAAGATTTTCTATTAATTTTGATACAACATCTTCTTATCATGTTTTAAAATATAAAGACTTAATTACAATGGATCTACAATTGACTAACCAATAACAGAAAGCAGATATTAGTAGCAATGGTTGGTCGTTTTGCTTTTGAAAACAACGGTAATCTTCTGGTTGACGAGCTCTTTACAAACTGTTTTAGAGAAATATAATCCTATACCTAGAATATATATAAATATACATATATATATATATATATATACATATATATATATATATATATATATATATATATATATATATATATATATATATATATATATATATATATATATATATATATATATATATATGTAAATATATATATATATATATATATATATATATATATATATATATATATATACACTCACTTCCAAAAGCACGGAGAGGTAAAATGCGAAAAAATGGACAAGTAATGCTTTGATTGACATGAAATGCTGCAAATAAGTAGCTCTATGTTTATTCATGAAACAAAATAAGGAATTACATTCAGAGATAAAAAAGAAATATTGAATTTTCATAAATTATAAGATGATGTCATATTTGCGTCATTAACAAAATGATGTTTAAATGCAAAACAAACATCAAAAACAGACATTAATAAGGTATGTTAGCACCCCTCACCTTCATACAAAGTGTACAGCGTGTGATCATGCTTGTTATAAGGTGATCAACCCCCGCAGAGTCCAGTAATCTCCATTCCTCCTGTAGGACAGTTTCTAATTCACTGAGAGTGGCTGGAGGTGGGAAACGTCTACATACAGCACGGCCGAGGGCATCCCAAAGATTTTCAATTGGATTAGGGTCTGTCGAGTAAGCTGGCCACTGCATACGCGCAATCCCCTCCCTCTCCAGAAAGTCGTCAACGAGGGCAGCTCTATGGGGACGGGCATTATCGTCCATTAAAATAAAAGAAGGACC
Source organism: Dolomedes plantarius (assembly GCA_907164885.2). Lineage (NCBI taxonomy): Eukaryota > Metazoa > Arthropoda > Arachnida > Araneae > Dolomedidae > Dolomedes > Dolomedes plantarius. The sequence continues at coordinate 89,939,213 of OU015493.1, read as the reverse complement.
GACTGCTGCAGCGTACAGTTTCACAGGGGGTCTAGGACTTCATCTCGATACCGTACAGCCGTCACAGAACCTTGCCTGTAGATGTGCAGGTCGGTGCGATATCCCAAAGAAATCCTTGTCCAGACCATGATGCTTCCACCGCGGAATGCGTGATGTTCGGTGATGTTCTCGGGCCGATTGCGTATGCCTTGTTCCTCCAGACCCTTACATGCTTATCATCGGGTTGTAGGGAAAATCTGGACTCATCTGTGAACATAACGTTACCCCAATCAGACACAGTCCATTTCACATGCTGGCGGCACCACTTTAATCGTGCCCCTCTGGATTGGACGGATAAAGGAACACAAACTTGTGGTACCCGGGCGTACAGACCATTCATGTGTAGCCTTCGACAAACAGTAGTGGCAGATATCGGCCATTGATAAGAACCAATGGCCGCTGCAACCATAGATGTCACACGTGTGGAGGTCGATCTTCGATTCCGCTTGGCTACAACAGCAATATATCGATCTTCCGAGGGGGTCTTAACCCTTGGACGACCGGCTACAGGTCTTCGGAGAACTGTTTGGCTGGTTTGGAATTGTTTCCATAATCGTGAAATGACGGAATGATGAACGCCGAAGAAAAGAGCAACATCTGTGATAGACTGCCCTGCTCCAATGCGTCCAACAGCCCGACGTTCAGTATCTTCCATTCGTCATCTGGAAGCCATAGAAACACGTCTAGCTTGAAAACAAATAGTACGAATGTTCTAAACACCTTTCATCAGCACTTACATGCAACTGTAACCCTTCACAATGCCGGCTTCTTATAAGACTGCCTGTTTTGCATATTTCTCGACGCGAAACCGTGATTGGCTGTTATCTAACATATTTGCATACTTCCTTCTACCTTTCCAGCAAATTTCAGCTTCTTTAATTCAGATTGGCTTACGGAAATTAACATTTTCCTCTCTGCTTAACTTTTGGAAGTGAGTGTATATGTATATTAATACCTTTTTATATTTCATAAATACACATAAAGTTTTCGGAAAATCTCTTTTGATTAGCATAAATGATTATTTTAGTTATTATAAGTATGTAAACTTATGCTATTAATTATTTTGACCATTCTTATATAATTATTTTTTTATGGTTTTTTTTATCTTGGCTGTTTTTAGCAAATAAATATCGGTGCCAAGCGGGCGGTTTAAAAGTCAGTGAGATTGGAAATTTCTGCATTTCACAGAGTTCACTCTGATAGATGAGGAAGGAATAGAAGTATTTAAATGAGGCAACTGTTTTTGTTTTCTTTTCCTTAGAAAACGTTATTTTCAAAAGAAATTTTCCACACAGAAAGAGCTTGAAAATTTTCGATAGCTCTAATCAATGCATTTTGTCTAAAGGCCATATCGAGTGCAAGCGTTTGCAGAAATACCTAACAAAAGAAGAAACGGAGAGAACATTACTTACTTTACCTGATGACTCTACTGTGTATGCAAGAGAAAAATTTGTTCGGAGAGCAAACAAGAAATGCCTTCATCTACCTCAAACTCCGGCAGTCAAATAACGGTACGAGAAAGAAATCAAGGATAAAGAAGAGTGTTATGCTGACTTATATACTCTAAAGGGACATCTATCAAAAAATATGCAGAAATAGTAAATCATGGTATAGTACGGAAAATGAATGATCATTAAGAAACTTTTAACGTTTTATTGAACGTTTTTAACCCCATACATGCTGGGAAAACGTCCCCAGCAAAATTTCGTATTATAAGAGACTGGACTAACTATGTCAAGAGGAAGTAATTAATGGGAACTCAAGTGCCTGGACACTTGATCACTGAGGACAAAATAGTATGCCGTATTTAGCAGAGCAGAGAAGTCCGAGTTTCACAGCTGTCGCGATACCTTTCTGTTTTTTGTTCTTCTGACTTTTTGTTTTCTCTTAATAATTGCAATGTTTATCTAGAGTGTAATAAATTTGACCTGGCCTCTACCAAGGAAAAAATAGGAAATAGAACATTTGTGTGAACTACAAAGCGGTAAAGTAAGGGATTTTATCATCGTATTTCTGGTATAATTTGGATACACTGGTGTGGAATTGGTCTGAATATTAACTAGACTGACAGCGTACAGTATAATAAGTTTAGTTTTTTTGAATGCATTGCTCCATTTTTAAATCAATTGCATTTTCATGTGCAACGAGTTTATTTTGAATATATTGCAGTGACTTTGCAAATGAGAAAAAAATAAAGTATACAAATATATTTTAAGCAAGATGAATAAATTGTAACGAAAATAAAACTACTTATCTGAATATAATAAGATTTTTTCGGTAAAAAAAAAACGAATATTATTCCTTCTTTTCAAGAAAGCGGTCAGTTGTGGCTGGCAGCTGTATTACAAGGGGAATTGAAATTGTCGTAATGCTAGTTAACTTTACGAATTGGCAAACTCAAAAAACCCCATCCCCTCCATTTTGACACAATCATGTTTTATTCTTTTTTTTTTTTAATCAGTTTATCCCAAACCAAACTAACTAAAAATAAAACATATTTTCTGTCCTGAACAAGTTCCTTATCAAACCGTTCTCCTTCTATGAAGTCCTTTGAAATAAATGTGCAATGTACAAAACAAATGAATGATTTATCGGCACATATCTAAGAACTCCAATACATTCTAAAACTGCTTCAAAGAGATTACATGAACGCAATGGTATGAGAATTTCAGGAGAGAATGTCTTTACCATGAGATGAAAGAAATTAAAGTTTAATTGCCTCAACATTTCTGATAGTTTAATAAACGCGTTTGAAGAAACTCTTGGGAATAACTTTAATGGAAATTCAAATGAATAAGAATTTTTTTATTTGTTGAATTTGTACTAATTATTACCCGTTCGTGAAACTAATGAATGATTTAAAACATAGGGTTAAAAGACCAAAAATTAGCGAACTCGCTCGCAAACCTTGCAAGACCCATGGAAAAGAATTTTAATCGCTAAGCAGTACAGCTATAAAATAATCTAGTTTACTTTTTTGCGTATTTACTAGGTACAGTTAAATTCTTAATAAAGTACGAAGCGAAATTAACAATTCTAATGAATGTGATATTTTCTTTCAACTACTAATATACCCTATAATAATTATTTTTATAAATTAACAAAGTTAACAAGGCCAATATAGCAATACCAAAAAACATCCCCTTCTCATAATGCGACAAAGTAATTCAGAGGAAATCAAAGCAATCTAGTCTACTTTAGATATTAAAGAACTCAAGCCTAAATGTGTCTCTACTTCTAACTCACCTACGGCTTGTGAAATATGCAAAGTTCGCTCTCCCTCTCTCAGACCTTTTCACTTGCTCACGTGGAAAGACTCAATTTTTATAATTTCCCTGAAGTAAAAGGAATAAATGTAAAAGGAAATCAAATAATGATAATACTGCTTTACCGTGTTTGCAGTTTTACTATGAACACTAATACTTTACAACATCTCTTATAAGGAAAGCTAGAATTACATCATTCTATCTGATAAAAACATTTATATTGCAATTACTGGTGACATTTTTGGTTATGTCATGAACATTATATTTTCTAATGCGGAGACACTTGTTGTGAGACATTCACCTTTTGTTAGTCACCGCGAAGTCTTACTGTCTACTTTATTATGGGTTTCACCATTCAGGTGGGCCTTGTGATGGAACAACACAAAAATGACCAAACACAATAATGACCAAGCCTTACTCGGGATTGGAATCCAAACTCACTGAGTGGAAGCTCACGACGCTAACAATTATACCATGTAGGGGACTTGTATGATGAACAAAGAGTCGGAATTCTTAACTTGAACCCAAAGGAAGATATAGGTTGTAAAAGAACCTTAAAACAATTGAGGCGTGCATGTGTTTGGGCAAGCAAGGAAATACAGAGAATTGGTCTTTATCATACATTTATTTGACAATACTAAAATTTCTTTTAAAGTGAAATTAATAATAGAAAAAGGTTCCCCTTCATATTATCACTTAATACATGAGGAATCAGAAGCAGAAACAAACTATTTGGTCAAAGTAATTATTTCTAGGATCTATCGGGTGGCACTTACTACTGTTGAAGAATACAGCGATGAATGACTTCGTTGACCGGGACCTATATCATTTCATATTCAGCATCATCATGTCGGATTCCAGGAACTTCCGCTAGACTCCCAGGCAGTTCAATAGGCACTCTATATCGTTCGAGCTCTCAGCGAATGCCAGAGTCTCAGCGAATGCCATGTTACGTGCTCATCAAATGAGAACACAAGAAGCATATAATATTTACAATGTTTATATACAATTATATTATTCTGAAACTACTACTATCCATTCTAAAACCGAGAGATTAACACTGAACAATTGCCACCCGGGGCAGCTTTCTCTGCCCAAACTTGAGTCGCCCTCTGAAACCGAACAACGCTCAACCTCTCTCGCAGAGAGATAGCTTCAATTCCCTCCCCCACACTGGAACTCCCCATGGGGTCTAGGGGAAGAGATGACCTTGATCCGAGGATCGCATGCTCTCCTCCTTCTACGGATTCTGAGAAAACTTTCTTCGGATTCTCAGAAAGAAGAATCTGGGTATTACAGCCACAGTGAACGATGCAACAATCGCCCAGCTTCCGTGTCTCACTCGTTCACTTTAAGAGAGTAGCTAGTAATAAAAGTGAAACTGAGTAAAGCGGGACAAAAAGGTCAAAAATCAACGAATAAGATTTAATTTTTCAGTTCAGCCTTTCTCCTCCTCTTCCATCAGTATCTTCAAGTCTGATCTCCAAGGTAAATGGTGTACATTGCACTTAATAAAACAAATTTATTGCAGTACATTCTATTGTATTGTGCTTTTATACAATGTTCGTCGTTTATAAGCACATTTTTCTTATTTAAAAACATGTAATAAAAAATTGCAGTGCTTTGGGGGAGCCCGAAACGAATTAATGGCATTTCCATTCATTTCAATGGGAAAAATTGATTCGAGATACGATAATTTCGAGTTACGAGTTCCGTCATGGAACGAATTAAACAAATTTATTGCAGTACATTCTATTGTATTGCGCTTTTATACAATGTTCGTCGTTTATAAGCACATTTTTCTTATTTAAAAACATGTAATAAAAAATTGCAGTGCTTTGGGGGAGCCCGAAACGAATTAATGGCATTTCCATTCATTTCAATGAGAAAAATTGATTCGAGATACGATAATTTCGTCATGGAACGAATTAAACTCGTAAGTCGAGGTACCACTGTATATTGCTTTCACGGAGATTGTCCTTTAGATTGTTCCGGAAAAGGTCACGAACCATCAATTTCAAAGAGTGAAAAGAGGTGACTTCATATGAAGTTTTAGTAACTATTGTTCCCCTCTTGGCCAGTAAATCCGCGTTTTCGTTAACCAAGGATCCCACAATGGTCCGCTATCCACAGCAGAACGATATTTTTCCTATTTGAGGCCAGCTCCTCGTGGACGTAGGAAAGTAATAGTATGTAACATTAGAGAAACTTAAGTGACTACAAAATCATAGAAAGCGATAATCGTTAATTCAAATTGGGGTAAGCAGAAACAGAAAATGCAAAGTTAATTGCAAAGCTTTGAAAAGCTGATTTCGGACATTACAAGAATTAAATAAAATTCGCTCAAAACGAGGGTTCTTAAAGCAGAGAGTTTTTAAAGGAAGCAAGGGGGGGAAGCCGAATTAAGGTCCCTTTCAAAACTGCAACAGCTAAAGTTTCCTTTTCATTTACCCCGTTCTGTAGATTATTGGGCCTGCAACCCGGTGATTCTATCAAGATTCCGCCCCAAAGAGCTACGTTTCTTTCAGAAGGGACCTTAAGAAAGCAGTGTTTGTCAAAAGAAACAGACCCCAAATGATAGTGATTAGGAACACTATCATTTGGGGTCACGCTTCACAGGCACATGATAAGCTTCTATGAAAGCCATGAAAATATGTATGAAGGGAATCAGGGCCCATTAATAAGGTATTAACTTAGAGGTTTTGTAAGATCGTCCACGGAGTAAACCACTGGGAGGGAGACTAAATGTGAATCAATCTTATGTGTTCCATACATGTTCCAGACAACCCTGTCGTCACCCAATAAATATTGCAGAAGAAAGGTGTCAATCAAAACTGGGAAAAATAGGATAATGAATTGGTTTTTAAAGTAAATTCTGCTTTCTTTATCTGCTTTCAAACCACTCTCTCATTTAAAGTCCTTCAAGATAGAATTTTTATTTTAATAATCTCCAAAAATTTCCATATGAATATTAAATAAAGCATGTAGAAATAGAACACCTCAAGAATTATAAAAATTAATTAAGTGTTGAGCCTCCTCTTGATTACAAGTACCAACATTTTTAATTAATGTTCTTAATTTCATTAGATTTTTGCATTTTAATAATAATCATTTAAACTACAGATTTAATAAAATTTGGAATAAATATCCATCCTTTGATATCCAATCCCGAATAAAAAACCTCTAGGCAAATGCACACTACTGCATCTTTTAATCTAGAAAATATGTTAACACGCCCGAAAAGATACAAAGAAAAATGTGAAAACGCACAGCATTATACATGCATTGATCTTTAGAAAACTAGAGTATTTGCATAATACACTAAAAAGATCCGATAACTGGTGTAATAGTCTGTTCCCAAGATCAGAATTTTCAGAACTGCGCCACTTTCCAATAATTTGCATTGAGAAGGTTGTTACACGGTAATCGATACATCGGTGAAGTGGAATATCTGTATCAGAAGGAGATTTCATTTCAAAGGACCGAAAGGTATTCAACATGACCTGCGTTATTGAAGGGGTTTCACGCTGAAATTTAACACAAATATTGAATTTTGTTAAATCATTGAGACATTTAATTCATTTCTGGGAAATTTTCTTTGCGTGTTTAAAATTGTATTTTAAGAAGTTTTATCAGTTCAGATTTTTCTGGCTCTTTCTTCTTAGTTTAGGAACAGCAAAAGGAATGGGGAGGAGGGGGAAGGGGTGCAGTCTGCTTGAAAGAAATTTGTACCTTAACTCTTTTATCTCGTTAATTATGGGGTTGTAATTTAAAATTATTTGAAACTAACGTGTTCAATCCGGAAGCAGAAAAGTAGATTTTATAAGTAAAGTTAGTTTGTGAGGAGAGAAATTCACAACAAGTGATTTTCTCACACAAGCAGGGTGCTCCAGAGAATTAAATTCGTTTTGCGTTGGGAATAACTCTTTTATCTCGTTAATTATGGGGTTGTAATTTAAAATTATTCAAAACCAACATGTTCAAGCCGGAAGCAAAAAAGTACATTTTAGAAGTAAAGTTAGTTTGTGAGGAGAGAAATTCATAACAGGAGATTTTCTCCCATAAGCAGGGTACTCCAGAGTTTTGGATTCGTTTTGCGTTGGGAATAACAAAACGAAATCGATGGAGTTTGAAAGTCAAATGTATCTTAATTTTTTATCTCGTTAATTCTACAGTTATAATTAAGCTAGCTAAAGTTTGAGCCGCAGCATATTTCCACCGGCTCAAACTTTGGAGCTCCCCTTTATGTCCTTTGTGCTGACAAGATCAAATTGTTGATGTTACTCATATGGAATAATGCTCTGCACTTGTGTTCTAAAACTGTAAAGTTCATAGGTATTGGAAGGCAAGAGAACTAATGGCGTCATAGCCAGTCTTCTCGGCATTTGTCTTCTCCAATGCGGCAGATGGTTACTTGGACATTACCCTTATCGGTATCCCCTTATCGACACCCCGGTTTAGCTGGCTATGTTTCTGGGAGCACCGTATAGGTCAACCAGCATTACCCCCTATCGGCCGGTCCCATAATTTTGAACCGAGTCAAGTGACGAGACTGGAACACTTGAACCCACACCTCCAGAGGTAAATTTGAGACCTTGGAGGACATTGCAGCCACGCCCTATTTTACGTACCCCGGCAACCATTAGTGAACACGGCGGTGGATTTTGTCAGCGACCGGCATCGAACCCGCAACCATCAGATGACTGGCTCGGCGCCTTTGCCAACCGAGACACCGCGCCCTTATTGTGGGCATTTTTCTTAACATAATTCTTAACAAATATTTTTATGCTGGTAGCAGAAAAGTAGATATCAGAGCTTGAAGTATTTTCCAAGGAGTGAAATTCATTATATGAGATTCTCGCGCATTACCGCAGGAGATTTTCTCAGCACGGTGTTCCGGAGATATGGATTGTTTCTTGCCCTAGGAACAACTTCTTTTATACGCCTTGATCAAACTGACAACCGGAAGCTTCGTAGCAATACCCGTACTCGCAGCCGAGGGTTAATTTCCCTGGTTCGGGGGGGGGCTCGGGGTGCCTTGAGTGGATGACAGATCTGTACTGTTTGTCCGGCATCCTCGAGCCCCACAGCAATGGAAAGTACCGGACCTGGAAAATTAACCATGGTCTGCGTATTCAGGTATTGCTACGTAGCGGCTGGTCTTCAGGTGTTCATGGGCCGATACGCGAAAGAGGAGGGAGCCGAGGCGATTTAACGAGTTCCCAGGTTCGGTGCCATTTTGCATTCATGCGGGGCCCGAGGCTGCCGGATATACAGTACAGATCTGAAATCCACTCAAGGCACACCGAGCCCCCTCTAACTTTCAGTAAAGCGTAAGGAATGTAGAGAAATTTGCTTGAAGGATAAATAAATCATCACTCTTTTATCTCGTAAATACTTGGCTTATAATTTAAAATAATTGTAAACTAATAATTTTAGAGCCTGCTGGAAACAGGAAAGTGAGTTTTAGAGCTTAAGGTAGTTAGTGATGAGTGGAATTCGTAATATGAGATTTTCTCATATCAGCTGGGGGCTCCAGCAGCCAGGATTCTGATTGTTTTGGAGAACAGCAAAAAAGAAATATTTTGAGAATATAATTTTGAGTTATTTTGAAAGGCAAATGTACCTTATTTCTTTTTTATCTCGTTACTACTAGAATTATATTTTAAAATTTAAAACATATGTGTTGATGATGAAAGCAGCAATATAGATTTTACAAGTTTGTGATAAGTGAAATTCTCACAAAGAGATTTTCTCATATCAGCAGGGTTTTATAGAGGTCTTGTTTTTTCCTGATATAAGAACAGCAAAAGTTATGAGAGGAAGTTCGTTTGAGATGTACTTTAATCTAAATACTTTTATTTGGTCATAATTAGACAAAGTAGAGCGGTGAGTGGATAAACAATAATTAGTAATAACTCATATCAAACGTTTTCATTATAGAGGCATAAAAGTAGATTTTAGAGTTTTGGGTACTTTCTGGTTGAGGTTAATTAAAAGCGCTATGGTCTTCTTTTTTGGCTGCACGAGGACTAATTGGACAGGAACCTACTGCTTAAAGCCTATTCCGAACGTCTACAACCATCCATACCAGTAGTGGGACTTGAATCCAAGGATTATGGTAGCAAACGCCAGCATCCTAGCCATTCGGCCATCCTCTGAGGTAGTTTCTGAGAGATGAAATTCGTAATATGAGATTTTCCCCAATCAGCAGGGTATTCAGGATGTTTGGACTCTTCTTGCATTGGGGGCAGCAAAAGTTTTGAGCGGGAGTTTGTTTGTATTGGAATCTAAACACTTTTGTTTTGCCATAATTAGAGCGAGTACACAATTGACGTTTACTCCCATTACTAGATAATTTTAGGAGTTAAGGCACCAGACTCAAACTCAGAGGCGTGAGGTTCCAATCTTATACATTGCAAGTGTTTGTTACCATGGTGATAGACAGATAATTAATGAACCATTAGGGTTATCAGGATTATCATTCATCGTTGGTAAAAAGCCACTGCATTGTCAGGAAAGTATAATGAAAAAATAAATTGGTGTGTCAAACGCATTCTCCATCGCTGGTGTAAAAAGCCAACATATCATGTCCCAAAAGAAGTCGTTAAGTGATGGGAGATTTCCCACAACTCCGGGATAGTTTAGTAACCAGGACGCCGGATTTAAATTCTAGTAATATAAAGCTCAAAATCCACACACAACAAACGGTAATTAGATAGAAAAATAAATCAAATCACAATCTTTACAATGAATTTACAACATTAGATACCCAGATATAAAACTGTAAATTGAACAAGGAAATGTAACTCCAGAAATTATCATTAGCTTATAAAAAAGGACGATAATAATCGATCTATTTATCGGATAGAATTTTGAACTCTAAAAAACATGTGCCACTGGCCAACAAAAAAAATTAAACTTATTTTTTATTTCTATATACGTCTCAAAACAGAATATCATACGTAGAATTTTAATTTCGCTGAAAACTATTCACCAATGCGTATATTTTTGAACGAAATTTTTATTTCCGATTTTCAGTGATAGATTAAAACTGAAATAGAATTTTAATTTCGCTCAAAACTATTCAATAATGCTTCCATTTTTGAACGAAATTTTTATTTCAGATTTTCAGTGATAGATTAAAACGGAAATTTCTCGACTATTTCTTTTTCATTTCCAAATTTTTTTCAAAGAAAAATTCAACCATTCAGTAATGTCCTCATTTTTAAATGAAATAAATCCTAATACAAACAACTTTACCAACTTACTCAGATATTTTCTATCAAGGACTTGTTAGGCTCGTTATTCTTTGATAGTAGGGCACGATATACAGTTGTTAATAATATATATATATATATATATATATATATATATATATATATATATATATATATATATATATATATATATATATATATATATACATATATATATATATATAAATTAAATCATTATTGAAAATAGGATAATGAAAAGATAGCATTCTTGAAATACCCTTTCTAGTTATTTATCAGAAGATTGGCAATACCTTAGTGGGAGAATCGCTAATTTATTATGAGTAAAAACCGTAAAAAAATATCACGCTAAGCAATCAACCTCTCAGAAAAGTGTTTAACTGCCAATAAAGCTCTAGTTAAAAGCCGTAAATTACCTCTTAAGCGTAAGAAATCGCAAATATTATATGAGGCAGTGAATATAATAAAGGCTTAATGGTCGTAGTTTTATGAATCATTACAAGATAAGGGAAGTTTCGTTTCACATTTTTTTGTAAATATTTTGCCTATTAGTATCACAAACATTTCGTACTTTCTTTATACGGGTGATCACTTCATTACATAACTGTGTTTCTCACACAAAATCTGAAAACTCTCAAAAATGCAATGTTTTTTATTCGAATGTTTCAGAAGCCCTTTAGGTTGTGCAAATTCCCTTAGAAACGCGAAAAAGCGTTGTCTTTACTTTAGGGGAACATTCAATCGCATTTAACATTGATTAACGTTTAGAACTGCTTTATATTGTGGAAATATACAGTAATGTTTGTGCATTAGCTGGGAATCGGGTATCACGAGGCGGTAGCTTTATACGTTACGACACGCAGTATGAGTGGTAGAGGACAGGCAATATAATGTTCGATGGCAATGTAAAACGGTATGAGAATGTAATAATGTATGATAAATTGTGCACGCGCATATTAATAATACAAACGCACGAAAATAACTAAAAACCACAAGGACGTGTGCGTTTACCTATTAAAGGTAATCTTTAATATTAGTATTGTGACTACACTGTAAAAATTAAATTATGTTTTAGGTATATTACAAAAATGGAAGTATAACTAAAAGGTTACGAAAATTTGTATAAGATACAAAAGTGGGATATTTAAAAAAAAGTAAATTTGCTACCCCGAAACACTACACTCGGAAACAGGTAGCTTTGGTGCTGAGGGTTCTCGTATCGAATACCGACGCGAGCCAATAAATACCTACGTGTCTAGGCTGGGTATGGGCACTGTATGGACTTTGCCTCAAAAAACGACTGACAGACTTTAATATTTATAAAATGCTTTTTTGTTCTTCAAGGTTAAATCTGGGCTAATTTACAAAAGATCAAACTTTAACGTTATTTTAAAATTTGGGCTCCTGGATGTCGCGTGCAAGTCCGAAGACTCAGCAGCATTCCGTTCGGCTCTCCTCTCGGGATCGTGGCTAAATTTGAACTCCCACCTCTCTCAACTCGATGACGTCTAACTGTCCGCTGATATTCAACGACGAGTTTACTTCCTTTGTTGGACATTCGAAGTGGTCCGGTACCGCCTACTTTTCAGTGGCTTTCGGTCATCTTCGGTTCCAGACAGTCTAGCTATTGTGTCCGCAAGCGCCAAAGAAAAACATTTTTGAGTGAAATAATTTTTGAATGATAATTTTTGAATTGCAAAGATAATAATATTTAAATTTCGCATCCGTCAAGAGACAAATAAATGGTATATGATGAAAATTAGAAATCTCCATCAGACTTGTTTTGTTTTTGATAAAGGGCAAAGAACTTATGCATTTTTGGAGATATAAAATTGAAATTTCCTTTGGAAAAATTCTCACATTGCCATATGTCTACACATATGATAGTGCGGTTCCCATTCCTAATTGTAAAAAGCCTTTACAAATGCGACCATTTTAAGTAAGATAACATGGTTAACAAGTCTTTAAACAAAGTCGTTAACGGACAGTTCAAAGTAAACTAATCACAGACACCGCAGAAAGACCAGATGTGGCAACACACGAGCGGTCTGGAAATCACAGGTTTGTTTCCCACGCAGAGGTCGGATCCTGGATAATCTTCTGTAATTTTCTGAACGAGGAGGTATAAAAGGAAGAGAGAACGGATGGGGGAGATAGCTATGGATTGATAATAGAGAGAACTAGGAGAGGTGCTACACATCTTTATGCTGAACTAAGTTATGACTCTCCTTCTCTCTGGTTTTCGAGTGAGTGATGATTGAGCTTTTTGAGGAAATGTTCTATCATAGTTGCTGTATATATATATATATATATATATATATATATATATATATATATATATATATGTGTGTGTGTGTGTGTGTGTATGTGTGTGTGTGTGAATAAACAAGAGAACTGTATATATGGAAGGAAATTGTAGTTTAATGTGTTCATGAAAGCTATAAACGAGCCACTTCCCCATACGGTCACTACACACACTATTCTTTATTAGTGGAACATTTTCCAAAAATTTTCGATTTTAACTAGTTGAAATACAATTATAAGAAAGTATCATTAACTTGATTTTGAAAAAAATAACTTTGGAGATTGTTAGTTTTAATTCTACACGACTCAAATATCCTAAATCTCTATAATGTTTGGAGTTAAATTTTGAATATGTGATGTTACGCATTGTTCTCAGCTATCAATGGTCTTACACCAGCAATAAGCAGTTTTATTACAGATTAATAAACGGACCCTTTTCTAAGTGAGAAAAAAGTAAATTTACGAATCGTATTAATTTAAAAGCTTAATAGCGTACGTCATGTTATTAGAATCGTAGATGTATTACATAGATGAGACTCACTTCTGGAGTAAACCATCCATTTATTTCTGCGTTTGACATAATTACCAGATAAAACGCGCTTTTATTGCTCTTCGGTGACATTTTACCCGGGAGCAGAGATGATGCCAATCTTATTACGCAAACATTGCACCTTAATGGACCATTCGTGTTTAATCGTCAAAACATATCTGATTTCATTTAATTGATGTCGATTACTGAAACAGGTGGATTCCCCAGACTCTATCGCTGTTTATACGATTCTGCTGAATCTGTGGGAATTTTTATTCTCGTGGAGTTTAACATCTTCCTAATATTACTTCATTTTCGTAATCAGTATCCTTCATACTTGTAACCGATGTTTAAGTAAGACATAGATTTATGTTTAGATATTGTTAAGAGATCATATCTACTATTAATTAGAAGTATATATTTCAAAGAGGTAAGTAAAACTTTCCGTACCTTAAAACTTATTTTATGATTAAATAAAATTTTATAAAATTCTTTTTAAAATAGTACTGTATTAAGTTGGGAATTGCAGCTTTTTAAATGCAAAATAATTTCTAAGCGTGTTAATCTATCCCGAGCCATGAACGGGCATTAGTCTGATAAGAGTATCATATCCCAGGGCCTGAAGAAGGATCTCACCAGTTGGCTGGAAGCTGGTAACTCCAAAAAACAATTGCTCTGTATTTATGAACCATTTATCTTTGATTTATTCATTCCCTCAATCCCCTAGTAAGTTACAAATTAGTAGTGCATTGACATTGCACTACTAATTTGTAATGCAATATATAATTTGTAATTTGTAATGCAATAAAACTGCGGGTTGCATAGTGGTTCGCTCTCATGTTGTATACGATGACCATAACGTCTCAAACCAACATAATAAGTAAAAATCATACCATACTGTTGTAGTAAAAAAACACATACAAACCAAACTAATTCAAATGAATTGCCATTAAGAGAAACTAGTAAGTACGCACCCGCATTCAAAAATAATATAAAATTAAAATGAAATTTGAAATTTACTGTAAAACTTACAATAAGAAAATTTATTTCACTTCTTTTCATGAAATTTTTAAATACTTTTTTGGAAAATAAGGAAATTAAATTTCAATGTAACCTTTTTCAAACAGCTAATATTGATTCAAACATAATGAAAATAAAATACATTTTAAAATTAATAACGATACTGAAAACATGGGAATATAAACACATTATTTGTAGATTGTTATTTCCTATGTAAACAAAATTATGAGTACTTATTTCAGTGAATATAAACTCCTAAAACATTATAAGAAAAACAAATAATGTAAATCAATTGAAGCTTTGGCTAATGTTGCATAAAATAACGAAATATAATTACATTTCTTTAGAAGTCACGTGTATGAAAGGTGCATGTACAATTAATCCGTACTTAAGTTTAAAAGTATAAAAATTTATGACGTTACACTATCTCTAGATTTTCAGTACTCACGTATGTCATTAAAAACATATTAATGCATGTTATTTGTTCTTAGTAGAAATAATCATCTGTAAATATTTCTATGAAAGCAAGATAAATACAAAACTGACATCTTATGGGTTCTACACAGAAAATAATAGAAATAATTTGCGTCTAGGAGAGTTTGAAAAATAATTTTTTCTTTAGTGAACTGACCTGGGATAAAGATTTGGGAATTTTTTAATGTAAAAACTCATAATTCCTAATAATAGTAGCCAATGAATATGCTTAAAATTATTTTTAAAGTGTTACGACCAATTGCCTAATCAAAGTGTAACAATTTACAAAACTTTTTATTGGAATCCCTATGTATAAATTTTGACGTAATTTTTTTTCTTTTAAGGATAAACTCAATTTACGTTTAAATAATGCATGGGAATCAATTAGTAGATTAGTAGAAATAATTATAAGTAAATATCTCTATGAAAACAAGATAAATACATAATCGACATTTTATGTATTGTACGTAGATAATAATGGAAACAATTTGCCTCTACGATAGTTTTAAAAATATTTTTTCTTTAGTGAACTGTTTTGGGATAAATATTTGTGACTTTTTAAATGAAAATTATCATAATTCGTAATAAAAGTAACCAATGAATATGCTTAAAATAATTTTTAAAGTGTTACGACCAGTTGTCTAATCAAAGTGTAATAATTTATAAAACTCTTTAATGGAATCCCTTTATTTTAATTTTGTTAAAAAATTTCTTTTTTTTTTTAAAGGAAAAACACAATTTACGTTTATATATTGCATCAGAATTGGTTAAACGCGGAGATTCAAAAGTTAACGACGATAGAGTAAATCTACAATTTCTTTATTTAAATAAATTATGGTGATTTATTTTTTTTCCTCATATTTAGCATTCGTTAAAATAATGAAGGATAATTACTAAAATAGTTAACAAAACTAGACAAATTTTTTTATTCGCAAAAAGCAAAACCGACAATTTTTCAAGAGATTATTTTCTATAAAAAAACAATTTTTTTTTGCCTGGAGATTCAGGGGAAAATTTCAGGGAAAAATATTTGTTTGAAAATTGAATTTTTTTTATCCGGTTAACTGTGGTATTAAATTTTATAATTCTAATACCAAAAGCTGTATAAAAACATATATCTTTTAAGACAAGTGTTTTAACTCTATATTTCAATTTTATATTTCATTTCAAATAAAGATTTATTTCTATCATGTACACAATGGTGTTAGAAATGTAAGATTTATCTACACACTTTTGCATTTATATTTATAATAATTTAGTTTTCATGTTTTATAGGGGAAACTGATATACATGAAAGAAATTTCTCCCTGTAATTTTCTAAATGATACTTTGAGAAAAAAGAAAATTCATTTTTCAACCGCCACAAAGATGTGCTTGAAAATTAAGAGAAATATTTGTACAATCTCATCATTCGTGATATTTTTTCATTTTACAAAAGCCATTGTTTTCCTATTCAATCACAAGTGTACTCATATTTATATTTGGATTTATATTTGTATTCTTATTTGTATTTACAGAATTTTCTAAATAATACTTTGAGAAAAAGAATATTCATTTTTCAACCGCCACAAAGATGTGCTTGAAAATTGGAAGAAATATTTGTACAATCACATCATTCATGATTATTTTTGACTTTTACAAAAGCCATTGTTTTCCTATTCATTCACAAGTGTATTCATATTTATATTTATATTTATATTTAAATTCATATTTATATGTGTATTCATATTTATATTTATATTTATATTTGTATTCATATTTATATTTGTATTTATATTTCTATTCATATTTATATTTAGATAATTTTCTAAATGAAACTTTGTGAAAAAATAATATTCATTTTTCAACCGCCACAAAGATGTGCTAAAAAATTGGGACAAATATTTGTACAATGACATCATTCATGATTTTTTTTCGTTTTACAAAAGCCATTGTTTTCCGATTCAGTCACAAGTGTATTCAAATTTATGTCAAACTATATTGTACAAATTAATTCATATATGTCAGTCTCTATAAATGAGGGAGAAAATGACGTTATGGAGGCTTTTCCGCTAAACAACATATATTTATTAATGTAGCTTATTTCTAACACTAGTCTTTGTTCTTTAATAAACGTAATTAAACTTCAAACATTTGTGGGAAAGCATAACAAACATAATTACTTTAATATGAAATATGAATGCATCTGATGAGACCCCCTGCATTTATTACTTCATGTATCGCACGTATTTAATGAGTAAACTATTTATTTATATCTTATATGACGATATGAAAGGCTAACTTATCAATGAAGTTTAACAATTAAATTTGAACCTTTACTTTAGATACAGAAATAAAACTTTAATTGAACTAAAAAAAAGATGACACCGTTGCAAAATTAATTAAGACATTATAACCAGCCATAATCATTTCATTTTAAAACCACCGTTTTGTATCAATATTCAATACCGTTAACCTTAACAGTTAGCTCTCAGGCAATCAATACGCCAGTATTGGAAAACAGAAATATCGATAGGGTTTCATTCAACGTATTTTACTTGCGTGGTTAATCATCGATGCGTCGTAGAATATTTATATATTTTCTGTAATATATATATATATATATATATATATATATATATATATATATATATATATATATATATATATATATATATATATATATATATATATATATTAGTATATTTACTTATTCATGCAGTATTTCGATGCTTCATTTCTATCAAAAGTTTTTGAACCGTGAGGACAATCAATTTTGAATAATAGAGTCGAAAATCGATAATTTGCATCTCCTATCGAAACTCGTTGGCACATCGAAAACAATAGAAATTTGAACTAATTTATGCTTATTAGAGTTAGCTCAATTAAAAGTACCAAAAAATATGCTTCAGAGTTAACAAAATTATATTGCACGTAATAAAACTGACGTAATTTTGGGGGAAAAACTATTTTTAATGTTATATAAATATTTAATTATATGAAAGATAAAATCTTTTAACAGCACTTGTGTGTATTTATTAATGGATAGTAAATTATTTATTAATTAATGTTTAAAGTAGAAAATATTAATAACTTATAAATTTATATACTTAGTAAAATAAGCATGAATAAAGTTTAATTTTTATTGAAAATTTTTTTATTATTGTTTAAATGAGATCAGGGAATCTTATTAAAATCTAATCTGGATCTTATAAAGAGTTAAAAAAAAGTTTTGATGGGAGATAGCTGTCATTAGGAATGTTGTTGATTAATTCCGAAGAATGAGCACTGAGTTAATAAGAATACCATCGACATATCCGGTATATTTTAAGCCACCGTATCAGAGCACCCATATCTGGTTTTTTCAATGACCATCAGGGTTAATAGGTTCATTTATTCGAAAAATCTCAAAATCAGGTATTTCCCCCTTTAGTTAAAAATACAGCAAAAAACTCATTTATTATTATTAGCATAATTTAGCTATGATAAAACAGTATAATAAAAAATACAGCTTACAGTGATATTGGTATGTGTTTGAATGGAAAATGATACTAGTAGAAATCATTTCGATTGACTCGTGCTATATCTCGCTCTTACAAAACGATCCCAGAATTTTAGTACTTCTTGAATAATATAAATGATAGATTCGGTAATCCAAAATATGAATCTTATCAAACTTCTTTACTCATTTAACTATTTTACCTCTTTCTTCTGAGTATATAGAAAGCGTAAGTCCACAGAATCAAAATAAAAAACAAAAAATTCTCTTAATACTGAAATCGTAAACCATCTCATTATGCCGAATTGGGAAATAAATATATAACATCATAGATAATTGTCACACATGGAAACCCAAAAGAGAACTGCTAAAAGACGGAATATATGCAGCGTATTATAGACGATAAAGAGCATGCATGGAAAAAATATCTTCAGAAAATTAATTTTGAGGTAAATGATGAAATGGATCAAATCTGACAATTAAATAAATCTGCTTTAATTTAGCTTCAAATAATGTTAGAAAATGAGGTGTATATGAACACTATTTGTATTTTTTAATCATTTTTAATAATAAATTTTCCTAATTCTTCTTATTACTATATATATTATTTTATATATGCAATCTGGGTTTAATACATTTTTCTCGATGTAAGTCCTGTACCGTATGTTAAAAAATATCCAAATAATAATTTTTTTTATTAATTCTATACTCTTCATTGCTTTTTTTCTTTTTGATCATTCGAACATTATAGGATATTTTTATCATTGAATCGATCTTGTTACCAATTTATCTCCTGTCTGAAAGCTGATTGATTGATTGATTGCGAGCACTACGGCCATTTTTTGCTACACGAGGGCAAACCTCTGTCTGAAAGCATTTGGTAGCATTAAATACATAAAAAAAATAAATAACCAAGATGGACTTTTAGGAAAAACATTTAACACACAGAATGTCAATATGGTCATATTTAATTGTCTTTGAGTTCATTGCAGAAAATATTTGCTTGCTCTCTCTCTCTCCCTCACTTTATATATATATATATATATATATATATATATATATATATATATATATATATATATATATATGTATATATATATATGTATATATATATGTATATATATATATATATATATATATATATATATATATACATATATATATATATATGTATATATGTATATATATATATATATATATATATATATATATATATATATATACATATATATATATATATATATATATATATATATATATATATATATATATATATATATATATATATATATATATATATATATGTATGTATGTATGTATACCGGGTGTGTTTTAAATTCGTGCAAAGTTCAAAAATTCGTGACAATAAAAGTAATGCTTGGAAAAATTCCCTGTTTGTTCCAATAGGATTAGAGGGACATTGGATTTTTTTCAATGTAAAAATAAAAATTTCCAAAAGTAACCGAAAGAGGGCGCTCACACATCATGATCTTTTATGCAAATCAGACAAACACAAATAGAAAATCAAACAGATCACAGTAGTGATCACAGGCAAGTGAGGCGCGTCACTACGCCCATTACGGCGGAGTGTAGCATGTCACCATTAATGGCAGCGTCTGTCTCTTGAATGGCATTTTTAAGTTCCACCAAATTGGTTGGGGAGTGTCGGTACACACGAGACTTTAAGTTTCCCCACAACCGAAAATCTGCCGGGGTCAATTCTGTTGATAGTGAGGGCCAGTGAATCTTACAACTGCGACATATCACTCGATATTCAGTGAAAGATTCCAACAGGAACGTCTTGACATCACTTGAAATGTGGGGTGGGGCACTATCTTGCATGAAGGTGACAACAGGTAACTCATATCTTTCCTGCAATGCAGGCTTAACGTGATCACGCATAAGCGTAAGATACCGTGCTGCAGTGACTGTACAGTTTTTCCTACCGGATACAGGGCAAGGTTGTTCAAAAAAGAAAGGGCCCAGAATAAAAGACGCGGTGAAACCACACCAAACGGTCACATGAGGAAAATACAGTGGCTTGCTCAGGTACTCACGAGGGTTTGACGTCGCCCAGATACGACTGTTTTACCTATTAACGTCACCATGCAGTGAAAAAAGGGCTTCATTCGTCCACATACCGTTTAGCAACCATTGTGGGTTACGTTCCATTTGTGCCAGAACCCATCTAGCAAAGTGTTGTCTTGCATCTGTATCTGAGGGCAATAACTGGGGAAGTGCCTGGATTTTGTACGGATACAGATTCAACATTCCGTGCAGAATACGTCGAATCGACGATTCCGGAATCCTCGTTCTTCTCCCAGCTTCACGAGCACTGCTACTCCCCGTTGATATCTTGGCTACCAAATCTTCCATGACACTTTGTGCAACAAAGACGCGCTCCACACTCAAGGATTTCTGCCACTTTGTTGACGATCCTCCAAAGTCCCCATTTCCTCAAAACGTCGTACTAAATTCAGTATCACATTCAATGAAATACGGCTTTTTTGTGCTTTCAGTCTTTTCTCCGTGCGAAACTTTCGCAATGAAACAGTTGCGGATTCACCATTCTTGTAGAAAAGTTTAATCACCAATGCTCGATCTGGTATAGAAAGCATACTGCCGGCTTCGTATGACGGATCCATTTCCAGCCAGGTGCTTTATTGATAGCCTGATTTGCATAAAACGTCTCAGTATGACGTGTGAGCACCATCTTTAGGTTACTTATGGAAATTTTTTTTTGCATGTAATAAAAATCCAATGTCCCTGATACTATTCGTGCAAACAGAAAAATTTTCCGAGCACTATTTTTTTTATTACGAATTTTTGAACTTTACACAAATTTATGACGCCCCTGGTATATATATATATATATATATACACTGCTCCAAACAATTACGGGAGCATATGGTTTTAACGAAATTACACAAATTCTTACACCGATAATTAACATAAAATAAATCATCCATAATTTAAAGCCTAGCAGGAAACAGAAGAAGAAAACTTCATATGCAAATCAAAGTTCATGACTTCAAAAACCAGAAAAAGAACATAAGGGCGGAAATCGGGATGTTGCAGAAACGTCTGTTTCACTACCTTAACTGTGAAATTCGATTGCTCAGTTATTCTTTTTCAGAAAAGGTGACTTGAAAATGTCTCAACAAAGTGATTTACCGGAATCCATGGCATGGCGTATTATAGGCAGACTTGGGTAAGCACAACGTAGTGTCGCGGACGCTGTTGGAGTCGCCAGAGGTGTCGCTGCAAGGCTGTGGAATCGATTCCAAGAAACAGGGAATGTTAGACGTCGACCAGGGCAGGGTCGGCCACGCGACCCTACAGCAACTGATGACCGGTATATACTGTTAACAGCTCGTCGAAACAGAACAGACAATGCTACTCAGCTGCAAAGACAGTTGCTCTTGGCAACAGGACGAAGGGTGTCCAGCCAAACAGTACGTAATAGGCTTAATCAGGGAGGTATCTATGCACGTAGGCCAATGGTCTGCATACCGCTGACCTCACGCAACCGTGCGGCCCGAAGAAGATGGGCTGCTGAACATCGAGATTGGGAGCAACATGATTGGAGCTAAGTGCTGTTTACAGACGAGTCCCGATTCAGTCTGGAGTGTGACACCCGACATGTTTTGGTATGGAGAGAAAGGGGAACTCGAAATAACCCCACATTCGTTCGTGAAAGGTCACAATACAGACGAGCTGGTTTTATGGTATGGGGTGGAAACCGCATAGGTGGACGTACGGACCTGAATATTATTCGGAATGTTACTCTGACGGCCCGAAGGTATGGAGACGAGATACTTAGACCTCATGTCATACCTTATGCTTCAGCCATTGGAGATTCCTTTGTTTTCCAGAATGATAATGCCAGACCGCATACAGCTAGTCTTGTGGAGAACATGCTTGAAGCTGAAAAAATACAGCCTATGAATTGGCCAGCGTGCTCTCCTGACCTGAATCCAATCGAGCATGTTTGGGACATGCTCGGACGACGCATTGCTGCGAGACTAAGGCCTCCTTTTACTCTCCGAGACTTCAAGATTGCACTTCTTGATGAGTGGAACAGTATTCACCAAAGTCTTATCGATAAAATGATCGCAGCTATGGAAAACAGGTGTGCAGCAGTCTTAGCTGTTCTAGGAAACCACACGCTATATTAAAAATCTTGCATCATTTCTAAACGATACTTTTTTTATCGTTTACATGTAACTAATTTGTTGCTCTAAATCATCTTTTCATGTTTTTTCCATATTTTCAAAGACTTAAAGCTTAATTACAAAATTTTTTACGTGTTTTTTTCTGCATTGCGCATTGATACGCGTGTACTATCCATTTTATGCTAATACGTGGCTGTCTCGCACGGTGGTTTTTTAACTTCTTTGCTTGCTCCCCTAATTTTTTGAGCAGTGTATATATATATATATGTATGTATGTATATATATATATATATATATATATATATATATATATATATATATATATATATATACACTGAAGTGCCATTGAATTAGGGATACCTACCTAATAACGAGTTGGGCCTCCTCTGGCCTTGATAACGGCTGCTATACGACGAGGCATAGATTCAACAAGTTTCTGGAAACGTTCCACGGGAATGGCTTGCCAAATATTGGCTAAAGCTGTCCATCATTCAGTAAGGTTCTTTGGTGCTGTGTGATGGCCTTTCACGCCTAGTTCCAAAACATCCCAAAGATGTTCAATAGGATTTAAGTCTGGGCTTCTAGGTGGCCAATTTATGACAGAGAAGTCAGAGGAATGCTCATCCAACCAGCCAGTAGCCAACCGGGACTTGTGAGAGGTACAGTTGTCTTGCTGGAAAACTCCATTACCGTGCTGATAACAGAACAGCATAAACGGATGGAGGTAATCACCCAGCAACTCTACGTACCGAATTGCATTGAGGGAGGTCGGTACACGCACCAAAGATCCCAAACTGTGCCACGAAAAAAGCACCCCAGACTATGATTGAGCCACCATGCCCTTGTACAGTTCCAGCCAGGCATGCAGGATCCATGGATTCATGAGCCTGACGCCATATTCTCAGCCTTTCGTCGGCGTTAAGTAGTCGAAATCGAGACTCATCACTCCAAGCTACTCGTTTCCAAGCAGTACTCCAAGCAGCCCGATGGCGAGTATAGAGCAATGGTACTCTCGTAGGTCGACGGCATGTATTCTTGGATGGTCGACGTCGTCCATGTATTCTTGGTATACATTGACACTGTCGACCTTGAAAATCCTAGCTGTCTGACGATTTCGGAAATTGAATGGCCCATGCGTCGCGCACCTACGATTTATCCGCGATCGAAGGCGTCTAAATCAGGTAGTTTACCCATACTGGCAATTCCAACAACTAATTCAGAACAACCACAGTACGCGCTATATATGCAGTTACCACAGCGTCCTCACTTTCGCATACATGATGCGCAGCGCTATACATTTTGCATAGGCTTTGCTATCCCTAATTCAGTAGCACTTCAGTGTATATATATATATATATATATATATATATATATGAACGCTCATCTTTAAAAGACAGTGATGACCAACGTACTTAAAGATAATTTATGGCTACTCTCCTCTCCTTTTTTTAGGATAGAAAAATCTATACGTTATGCAGTCTTTTTCAATATTTGACTAATTTTCTTATCTTTATATATATTTTGTA
Organism: Dolomedes plantarius; assembly: GCA_907164885.2. NCBI lineage: Eukaryota > Metazoa > Arthropoda > Arachnida > Araneae > Dolomedidae > Dolomedes > Dolomedes plantarius. Next base: position 89,915,164 of record OU015493.1, on the reverse strand, counting down.
CCTGTGAAAATGTTTAACGTGTTATATAGTGTTACAATACTGCATTTCTTCTCAATATGTTTTACACTGTTGACCCATTAACATAAAAATAAACCTAAATGTGTTACTTTCTAAAAGTTACATTTTCATTGAATAAAAATGTTTAGTCATATTGATATAAAACAAAAGTATGTGAAGCAGAATAATAATTCCTCAAATTCTAAAATTTCGTGCGGCACATTTCTTCGTTACGAGATACTCGCAGCAACTTGCGTCCTCATTATAAATCATGATATCTTTACTCTGCCATTTTAGCGTAGCAATGCTGATATATCATTAAAACATTAAAGTAAAATTTCTTCCTAACCACGCGAAAGAGACAAAACATTACCATAAGCCGAAACGACAAATACAACTTGGCACCGTTCCACGGAAAGACATTTAATTATAGATATGGTCCATTCAGGGCTAGGCAAGACTGCATAATTTCGCTCGTATCTCGCTAAGGAACTGACTCGATTATTTCGACTTCGCTGTTGTTGCATTAACGAGTGACACAAGAACAAAATTTGCGTTCTTGCTTGTTTTACACATCGGCCAGTGCAATATTTAAATATACTTGGCTATGGCAATAGCGAAAATTTTAGGAGCCGGTGATTAATATACTTTGCTAATAACGATAATGAATATATTCATAATGTATAATAAACCATAATACGCGTCCGAGTGGCTGCAAAATTACGCTGCATCGTTATTTTATTTTGGTATTCAACTCAAAGCTATAATTCATAATAGTTGGATTTTTAATGCGCCGTTCGACAAAGACAATAATCCAGACGCCCAGGGGCATGTCACATGACACGTCGTAAATCCGGCTGCGGTAATGCCTTGCTACAAGACTGTCTGTTTAGTCTAGAGTCCGCTCGGGACATTTGTCTATCTCACAGTGTCGGGTATTCTCGAAAGCGACTTCATTATCTAAATATAATATTTTTGATTGAGTTCGCCAATTCAAATCAATCATAGTCACTCGCAGACCCAAATATTCAAGATAAAACACAGCAGGGAGTCTGATAATATTTATTTGCAAGTCTAATGCAGTCATGGAAGGGGAATCAAATTGGAAATAGCCCACCGGAGCGATAGATAAATTTTTCATGACCATTCTTCGCAACGCCTGACGATCTAATTGTGCAAATCTAATTCTACATGGTTGACCCAAGATTTTCCCTCATGACCTAGCAAATTAAGAGAAATCGTGTAGCTTTTCACTGCATAGGTAAGCAATGGAAACTAGTTGAGTGGTAAGAAGTGAAGATATAACATATTTTCGTATGTACGAGGTACATACATGGGAATTTTGAGAGAGCAACTCTTTAAGAACTGGTTAAAAAGACAGTTTTCTTCTTGGGACCAACAACGGGTGAAAGAGAGAAAGTAGTATATTTCAAAGAGGCTGGAAATGTCTGACCTAAATCAGATACGCACACACTCACGCACTATATATCTATATATATCCCCCTCTCCATGTCTCTCTCTCTCACTCTCATATAAAGGGTAAGTATGCCTAATATGAGAATTTTCCTAATATGAGACCCCAGCTTATAGGACGTATGAAGTGGTGCCGCCTGGTGACTGGAGCGTAAAACAGTAGTCTATTGCATCATTCGTAATCGGTGAGTCAGTCGAGTGTTTGCAACTGCACACAAAGGTACAGTATTTTTTTTTCCTAAATGTGTGCTCGTCGACTTTTTTGCATCACCATTTTCATTGGCTGTTTTCACATTTCAGGTAAGACTCTTATTCAAACTGTTAGTATTGGATAGGTAGCTATAAATGTGTAGTGTAAACATGCCTGTTTGTTTTTAAGCTAACGTCAATCCTAACCTAAAAATTCGTTGGCGTGTTCAACAACATGGTCGTGCCCAATAAATCATGCCTAATATGAGATAGGGTCTCATACTAGGCATTTTAGTTTTCACTCTCACAGCCTTGTTTCCTCTGAAGCTGCAGATGCAATGACTCCCAGGTGAAATCCACAATCATGTAGCAGTAGTGACAATGTGGAAGGTATTCATCAAAAAACAAGTTCAAACCAGTTCTTAGTGACTCCTGAAGAAATAAATCCGTTGCCTACGTTACCTGAGAAAAACACCTCGAAACCAAGTTGGGCCCTTAAAGCCGATATTATCACATCATCGCAATATAAAAATAAATTGATTGATAGCATTAATAAAAGAACTGCAGTATATTCGATAAAAACTTTGTTTCCTACATAAAAAAAGGAATAGACCTGAAAGATAAGAAATCAAAGGATAAACAAGGAAAATGAGTTTAAGATGAAAAAGAAAAGTATAAGGAAACAATAAAGGGAAAAGGAAAAGTCAAAGGGGTCCCTACAAGAAGGGGAAAATTAAGGATGGATAAAATGCAACACTAGTTAAAAAACAGAGAAGGAATAAGCCTAATTATAGCTATGATGATTTCAGCTTATTTGAAGATGATGAGAAACTTTCATGATGAGAAACTTTTTTGTTTATTTTCAGAAGACAAACGGGGAGAGCAGTGGCGTCAATGTAGAAGGTGTTTCAGGTGGGCCCATGAAGGCTGTGGAGCTGACGACCTTTTTATTTGTAAACGATGTGAAACGTTTGAATCTAAAAAGAAAAAGTAAACAAAACCCGTAATGTAAACCAACTATGTGTTTAAAATGTCACTTTTCTTTTTCACCTATTAGTGTATATAGGTAACTGTTATCTAATTATTGTGTGCAGTTTTGTTTTACGAACTTTTCAGTAATTCTAATTCATATTTAAAGTTGTAAAATGGGGGTCTCATATTAGTACTACTTTTTTCTGACCCCAATAATAGAACACTTGTGTTTATAATTTAATGTTAAACCACATCCTTTTTAAATAAAAATTTTAATAGAGAAAATTTCTGGATATTCTGTTGATAAAAATTAGAAAAACAAACTATTTTTTTAATCCAAAATATCTTCATTTTTTAGTATACAAGTTTAAGGCAGTAAGCAACTTTAAAAAAAAGGTGAAATATTGTATATAGTGTTACATTACCCATGATCTCGTCTAGGCGGCATATTGCTTTTTAACCAATTTCTTCACATAGACAGTAAAATAATTTCCTTAGGGGGATATTTGACTACTCATGTGTAGTTAAGGTGGAATACTAAACTGTTTAAACTAAAAAGCAAACAAGGTTTGTTTCCTTTCAATACAAAGCAGTCACTGAGTTCGGAATTTCAGGTAACTTGTGATAGAAAAAGCAATGCGATAAATTTTGAAGAATGCAACAGAAATTTCTCTCGCATTCTTGAGCAGATACTTGATGCACTTTGAGAATGCAGGAGAAATTTCTGTAGCACACGCGAAGAATGTTAAGATTACATTGAAATTTTAAAAAATGTATATAAAATCGTTAAAAGCTAGTCATTATTTGAGTTTAAAACATTCATTCTGAAACTGTGTTTAGGCTTCCATGAATCGCACTCAAATTCAAAGATGCTTTAAAGAGCAGTTAAAATTTGTTGACTTGTACCAAAACAGAACGAGAAAACACATGTTTTAACTTGAGTTATTATTAGGAATCAAACTTTACTTTGTTACAGAAAGAATATCTCACGTATATGAAAGTTCAATTAAAAATATAAATTTCCAACATATTTTTACTTTACTTAATCACTCATTTTATAAACAATTATGATACCTGACAGCAAAATATTTGTTTGAGAGCTTCTTTCTTATAAGGAGGGAAATGCAATTTACTCACTTCTTAGAGAAAAGTGACTTTTAACCTTGAAATCGAACAAACACTAGATGACATTTTTGTATCAATATCTGTCTGCATTCTGAAAACTCATTATACATTTCTCAGATTACTTACTGTAGGATGTTCTGCACATTTTGACAGACAATTTTTTTAGCAAATAAACTGGCTTACATATCAATTCAATAGCAAACAGACAAATGAAAATTTTAGAGAAATATGAAAATTCAATTAAAAAATATAAATTTCCAATATATTAACGTATTTTAGCACTTTTTTATTAATATTTATTTTAACTATATATGCTAACTAACAAAAATAATTGTTTCGGAGCTATTTCTTAGAAAGGGTGGGAACGTAAATTACATAGTACCTAGAGAAAAGTATCTCTTAAACCTATTTCTCCTATTTCTTTGACCTTTGTTCTATGTACTTTGTCCTATGTCTTTCCCTGTTTCTCTAGAAAAGAGAAAAATGACAATCGTAGAGAAATAGGAAAATTCAATTAAAAAATATAAATTTCCAATATATTAACGTTATTTTAGCACTTTTTTATAAATATTTTTTATAACTATATATGATAACTCACAAAACATAATTGTTTCGGAGCTATTTCTTTGACCTTTGTTCTATGTACTTTGTCCTATGTCTTTCCCTGTTTCTCTAGAAAAGAGAAAAATGACAATCGTAGAGAAATAGGAAAATTCAATTAAAAAATATAAATTTCCAATATATTAACGTTATTTTAGCACTTTTTTATAAATATTTTTTATAACTATATATGATAACTCACAAAACATAATTGTTTCGGAGCTATTTCATAGAAAGGGTTGGAATGTAATTTACGCACTTCCTAGAGAAAAGTATCTCATAAACCTGAAATGGAACGAAATTCAGAGGTATGTATGGATGTCATGTTTGCCTCAATAACTTTCTGTATTCTGAAGAATGATTATGCATTACTCAAAATATTTACAATGAAATTTCCACATATTATGATCGACAAAACTTTGAGAAAATAAACTTGTTTACATGTTATTTCAAGCACAAACAGAGAAACGAGAATTGAAGAGAGAGATGACATTTCAATTAATATAGAATTTATTAGATAAATTTTAGCATTTTTTAATAAATATTTATGATAATTGATTTTTGAGCATTTCTTTGAGAGCTATATCCTATAAAAGGTGTAAGTGTAATTTACTCACTACCGAGAGGAAAGTGTCTCTTAAGGGGGTCCGAGACACAAAATTCTTAAAATTTTCAAAAAATAATGTATTGCATTAAAAAAAAAATTTGTTCTTTTCGCTTAAAATGACGTTTAAATCATGTTTCTATCTCAATTAGAACAGGAGATATTAATTACTTTTTGTTTTGCAACATTCTTATAGCAGCCAATCTTTGTTTAAACCTTTAAATGCGGTGTTCTGCATGATGGATCTTTTCACCATTTCTCGTCTTTAAATCGTTATAAGTCAAGAACCGTTTAAGGATAAATGGTTCAAACTTGGAACGTGTCTTTTTCAAATATTTTACTTTAATTTTAATTCAGAAAATTTGAAAACATATTTAATTTTGAACATATGATTTTTAAAAAATAAGTTACATTATTTTTTTGAAATTTTTACGCACAATATTTTTATTTTTTTAATTAATATTTTAGAAAGTGCTGAATCAAAATTAAAACATCTATACTTCTGTTTAATTAAATGAAAAAATTTAGAAATTCGAGAAATAATATTTCGAGTTATAACGATTTTAAAATAACCCAACTTCTTTTAAAAAATTTAAATTAAAAATTTTTTTTTAACTTTATGAGAAGTTTTATGATGTGATTTTATCTACAAATTATATGGTTAACCATCACAAAAAAATTCAAAATTTCAACTCAATAAATAAAAAAAATTTTAAATGTATCCCGGATCCACTTAAACTTGAAATGGAACAAAAGCTAAGTGGCATATTTGTATCAATATCGTTCCGCACTCTGTCGACTCATTATACATTATTCAGAGGGTTCGACGTAGCCTTGTGGTAGCTCGTCGGCTTTCCGCCCGAGGATGCTCGGTTCGAATCCTGTCAAGCGACGTTAAATACGTTCGCGTGCAGTCCGGATACGGGCAAGTTTAATCCGTTGTCAGGAAAGTCCCTTTATGAGATCAGAGAGTGTGAGAGAGGGTACGATCCCCCTAGATGTTCCCCCTGGGAGTGCTTGGTCAAAATTGTGACACCTAGCTAAGACGGACTCCGACCCTAATAGTGCTATCGCAAACTGGAGTTTACCTCATTCAGACCGCAAAGACTATATAGAAATTCTAGACTTGATCTGGAATTTCCGGGCAGGGGACATTAGCAAATACAACAACAACGTTACTCACAATATTTACTACCGAATGTTTTATATATTATGACCGGAAAAAATATTGAGAAAAGAAACTTGCTTACATTTTAATTCAAGCACAAATAGAAAAAATTTTAAGGTTAGTGTTTCTTTTTTTTTTAAATCAAATTTTGCGAACGTATCATACGAAAATGCAGAATTGATTTTACTATAAATTGTAGGCAATAAAAATTGTTCTGCCTCCCCTTTCGTGCATATTTCCTCGACAGAAAATTGTAAGTCAAAGGGTTTAATTAGTTTGAAAAGAAGCAGCTGTAGACTGTTTTTATTTATTTCGATCGGGAAGAAACAGATACTACCAAACGTTACCAACAACAACGGAAACGGAAAAACAACTTGGCGTAATTCCATGTTTGCGTACTTCGATTTTTATATAGAAACGTAGGACTATGACACATGTACTAAAGAAAATGAATAGCAATTTAGGAATCTTAACATGATTCAAAATTTTACCAATCAAATATCGGCTTTTTCTTATTGGCATGTAACAGGAACATATATTGACATAAATTGATATTTAACTCATTGACAAATAGCGAATGGAACTTGACATGTTTTATAGGAAAAATAATTTAAATTATTAAGTTATAAGTTTAAGTTATAATTAAGTTTAATTTATTTTATTTGAATCAATGAATTCGTTTGGTATGCATTTTATACATTAGATATACAATTAAAAAAACCATAGTTATTGATGCATAAATGTGTAATCAAAGATTTTATTATATAGAATGATTTTTTAAATAAAAATTGTTCATTAATTGTTCATTTAATGGTAGTGATTCAATCAATGCTGCAATAAAGAACGCCTGAAATATTTTAAATATAAAATTTATCACAATCTCTATTGTTTTGAATTGTATAAGGAAAAAGTCCTTTTCAGATTTATGTTATATAAAATTGATCATAAATTGTTTATTAAATAAATGTAACTGTGTTGGAATGAAGTAAATTCTGTTATATAGAACTCTATAAACACTTTCAATTTAAATTTAATGCACTGTCTATTATTTTGAATTATCTTGAATCATTAAAATGTTAGAAATTTTACTTCTATTCGAACGCAGTTTCCATGTGATTGATTAATAAGACAACGTAAATGGATGTTGGATTATTAAAATTTTGTTCCAATATGCTGTGTATAGTAACAAAAGAATGCTCTTTCCACACATCTCAGGGTGCATAACTATGTAAGCATTTTATAATAGTCGATACGTAAAAATTATTAAAGACCCAACATATCATTAGTTGGTAATGCATTACTAAAGATTCAGTTTATGTAAGTTTTTATCACTAACATATCATAAATGGGATTCGTAGACAAGTTTCTCATTATCTTTTTCAAATATTACATGGATATACAAAAAATAGAATAGAATTAGTTTGTAAGCTGCACCCGTTTGTGATTCTAATGCAACTTTCAAAGCGGGTTTCTTACTTACAACAATTCTCTTATTATTTTACTAAAAATCGTAATACATAATCATATATGTATATATGACCATATATATAAACATATATAATGCAACATCACATAATATGAAGTCCTTATTTGAAAAGTGGTTCAACCCCTCTTTAAAAAATTATGGAGTTAGCCTCACTTTCATGTTCATACAAGCCATATCTATCATATTTTCAAACTGGTACACCTCCAGTTTATTTCTACTGCCAACAGAGGGCATTTCAAATCAGACATCAGCAGTCATTTCTCAGCACTCATTTGACTTTAAGGCTCTGTATCTCAAAATGAACAAGAATGGAGTCAAATAAGGCATTCAAAATAAGGCATACAATTCAAATAAGGCATATATATATAAATGTAGACTTTCCCGTCTACGTTTCTGGCGTCTAGGGGGTGTCTAAGAATTACACATTTGAGTCATAAATCAACGAGACTTTATAAAACTCAAAAATAATCATTTATTAATGAAGGTAGCAATTATGAGATGCCGGAGAGTCTATTTTTCCTGTCTCCGGTACAATATAAGAGTTTACGGGATAGCCCAGATGCAATGTTCGATTCCCTTCAGCAACACAATTTCCCCCCCCCCCCGACAGCCTTTCACCCCCGCCAAATACAGAAATAACTCGTTCCTACGCATGGAGTACCAAAACACAACCTCCTACAATTGAGGTCTGCACCCCACTCTCGTGCACGGGCCATCCCTGACCACACACTCTTTCGAATCACCTGAAAGAGTGGGGGTCCTTCAACCCTCTCCTTGAACTGTCTCCTCAAGGAATGTCGCAGGGACAAGATAAGGGTTTAGTGCGTCTCTGGGCTACGCATAGCAACAGAGAATTTGCATAGAATACTACACACACACACACTATATATATATATATATATATATATATATATATATTTATTTAGAATTTATTACCATATAATATGCAATTATTTATACTATATAACCATAAATTGCTACGGCCCGAGGTAGCCTAGTGGATCCGCTTTGGTTTTCGGACTTGAAATAATCAGTTCGAATTTTCACAAAAGCCATTAAATTCCTTCGTATTTATGTCAAATTTTGGCAAGTTAAATTCTTAAGCTGGAAAGTCCTTCTAAGAGGTAAATGAGTGGGAGAAGCTACGAGCCACGAGATGTAGCCCTCACCTCAAGGGGCTCGGTGAAAATTGTGGTGGCACCGGACTAAATCGACTCCGGCTCTTGAAGTGTCAAAACTGGAACAACATTGCTGAGCCCATAGCCACGTATGGACCTTGATTGGACTGCTCCAGTCAAGGGTCATAAGTGAGAACACACACACAAAAAAGCTAACATTTATGTTAAAAATGTTTTGGTTATATTCATAAAAAAACCGATTCTGATGTGTTCATACATAACGCAAACATACCTTTAAGTATGCACATATTAGAACAGTAAATATTATAAATGCAAACCCTCAGCTGATATTTAAAAACGTTGATTGCAGGATTTTTTTTCTTTATATTTGAAAATCATGAGTATACGTGGGTAGATATATATAGGTGACAAAGTTATATTTTTTTTCATCGCCAAGCCGATATCAAACTTATATTAAAATATTCAAATTTCCTCCGCATAAAATCCTAAATTTCCAAATGACATTTACATAAAATCCCTTTGAAACAAATCTTTCTACTTCACTAAATGCTTTAAAACTAATTAAATTATCAAAAGTATCTACCAAATCTTGTCTTCCATTATTTAATCCAATTCCAGCTGCTAGCCGCACAAATTACTGTAAAAGCTTTACTGTGTAATCTCAGCAATAAGACTTCTCACGTCATCAGACATTGTGTAATTATGCTATTATTCAATTATCATTCTAATAGAGCGTCGCGAATATAGAACTGAAACCCATTGATCGCTTAATACCGATGGTGTCGAAATGCGCGGTATGTTTTTAAAAGAACTTAGAGACTAATGAGTGTCTCTGGCGGCAAATTATACGGATTTAAGTTAATTTTAAGACTGCCGAAGAATTCATCGAGGGAAAAAAATTTAATATAAATGTAAGTGATTCTTCAAACAACTATCCCTTTGTATTTTAACTACTATTTCTTTGATCATTTTAATTAAATTGAAAGATATTTTTCTTTTAGAATCTCAAAGATATTAATGTCAGATAAAAAAAAACTTTTGGAATGCGTAATATAGAAAAAATACGAAATATTTCTAATTAGATTATAAATTTTATCATATATGTATGCCAGGTTGATGGCCGAATGGCCAGGGCGCTGCCATTTGGTTCAAATGTTTCATTCGGTTCACTGTTGGCATGGATGTTTGTTGCCATTCGGAATCGACTTTAAACTGTACGTCCCGGTCTAATTAGTCCTCGTGTAGCAAAAAGTTGACCGTAGCTTTCCAAACCAAAACCATATATGTATATAAATGTGTATATATATATATATATATATATATATATATATATATATATATATATATATATATATATATATATATATATATATATATGTACACTATCTACCGATAAGCATTTGGACACCCATGCAAATGACAATAACTGCGGACCTGATATACGTCACGCTCTCCGACGTTAAATATCGTGTAAGAAACAACATTGGCATTAGTCGCATCTAAGATGCCACGAAGTACAGAGTTATATGATTTCGAGAAAGGTGTAATCATCGGGTATCACAGAAATGGTCTATCCTTAAGGGAAATATCTAGCTTGCTGAATTACCCAAAACTAACAGTGGCCTATGTGGTGCAGAAGTGGAAGGTGAGTGAGGATTGTCAGAATGTGCTCCGAGTCGGCCCACTCACGAAACTTGGAGATAGAGACTGACGGGTGCTGCCTAATGAAATTCCGAAGAACCGAACCCTACCGATGGCCCACATACTCCAGGAGTTTCAACAGGCCTTTGATCAAAAAGTCCAACCGCGTTGCTCGGTTCATATTGTGCAAAGCACGTCGAAAGTGGACCGTAGATCAATGGAAATGGGTTCTCTGGAGCGATGAATAAAGGTTCACCCTCTACCGTTCTGATGGCAGAATCTGGGTCTGGCGTCTGCCTGGAGAACGCCTCCTGGCAGAATGCATTTTGTACACAGTAAAGTTCGGCGGAGGTGAAATTATAGTCTGGGAGTGTTTCACTGGTATGGATTGGGACCCTTGGCCCCAATTCATGGTAAGCTCAAAGGCGACGCCTACTGCACTATTTTGTATGGCAGTGTGCTTCCTACGTTGTGGCAGTTCTACGGTTTGGACCCTTGGAAACTTGGACGGATTTTTCCAGGACGACAACGCAGATGTCATGTTGCGAGGTCCTTCATATATTGGTATGGTGACAATACAGTTAACCGAATAGAATGACCTGCAGAACCTGAACCCTATCGAGAACCTCTGGGACGAGTTGGATCGCCGAATCAAGGGGTGCAACAACCGTCCAATATTGGTGAAGAAACTTCCATGTCTTCTCCAAGCCGAGTGGAAGAAAATAACCCTAGTCGTCCTACCAGTACTTGTGGAAAACATGCCCCGGAGGATTCAGGTTGCAATTGCCTCTCGTGGAGGCGTTATCAACTATTGAATATAAATAGATTTTGGTTTGCTTTATTATCACAGATGTCCAAATACTTATTGGTAGATAGTGTATATATGTACAGGGTGGTCATAAAAAATGCTCTGCCGTTATATAGACATCTAGCGGCCATTCCGTTCAACCTATCGAGATGAGATTTCAGATATAGTTATTCAGGGGTATGATCTCCGCATTCTGTGAACGGCAAATAAGTGGCGCTCACGGTTACGAATATAGGTACAGAAACTCAAAATTTTCGAAAGACAACGCCCACTTTTTCCCGTCGCAAAATGCTCAGCGCATGCGAAAACTCTAAAGAGCGTTGGAACAGTATGTGCATCGCCAAAAACGGACACGTTATGCACGCACAAAAAACAGCTCTGCGAGCGGCCAGTAAAAACACGATCGGGGAGCACGGAGGAAATTTCCCTACAACATAGCTTTTTATCGGTTTTCTACGCTGAATATCTGGCGAAGGGCGCTCTGTGATTGGTGTCTTGCCTCTGTCATGTGCAAATTTCCTCCCACCGCCTCGATCGTGTTTTTGTTGGCCGTTCGCAGACCTGTTTTTCGTGCGTGCATAATGCGTCCGTTTTTTGTAATACATGTTCCGTTCGAACGATCATTATGGTTTTCGCATGCGCTGAGTATTTTGCGATGGGGAAAAGTGGGCGTTGTCATAAGAACATTTCGAGTTTCTGTACCTATAACCGTAACCGTGAGCGCCATTTTGTTACACCGCATTTACACAGTCGCGCTGGCGGCAAGTCGAATCGCAAGGGACGAATGTGTAAACGGTGTTCTCGCCGTTTCTCCTCGCCAATCGTGGCGCTCGCTTCGGGGGCGTTTTCCTGGCACGAGTCAAAGGGGCGAATGGCGAAGGGGTAGTCTTGTTCACAGCAAGAGGCACGAATGTGAGAAAGATCACTCGCGTCAATGCAGGAACGTGACGAATGTCCTGCTGGTGGTGCGACCTTGAATGTGTAAATGCGGCATTACAGTTCTCAGAATCCCGAGCTCATACCTCTGAACAACTATATCTAAAATCTCCTCTCGATAGGTTGAACGGAACGGCCGCTAGAGGCCCATATATCGGCAAAGTTTTTTTTTTATGAGCACCCTGTATATATATATATATATATATATATATATATCAAATAAATATATCGTCAAAATCAATCATTGATCTTCTGAAAAAAAAATATTATTTTGAATTCTAGTTCTAAAAGCATTTTCTAATAGTGAAAAGTGATCTTGAAAATTTCATGCCTTTACTGAAGATCTACTTTCGTGTTAGAAATCATTAACTGTAAATGCAAGGATTCACATTAACAGTTAATTAAATATATTTAACTAATACGTATTTCTTGGAACTACAAAGTATCTATTTATCAAATAGAGCTAGTATATGGGAATAAGTTTGAAATTGTAATACACTGTAATACAACTTCAATTTAGCTTCAAAATAAATCTATTGTAGAGCTGAACCTTCTAAAATGTCATTCCCCATTATATAAGAATCTCTTCGACTAAAATTTTAAGAAATATTTAGTTTAAAAATTATTTTTTTAAAGGGTCTAAATTTTACATTTTAGTTTCAGATATTGCTTGAAAACTTACATTAAGAGTTTGTATTGATTAAAATGAAAAAAGAGTTGATTATAAATACAGATTTAGGATATTATGCACTTTCAATTAAATTATATCTTTATCACACGGTTATATATATATATATATATATATTCATTCACATAAAGCGATATGTTCTTCGAAGCTTTATTGGTGCCCAGTGGCTAAACTATTGCTCTCGTTTAGGTACATGTTATCTAATTCCTATATAATTGTAGAAAATGTAAAAAGAACCAAGATTATTGAAGAAATGAAACAGCTGGTTGCCACATTGGGAACAAAAGAATGAGAAGCCAGAAAAAAACAGTCTAGGAAACAAAATCAAGAACAAAGGAAATAAAGGAGAAAAATCTTAGCTAAGTTTTACCTCAAGCTTTGGTGTCATAGATTCAAAAATAATTCGTTTGGGTGCAGATGATATTAATGCTGGTGCGAAGTATTAAATAACAGTTGACCTAAATGTACTTTAATTGTTAAAACTGTAAATACCTTTAGTTTGATCTAAAGACTTTTTAACTGAAATCAGTTGCTCACGATATCTTGTAAATGACATGAAATATTTGTTGTATGAGCATTGCTATTATTAGCTGAATAAGTGAATTTTCACGTTAAATATTTCCAGTGGAATTAATAATAGTAATTTAAACTGTAAAAAAGTATTGGGAATATACAATTTGTAATATTTTGGGCATCTAGTGCACGTAGAAACCATATACGAAAGTTTTTTTTTCTTTTTCATGCTAAGTATCATAGATGACTATTGGCTGGTTTGCTAGATATTTCTTTCAAATAAGAATAAAGTAAAAATTGAAGAAATTTTCGCATATGTGTAGATATATATATATATATATATATATATATATATATATATATATATACAGAGAGAGATAGATATAGATAGAGGGATAGATAGATAGGTAGAGAGAGCGAGAAAGAGTGAGAGGTAAATATATATCGATATAAAATTAAGGTTAAACCCTGATCAATAGCAGCTGTGTACAGTGAAGATGTGTCCTTTTAAGATGTTCCAAATACTGAAATTTAATGAATTTCTCTCGAATTTTTCAAATTTTTATAACATATAAAATTTTTTTCACATTTGACAGGAAAGACTTTTTGTAATATGAGTCGTAAAAGAACATTATTTAACCATGATTTTTTTAAACTGGCTTAATACTGCATATTAGAAGTTACACGAGGTCTCCTTTAATATTATTTAGAGTATCAATCAGATATCACGATATATGATTACCACTGAAGCGTTTCTATCATGCGTATTTTCTCAATGAAATGCAACAGCATTTTTGCACTTAGGAGAAAATTATCATAAGTTAGGTTACTAAAACTCGTATAATAAACAACAATCCATTAGCAGCTGACGTCACAGATTCATCTGACCGAAAGTGTGTGGCTAGACTGACTGCGAGACTCAAAATATTTTGACAGCTAGATTGTTCCGTCAAAAATCAATTGAGCTCTCTTAGAATTACGTAGTTTTATTCTGCAAGATTTCGATGCTTTATTCTTCCCTCTTGGTATCTTATCCTTGTAATTAGTCATAGAAAACAATTAAATTTGAGTTTAATTCCTTCAAGAATTCAAAGACTGTATTAAAAAACTACTGTTATAATATTGCTAATCAGTTTTCTACATTCACCTATCTATCCTAATCATATAAACGCATCAGTCTTAGCAAACTGTTTCATTTTATCTACGTTAATTTCTTACACTAAAGCCTGAATCAACTTTATAAGAAAATAAAAATAATTAAACAAAATGAAAAAATGAAAAAATTGAAAATTCAATTTATAACATGGGATAGAAAATAGAAAATGGCAACTTTTGGAGTTTCTTAGTTGGAAACGCTTGCGTTACTGAGGAATACTATAAAACTGAAAATCCTGAAGTAAATGATAGAAAGTAGAGCCCACGTGGTTTAGTGGATAGCTTCGTGAGCTACCACGCAGTGGGCTTTGGTTCAAATCCAGAATAAGGCTTGGTCATTCCCCTCATAAGGAGCAATGCTGGCTCACCTATATGATGCTCCCCAGTGGCGCCGGAAAGGGGGGGCAAGGGAGGGCACTTGCCCCCCCTTGAAAATTGAATTTTTTGTTTCTACCTAGCTAGCACTTGAAAAATATTAGAATTTTCATTTAAAATCATAAAGCCTAACAAAATTGAATACTAAATTGCAACCTCACACTCGTTAACGCAAGCGCGATAAATTCCATTCCATATACGCAGGAGCGATTAATCGGCAATTTCAGGTACGCAAGTGCATTTAAACGCCAATGCCAGGCGTTTGCTTTTGCGATTCAAAAGCAACCCTACACAATGTTTTTGCATCGCGAAAGGGAATCTTGAATCCGATGCATTTGAAACGCGTACACGTTGACGTGTGATAGGGCCTTTAAGACATTTCATAAGTGCTACTCTACAAATTTGAATTGTAAGGTGTAACGTCCAGAACGTGCCCCACGGGACAGTTGAACAATAGAAGGCGCAAATAGAGCGTACTAAAAGATCTTTCAATTGAACAACAATTGAAAGATCTTTTTAGTACTCTCTGACGGGTAAAAACCTGGTTGAGATCAACCATGTCCCAAGAGAGACTTTCTGGTCTCTGTATGCTTAGCGTTCACAGAGAATCTGTGAGTAAAAATAAAGACACATTTATTGAAAAAGTAATTAATAGATTTTCTCAAAACAGAAGAAATCTCTCATTACTTTTCTCCGATTAGAAAAATAACATAAAAGTTTAATTTTTATAACCGTATATATGTATTTTTAATATTAAAGGTGTAAAAGTTTTAATCTATTTTACTTTGCCCCCCTCTATATTTGACTCTTCCGGCGCCACTGATGCTCCCATAATAAAGTAGTCAACAAGACTTCACGGACACGCCCACATTGTGTAGTGTTTAGTGCTCTGAGCTGTCACGTGGAGAGTTTGGTCTCAAATTCCGAATAAGACTTGGTCGTTTCCGTGTCGTGTCCCTCATAGGGAACAATACTGGCTCACCTATAGGGTGCTCCCCTAATAAAGTAGCTACTAATAACAAAAGGTAAATGTCTCACGATAAAGTGCCTCCGCATTAGACTAAAAAAATGATAGGAAGTTAAAGGGATGAGGTTAAATTAACAGGTGTTATGTGAAGGAGAAAAAAATTATTGATCATATATTAATATGCAGCACGCGTGCATGTAAGTGTGTATGTGCGTGCTCTGAATAAATGTCTTCTATTTCGATGTTCAGAATTTTTTTTTCATCTCAGCAGATTTTTCATCGCAGAATGCTACTAAATGACAATAACTGTTACATGACACAAGTTGACCCAAGTTGACAGCATCAGTATTTCATGGGTTGCAGTTTTAAGAATAATCATCTTCTTCGGATTAAATTACCTTAACAAAAGAGAGCAGAGAGTTTGAATATTTTTGTTGATTGACTATGTTAATCTTTAAAAATTAAGCTTTATAACAAAATTGTAAAAACAATGTTTCTCATATTAACCTTTCCTTACGGAATGGGATAGCATTTAACCCAAGATTACGGGGACAAGAATGAAGGAATATATATATATATATATATATATATATATATATACACTGCTCAAAAAAATTAGGGGAGCAAGCAAAGAAGTTAAGAAATCCGTGCGAGACAGCCACGTTTTGGCATAAAATGGATAGTACACGCGTATCAATGCGCAATACAGATAAAAAGACGTAAAAAATTTGTGATTAAGTTTAATTCTTTGAAAATATGGAAAAAACATGAAAAGATGATTTAGGGCAACAATTTGGTTACATGTAAACGATAAAAAAAAGTATTCTTTAGAAATGATGAAAGATTTTTAATATGGCGTGTGGTCTCCTAGAACAGCTAAGACTGCAGCACGCATGTTTTCCATGGATGCGATGATGTTATCGATAAGACTTTGGGGAATACTGTTCCACTCCTCAAGAAGTGCAATTTCCAAGTCTCGGAGAGTAAAAGGAGGCCTTGGTCTCGCAGCAATGCGTCGTCCGAGCATGACCCAAACATGCTCGATTGGATTCAGGTCAAAAGAGCACATTGGCCATTCCATACGCTGTATTGTTTCAGCTTCAAGAATGTTCTCCACAAGACTAGCTGTATGCGGTCTGGCATTATCATGCTGGAAAACAAAGGAATCTCCAATGGCTGAAGCGTAAGGTATGACATGAGGTCTCAGTATCTCGTCTGCATACCTTCGGGCCGTCAAAGTACCATTCCGAATGATATGCAGGTCCACCTATGCTGATTCCACCCCATACAATAAAATCAGCTCGTCTGTATTGTGACCTTTCACGAACGAATGTGGGATTATTTCGAGTGCCCCTTTCCCTCCATACCAAAACACGTCGGGTGTTACACTCCAGACTGAATCGGGACTTGTCTGTAAACAGCACTTGGCTCCAATCATGTTGCTCCCAATCTCGATGTTCAGCATCCCATCTTCTTCGGGCCGCACGGTGACGTGAGGTGAACGGAATGCAGACTATTGACCTACGTGCATGGAGACCTCCCTGATGAAGCCTATTTCGTACTGTTTGGCTAGACACCCTTCGTCCTGTTGCCAAGAGCAACTGTCTTTGCAGCTGAGTAGCATTGTCTGTCCTGTTTCGTCGAGCTGTTAACAGTATATACCGGTCATCAGTTGCTGTAGGGGTGCGTGGCCGACCTTGCCCTGGTCGACGTCTAACATTCCCTGTTTCTTGGAATCGATTCCACAGCCTTGCAATGACATTTCTGGCGGGTCATCAGTTGCTGTAGGGGTGCGTGGCTGACCTTGCCCTGGTCGACGTCTAACATTCCCTGTTTCTTGGAATCGATTCCACAGCCTTGCAATGACATTTCTGGCGACTCCAATAGCGTCCGCGACACTACGTTGTGTTTGCCCGGTTTCAAGTCTGCCTATAATACGCCATGCCATGGATTCCGCTAAATCACGTTGTTGAGACATTTTCAAGTCACCTTTTCTCAAAAAGAATAACTGAGCAATCGAATTTCACAGTTAAGGCAGTGAAGCACACGTTTCTACAACATCCCGATTTCCGCGATGAAGCCTATTTCGTACTGTTTGGCTAGACACCCTTCGTCCTGTTGCCAAGAGCAACTGTCTTTGCAGCTGAGTAGCATTGTCTGTCCTGTTTCGTCGAGCTGTTAACAGTATATACCGGTCATCAGTTGCTGTAGGGGTGCGTGGCTGACCTTGCCCTGGTCGACTCCAATAGCGTCCGCGACACTACGTTGTGTTTGCCCGGTTTCAAGTCTGCCTATAATACGCCATGCCATGGATTCCGCTAAATCACGTTGGTGAGACATTTTCAAGTCACCTTTTCTCAAAAAGAATAACTGAGCAATCGAATTTCACAGTTAAGGCAGTGAAGCACACGTTTCTACAACATCCCGATTTCCGCACTTATGTTGTTTTTCGGCTTTTTGACGTCATGAACTTTGATTTGCATATGAAGTTTTCTTCTACTGTTTCCTGCTAGGCTTTAAATTATGGATGATTTATTTTATGTTACTTATCGGTGTAAGTATTTGCGTAATTTCGTTAAAACCATGTGCTCCCCTAATTGTTTTGAGCAGTGTATAAACCCTTAATCCCTATTCTTACAATGGGGGTAAGAAATTTCCTGCTCTGAAGAAAAAAATCGGAAAATGGGCCCCGTAAACAAAATATTTATGCTTATGTAACTTGCATAACTTGGCTGAAAATTTTTAAAAGTGATCCTTTGGCAATCATATATAAAAGAAATATTTCAATAAAACTGTATTAATATTTTAAAGCGTGCTTGTTGTTGCCTAGTGGTACAGCGCGCTGGTTTTCGGTGCTGAGGGTGCTCGGATCCAATACTGGCGTCGCGCCAGGAAAAATCCCTCCGTTCGTGTAGTCCCTTCATAGGGGTAATGATGTCCACCTATATGGTGCCCCCACAATAAAATGGGCAGTAAAATTGCAGCGTAGTATAGGCGAAAGTTTGACGACAAGTGCCTCCGCATTGGAAAAAAAAAATTTTAAAGCACCTTTTATCCCTCAATTAGTACCTGGAAAATGTATATATTTTTTATAAATTTTGAAATATAAAATATTAATCTTTAACATCAGTACCATAAATCCAAAATTAGCAATAATTCTCCATAATACAGTTTTAAATCTCTTCCAAAAAGGCACTTAAATAATATATTTTTGCAGATTTTTACTTCCGCTTTTATGAATTTAAAAGTAAGCAACAAATTGAATTATGAAGTTGAATTTCCATTTCTACGGATGAATCGTACATGCGACTTGAAAGTTGCAACTATTTAAATATGTTTGCCTCACACCAAATATTCTTTATAAAAATACTGGAAAACTTAACCGTAATTCAAAATTTCACTTGAGAAATCACATGAAAGAGGAAGCATAAATATAGCTTATTTCCGACTTTTTAAAAATAGCATCTGGAAAATTTTCCCCTTATTTTATTTTCATCTGGATTTAACTCCATTTTTTTGTTTGGTGAAGAGAATAATGCATATAAAGAAACAAACAAATTATAAATTATTATAGCCTTTCCTAGAAAATAACATTTCTTTATTGTTGAAATGCATTAACCTCTTTAACATTTTACAGACAATTTTGATTATAAAACCCAGGTTCTTGAAAATTCGAAGGAAAATGCTCTTGTTTGAAATCTGTTTTATTCTTATAAATGCCTTTCTCATAATCTAAATTTTACATATTTTATTAAGTAACCATTAGGAAAATAAGGAATACAAAATTTCAGAACTTATTTAACAATGTTATGCTGCGTTCTTATTTGCTTCAAAATGAATTACGTGTATTTTGTGAGTTACATAAAATATTCTTTAAGTAATGTTGCTTGCATCTGTGTATGCTCATATCAGCACTCTAATACCACTCTACAAAAGATCACTTTTATAAATTCTCTATTTATTTACGTCTACAGGATGTTAAAAATATGTAATAAATATAGTACATCTTTTTTTTACAATTTTTCTTAAGGCTGTTGTGTACTAACCCTATAGGATTCGCTCACCTCAATTTTAACCTATAGAGAAAATTTTTCTACTATTTACAGCTACATAAATGCTGATAATGAAATAAAAATCGTATTTTCAGATAATCTGATCTTCTCGACGTTGCAACAGGATTCATTTTATATATTTCTTCCACCAAGGAAATTTAAGAGCGTTTAAAACACACTATACCAGATTTTTCCCCCGAATAATTTGAATTTTAAAATATTATTTGCATTTTGAAAAAAAATAAAATAAAAATACCCCAAAGTACAAAATTTCTTTCTCTATTACGAAGTACAGTTTTTAAAAAAATCTTTAAATCCAAGTCGGCAATGCTTGAGAAAATTTTCCCCATAGGTTAACATTGAGTTGAGCGAATCCAAAAGGTTTAGTACATAGCAGCCTAAAAGCAGCCTAAGTGATATAGTTCTCAATGTTATAACTAGTCATCATCATACCTTTATGTGATTATGAGTAATTTTTATTGCATGCCACTATTAATATAAAATTATATATGATACGTCATTTATGCATTCTATTTTGACGAAAAATATTGCTAAATCCTTACTGAGTAAAATATTTTTGCTCACAGATTTTGAAAAAAACACTAAAATCACAATTTTTAAAGCATTGTGAAAAAAAACTGTCAACTCTCTGATTATGAATACAAAGTAAAAAGGAGCTCGAGAAAAAAAAATCACTTACTTGAAAACTCTGCTGTGTAAACGGGTTTGGTCCTAAGATTGTAACCTGCACAATGAGTAACTGAGCACAATGAGTGTAATTACAGAACACTGTGTAATTACAGTATACACATCTTCCTGTGATTCCGTTTCGTACCATATTTCTGCAATATTATCGAGAATCTCAAATGGAAGAGCTGACGGCAAAAGTTGTAACCAAAGCTGAAATTTATAAAGTAATTGGGGCCCAAGATAGCCTAGAAGTAGCGCATTAGCTTTCGCTGTTCAGTTCGAATCCCGACAAGCGCCATTAAATATCTTCGTGTCTAGGTCGGGTATGGGCACGTTAAATCCGTAGACCGAAAAGTCTGTCTATTAGGTCAGAGACTGTGGGAGAGGGTACCCCCCCCCCCCCCCAAAGATGTCGCCTCTGAGGTTGTTCGGTCGAATTTGAGAGGGCATCTAGCTAAGAAGGACTTCGACCCTTGTGGAGCTACTGTAAACTGAAGCCACACTCCTCAGACCGTAAAGCCGATAAATACCTGGTATGGAATTTTTAGTCAGGGGGCATTAGTGACAACAACAACAACAACTTAAAGCAACTGCAGGATTTCCTATATGTCCCTGTTTGGTACTTCTATTAGATAACGTGTCGGTTCCTCAAGCTATTGTAAATAGCTATGTTTGTATACAATCGATAAATATACACATAAGATATAAAAGCTTGTAGCATGAGGTCGTCGTATATGTGCTATTGAAGCTATTCGTATGACTACAAAATAACTACAATTCTGCTAGAAAGGTCATGTCAAGCAAGTTTCAGGAGAATATGTGATTTCTTTTAATAATCATTTACTTTGTCATCTGGATTAATTTAGATATATTATCATATATTTTTAAGTTCTAAAATAATGGATTAAAAGCAAATTTATATAAACAACTTTTTCAATTTCAAAATAAGCTCGCTTCGAAAAACCCAAAATTTTCATTTTTATCTTACAGGGGTATAGATTTCTAACTGGAGAACTAAGTTGTGATTTCTAGTTCGCTAACATATCAGTATCCGATAATTTTGCTCGCAGTTAGCTACTGGCCAATCGATTTGTCAATAGCGGAATATATCAATATCCTAATCGCAGGGAGGTACATTAGTGAAAGCTTCCGTTTCTCCTATCATTTTTGTCAATATATCTATACTTTAAAAAAATAACTCACAAAATTTTCACGACGTGCTCCGTAGCAAAATATATTATGAAATTTTCGTGATCAAAATTCATATTGTATTATGCATTAAAATTCATATCGTATAAGTCAGCGATCGATGCTCCCCGAATAAGAATCAGAGAGTTAGAAGCTAGCGATAAATCAGGAGACTTAAAGTTTCAGAATATATGTATACATTTTTATGTCACTCAGGACTGTATCTGAGAGGAAATTTTCTTTTAAATAACCACATATCTCACACTACTGAATGGTGACTTTTTGAGAGTTGATGAATCTGCCCCTAAATGGGAAATGTAGATCAGCCGATTACAGAAATATCTCTAAAAAGGCTTAGGATGCATTTAAATTGCATGAAATAATATTTAATATGTCTTTATCAGAAGCTTTTTCCCCTGTAGGGCACATTTAAAAGAGAATAAAAATTTGTGTTTGTATTACATCTATCCTTCACTCTTTTTCTACAATTCAAAACAAAATATCTCTGTAAACGGAACAGAATTATACAGTTAAGTTCTTTGTAACGATCACATATCCCTCAGACTTCCCTTGTATATCCCTTTTTATAGTTATATTAAAAATGAACTTTCACCGGGATATGAACAGAGATCACCACCTTTGGCATCCTAGGACTTTATTAGTATGTCTCTGAGCTGCAGAACTGGAATATAAACGATTAACGTCAGAATTGGAGTGTACACGCTTTAGGAAGTTTGTCATTTGATCTGACGAATCACCATTAAAATATTTTTTCATCGTTATAAGTGCGTACTTTCGGAGATACCTAATATTATAGTCTACCTACCGGCCTGAGTTTAGGGCCGAAGGGTTCAAGCCTGAAGTCATGACGTACAGTTTTCATTGAAAATAAAAGCCTTTCTGTCTTTTTGCAAGCAAAAGATAAGTGTAGTGCTCCAAACTAGCCAACCGTTAGTATATGCGAAAACATAGAGGTGGATTCATTAGGGTTTGGGCTGTTATTCCATAACCTTAGCTCTATCTGAAAGGGGGTGTTGCGGTTATGACGTATCTGGCTAAACTATAAGACTAAATGCATTGCATTGTACACGCACGAGGGTTTTCCCATGTTCAAGGCAAATAATGCGCTAATGGGTTTACTGGTCAAGTTGTTAAACTCAAATAGATAACCATACCCATTAATCTACGAATTTTAATGCTATTATTATATAATCGAAATAGGAAGAAAACGCATAACTGGAACACAGAGCTTCTCAGTATGCAAAATAAAAAAATGGTTAATCTTTTCTTTTTTACTGTGGACATAAGGAAATAGCATATCCCTGTTACATAATGATATTATTTAATCATTATCGGAACTTCTGGAATGTTATATACAATCTCGATATTCTTCGCCTTTATTACTATCCCATGTGAAGGAAATTTTGAAAAAAGAATATAGCAAAACACCTTTATCTCATGTTCAATGTCTTGACTAGATACCATTCGTGCCATGTAAAATTCCTGCTAGTTTGAAGTTTACCATGACGCAATATTTTTTTCGATCATTAATCTAAAACCATTAATTTACAAATCTTTCTATCCCCGATTAAAGACACGGAAAACTGTTTTTAAGAGAAAATACTTGCAATTTTTTTCTAATCATTACATAATATAACAAAGAAAATAAAATGTATTCTCTGTTATTTTAAACGTTAAAATGTCAAGGAAAATTTTTTAATCTTCATTTCATTTATTTAACAAAGTAATACAGTTAAATCATAAAAATGCGATTTACCTAGAGAAGTTCTCTATTTATTTTCCGAGAACTCGTAACATTTTATTGCACTTGTAAATATTTAAACTATAAAAGTGCGACTTTTCTTGCAACATAAAAGTTGTATCATTGTCGACAAGCATTATATGGCAGTTAATTAAAGTAGTTGTAAAAATGCCATTGTAAAAGACCTATAGTTTAAATTAGTTATACTAATGTTTTTAGATAAACTTCCATTTATATTTTATAAAAACATCACACAATAAATCTCATTGTTTAGTCTTATCTATCTCTCCATGTTTCCTGGAAGACAAATTTAATGAAAATATTTTTCAGATACTTTCGGAAACATAAAACACGCGGATTTTTTTTATTACATAGGAAAAAAATCTCCGTCCTAAAACCAATGATTTATATAACAGAAGAATATCCGAGTTTATTCAAACCCTTCTTCAAAAAGTTTTCTTTGCAAAGTTTTTGTCTCTAAATTAAGACTTCCTTTCTAATTGAAAGAAATACACCAAAGATTAGAAACATCGATGGAAAAGAAACAGCTGGCTGCTATTTGGCGGAAAGATAAAAAGTTACAACAAAATGTAACGAAGAACAACAGAGAACCAAAGGGGGAAAATAATATTGGCAAAGTTCCATTTGTAGGCATTTGGACTAAGGTAGGAAATAAATCGTATTAAGGGGTAGACCCACTGACGACTATTAAAGTAATAAGTGTAAATGGTTTGAACTGGTTACTAGAACATGAGAATGAGATCGCCGTGCTACTTTTCAGAGCTACTGAGAATTCATTATGGTTCATATGATTTAATCCATGTGAAATCGAAGTATAATATATTTCGACTGTTTAAGTTCTTTTAGATATTTCAATCCGACTGAATATATCCCTTTTTATACAGATATAAAAAACTTTAAATAATTTGGGATTTTTTTTAGATCCGGTATTGTAAACAGATTGAATTATCTTATTCCCCAATTTGTGAGCGCTATCGATGATTCATAGTTATCGTTAGCTATACTGATATATATATATATATATATATATACGGAATGCAACGAAATTTCGTATATATGGGCTATACACGAGATGCGCTCACGGAATTTCGAAAAGAAAATTTGAGTTCCAAAATGTCCACTAGATGGAGCTTTTTCCTGAAAAACATGAAATTTAACACTATAAACGACCAAAACGGAATGCAGAAACAATATTAACAATCCAGAACAATAATTATGAGTAAAAAAATGTAAAACCGGGAAAAGCTGTCAGTTGTAGGAGAAAATGTCGAGATTTGCATGCTTGGGAAGAAGAGGAATCTTTATGCAAAACACGTTAGTATATAGAACGTTTGCAGACGTTGTCATGTTTAAGTCGATGTTTCCGGCTGTACTAAGGACGGTCTCTTTAGTTGAACGTGAGTTATTGGTGAAGCTGTTTTACGAAAACAAGGGAAATGCTTCTGCTGCAGTTCGTTAATTTCGTCGAAGAAAGAACCTATGGCGTGGAACAATGTCTACTAAAGGTATCCGGGCCATGATTAAGAGATTTGAAGAGACGGGGAAATTAGGAGTTCAACCTGGAGGAGACCGTAAACGTGTCACACCGGTACTTGTTGATGCCGTCAAGACAGCTGTTGACACACAGTCACAGACATCAGAGTTTGGGAGCAGTAGCGCACGTGCAGTTTCTCGACGGACAGGCTATTCTTACAGCACAGTCCGAAAAGTACTCAGAAACATTAGGCACTACTTCCCATACAAGATCCGCCATACCCAGGAGCTGCTTGATAGGGACAAGCCACAAAGTCTCTCATTCGCAGTCAGTTTTCTCAACAGAATGACTGTTGATCTGTCATGACCTTGGAATATTTTGTGGAGCGACGAGAGTCGTTTCTACCTCACTGGGACAGTCAACACACAGAATTGCCGCGTTTGGGCTAAGGAAAATCTGCGGATCCAGACTGAATTTCCCCTACAGTCTCCAAAGGTCACTGTCTGGTGTGGATTCATGGTGACATTCATCCTTGGGCCATTCTTCTTTGAGGAAATCGGTGAACGTGGGCCTGTCACATGTTCCGTTACGGGCCGTCGGTACCATGACATGCGGCAGACGTTTGTTGTGCCGCAACTACAGCAAAGGCGGGTCCTTACATCGACCATTTTCATGCAGGATGGTACGTCCCCACATATCCATGGGTCCGTGAGGGCGTTATTGCTCCAACACTTCACAGAGGAACGTGTGACAGACGTGTGACACCACTTCACAGAGGAACGTTTATACAGAGAAACGTGTGATTAGTCGCTCCTTTCCTAATTCATGGCCACCACGTTCGCCAGATCTAACTCCGTGCAATTTCTGGTTATTGGGCTATTTAAAAAGTCCGGTGCATCGTGGAGGTGTTGCGACGTTGAATGACTTAAAGAACTCCATAATGCTTCATGTGCGAAGCCTCACAACTGATCAGTTACGATCTGCTGTTGAACACACTGTCCATCGACTTGAAATTTTGCAGGTGAATGAAGGTGGTCACATGGCGCAGCTTTCCCTACATCGTCCTGGACACAATTAACAACTGCTCCTCTTGTGCAATTTCGTCCTAATCTGTTCTTGTTTCTGCAAATTGAACTGTTTTTGTTTCTCTCTTACCTTTACTTAATGTGGTTCGATGACAAGGTGATCAGAAACTAGTAAATAAATGTTAATATTGTTTCTGTATTCCGTTTTGGTCGTTTATTGTGTTAAATTTCATGTTTTTCCCGAAAAGGTGCCCGCTGGTGGACATTTTGCAACTATTTTTTTTTTCGAAATTCCGTGAGCTAATCTCGTGTATAGCCCATATAAAAAAATTTCGTTGCACTCCGTTCACCCGTTTGCGCTGTAGGATACCGTTTATAAGGGAAGTTTAATTATAACCACCCGGTATATATAAATATAAATCTGAATATATATATATATATATATATATATATATATATATATATATATATATATATATATATATAATTATATATATGTATGTATGATTTGCTGCATTCTCTCTACCACATTTCTAGCACATAAAAGAAAATGTACAAAATATTATTGTAGTCGTTAAATAGAAAGTTGGAATTCTAATTTGGTGCCAATCTAGGGGAGATAAATAACGTTTAATGCTCTGAATGTGAGTGAACTCATTGCATTAGCTTGAGTGTGGTGCTTTAAAAAACATCACTATCTAGTACAGTGAAATATTATCAGGAGTCAGGTTCAGCAGAGTATTCCAGATTTCTATAAATATTAAAAAGTGATAAACCTATTTTTCCTGACTGAGCTTACAGTGGATCTCGAAATACCGATGTATTCCTTTAATAATATAGAAAATTAGATTGTTGATATTATGTGATGCTTGATACAGATACAATCATAAATATTTAAATATCAATATCAGAGTGTTAATTCAGAGATTTTGTGCTTCTTTAACCGGCAAATTTTTTAAAAAGTTACCTACCAAGTTGAAACTCAGTTACATACTTCAAAAAAGTATGACTACCGGTAGAGACAGAATTTCTTTTTTAATAAGGTATTTTTAACAGTACAGTTTAGTTTCGATTCCCAAAATCTACAAAAAACCATTCAAAAAGTATTATTTTTTGAGTAAAATAGAAAAATGATATTTCCAAACTACTGTCAATGGATCAAGTAAAAAAGAACTATAATTCCAAAGATTCAAATATTTTTAACGTTAGTTGAAAACTTTGTTCTCAAATAAATTTGATAAAATGAAATATTCAAGTTGAGTAAAAATATTTATTTAAAATCACATTACATGACAAATTTTAATGCATCTTCTTCTTTCAGTTACAAAATACTATAATTTTAAATTTTCAGCGTATACCTTACATTCTTTACTTATGATTCCCATAAATAATAAAGAAACATATTATTTTAATGTGCTACCACTTTCGAGCTTGTTTTATTAGTAGTTACTTTTTAAACCTCTTGATTTAATAAAAATCTTTTTTTTAATAAAATGAATTATGTTTAATTTCTTTTCTAACTAATGATGTCCATATTCAGTGATGAAGTAAAAATGAATTAAAGTTTCAGGGTTATTAGAGGTTAAAAAAGGGATTATTAGCAAGAACGGATAACACTAAATACTGGGTGAGGCAGAATGGACTCCAACAGTTCATAAGTTCACTGGTAAGGAATTGGAAAGGGGGAATTGGGTAGCATGGGTGGTGTCAATAGCTCGGGTGGATTTTCTAGTTGTCAGTAATCACCGTGTGTTGGTCCGGTGAACATCGCGATTTCGTTATCGAGGCGTTCTTTAAAAATAACGATTCTGTAACCGTGATACACTGAGGGCATTTAGGTCGCTCTATCCAATGATGCCGTTCCTGGTTTCGATGGGTTTCAAACGTGGGAGAAAGTGGGCTTGGATTACTAATAGAGCCAAGTGGTAGTCCTCTGAACATTAGAACACCTGAAAATATGCAAAGAGTTCGCAAGTCCACTATTCGGGAGGTAGTTGCCTCCATTACCCCAGAGATGACCATCACTGTGATGGAAAACTTTAGAGAAAGGCTTTTTCTTCACCGCTAAGCTGTTGCAGTGATTGGTGGTTCCATTCCCACTTATACGAGGATAAGGCAGAGCTTAGGGACCTATGTTTGCTCACCTATACTGTGCTCCCCTTACGAAGAATCCAACAATTTTGCGGTGTGAATTGGCGAATGTCGTAATAGACACAAAGTGCCTGCCTAGTTGGAAACAACAGAAAGGCTTTGTCAGTGCATCGCTAATAATCCTTTTTTAGGGGCAACAACCTCCCCCATTTGTACGGTACAGATTTTTCCCCCGATTTTTTAACCTGAAGAATCTAGAAAAATTTTCAAATTAAAGGTTGGAAAATGTTTTAACTTCTTTAAACTGATAACAGAAGGCAGTACTAACCATTTTTCTGATCACTTAACTGGAATACACTGAATACAAGTGAAAAAAAGACTAGATTTAGGCGTTTGCACTGTGCAAACGGCTCCCCTAAAAGGAATAACAGGCACACCTGATGTTATTTTTTAATCTAGTGGGGGAAAACTAGATTTTTAGAACTTTTCAAAAGTATTAAGCTTTTTTCTGTAAATTGTTTCGTTCGTTTTTTATTATTCTTTCGAAAAGTAGGAGTTCATTCTACCCTGTATATCTGGAATAAGCATAATTCTCTTTTAATAAAAGAGGAAACTTAGTATTTAAAGGAGAACTCTCTCCAGTATAAAAACGTTGTATAGGCTTATATTTATTACCCATACTAAGGATACTAAATATCTACAGAAATACACTCTGCACTTATCACGAAAAATCTGAGAAACAAGAGATTTCAATGCTAAAAGATTATTTTACCCCATTCTTTATTCTACTGAAAAATGCATAGCTCATAATCCAAAGAGAAGACTTTGTGATACCGATAACAATAAGTTCTGTGAAACAACGTGAAGAAATTTCTACTTGTAGCTTTTATAATAATAAAGATTTTCCGTCAAAAGGTGCAATTAATTTACCTAAGTAAAGTTTACGGATTTGGCATATAATGAACTTACATTTCTTACCTTCTGAAAGATAACGCAAATACACGAGGTCCGTATTGGCATTATTAAGCAATTTTATTTGCACTTGTCTTCAATTTTTATTTGCACATTTACTTGCTTTTGATTATTGTTTTCCTTCGCGATGCCTCGTATAAGAGATTTCATTCAAGCTTCCATGAGCATATTTTAAATGCCTATGAAAGTTTTCTGTTGAATAAAAATTTTGGAGGCAGAGAGTAGCAAAATTCGAATGCCAGAATTATTAATATCTTGATAATTTGTCCCATTTTTCTTTTGTCAACGGGATGCTGTCTAGTAAGGGAGGCAAGGAGAGAATTTCGAATTTAGAAATGCTCTAAAGTAATAAATCAATCAATAATTAATCAATAATTAATAAAAAATTCTAAAATATGGGCGATAAATCTTTGTGTCTGGAACTTCATTCTGAGACATCTTATCGAAAATTATTAACAAAATAGTTCGACTTAATATATTACCTACTAAGTTCTAAACTCTTGATACCTTTCTAATTTTATCAGCAAATTAAGTACAACCGGTTACCATAAATAACGAATAATGAAATATATATATATATATACATGTGTGTATATATATATATATACATGTGTATATATATATATATATATATTAGCTCCATGATAGAGCACTGCAATGGAATATGACAAAAACTCATTTATTAGAAAATTTAGCCTCCAGTCTTTATTGTTCTGAGCAAATGAAGCAACAAAACGAGCGTGCGACCTTACATCTAACCCGTACGGCTGATCTTACTGAACACAGACACTCTCTATCTCTCTTTACACCTTCTTCCGTTTTTAAATTCAATATCAGTGGTAATCCTAAAAACCCTGGCTAACCTAACATCACCATTGCTTAGTCCACGTGGAATGAGACGGCATGGCTTGAGATCTTGTTATATTTGCAATTTTGTGTGGCATATCACTTAAAACGACGGATAAACTTGTTATAGTAGGGCCTAAACTTTTGTTGATCTCGGACCACTTTTCAAAAAAATAAAATATCGTCGGGGTCTATCTCCCAAGCAATCCTTTTAGGGGCAAAATTGGGTTTTATTTTCTGAATAAATAAATTTTGTTATAAACAACTTTAATAAAAAGTTACAAATAAACTTAATAGCATGAGTAAACTTAACGTAAAATATACGCTTACGAAAACTTAAAATTTAACGAGAATTTTAAGCCTGTATTGCCTTGCTGGCTGTAAAATTTATGCCATGCTTAGAAGTGACTTTGACGAATCCGAGTTACAGAAAATACATTAGAATTTTTTTAAGCAGAATAATGATTTTTTGGTACTCAAAACGTCAGAAGCTGAAAAAATACAGCAATTTTTAGAATTTGATCAAAACATTGGTAACTAAACATTTTTTTTTTATCCCAGTTATATTTTTTTTAAAATTCGAGGTCGTTTTGAAACGATGAAACTATTTTTTTTTTAATCAGTTTTACATCTCGGACCACTTTTTGGGTTCACTCGGGCCGCAAGTGGTCCGCGGACTACCGGTTAGGAACAACTCTATTAGAGTAAGGGGGGTAAGTAACTAAGTTTAGAAAAAATGTGTTCCAAAATATACGTCACAATGAAAGTGAGAACATTTAATAAGGAACAAAAGGTGATATAAATAAATCTTTAAGCTTGCCTAAAAGGTTTTAAGCACGCTGTGAATTTGTTATGGAATACAGACACTTTCTTTTTACTTCTTCCGTAGCTTAAATCCAATTTAGAACCGTGACGTCAGAACTGGAGTGAGAAAAAAGATATACAGAGAAGTAACTAAACAGATGGGAGAAGAGTAATCATCCAGGGAGAAAATAAAGAAGGAGAGCATGCACTGGACGCTCAATATAATTCAATTTATAGGCGCTATTTGGTGTTATTTAATTCTGTTTTTTTGTGAAATGACAAATAATTCTCTATATTGAGTATAATATGTATAATTTATTTATTGCATATAAAGAAGTGAAAATTTTTTCACCTTTAATACTACTTTCTAACACCATTACAACATAAATTCGGCTGATGATAATTGTATCCATTTCGAATAATATAATGTATTAGAGTGATATAGGAATGTTAAATCGTCCAGATGAAGAATTTATCGTGTCCCGAGATGACTTGTAAATTATCAAAACATCTACATAGAAACAAGAAACAAACATTTTTCTGCTACGAAAAGTTATTAAAAGTTTAATGAGTGAAAAGCAAATTTGTTACAAAAAATAAATGATGTCACCTTTACAGTAAAAAAAATACTTTCTGTGAATATAAATAATTTTATTAGATTCTGTCATTTTTTTTCCTTCCCTACAAAATCTAATTCATAGATTAATATTACATATATAATGCAGTACATAGATTATTGTTGCATAGATGCATATTTTAAAACAATAATTCACCTTCCTTTACAATTTTTCTTACACGAAATAGAAGGGATCAAAGGCATTTATCACAGTCGTCGATATATTTTGATATTCATTTTTTCTACAACGTCTGAAAGGCTAAGATCTCTCAACTGACTCAGATGTTTAACACATTTCTGAAATTTAATTAAAGGGCCTTCAAGCAGTCAAACACCAGGAAGAAAAAAATTTTCAAGCAAAGCTTCAAAATAATGATTCTTTCAAAGGAAAATTTAAAAAGATGACATCTCTTTCGCAGTGGAATATAGCGAATAAGATTATCCAATCATGTTAAAGAACAGGTAAAGGAAGTAATTATAAAATTTTAAATCACAAAATTTAAAACTGCACTATTAATTTTTTTTTCTAATTTTGAGGCGCATTTTGAAGTTGAATAAATGGAGTGATCTTTGTATTATTATACGTCATAAAAACCAAGTTAGTCATCATATTTTTGCAAGTTGTTTAAACATTAAAACAATCCAGTATTTACTTCTGATATATATATATATATATATATATATATATATATATTTATTTATTTATTTATTTATTTATTTATTTATACTAGTCGGTCTTCGCCCGACTAGCCAGTCGGTTTAAGGACCCGCTTCCTTCAGCAATCATTGTCAGATAGTGGAAACACTAAAATTCAACGAATGAAGATATTTAAATTTTGTGGTTACGCATCCCACGTCCTGCAAACAGTCGCAGGAGGAAGAAAAATTATCCCCCCCCCCCCGGCGAGGGGTTCCCTTCCCTCCACCCCTCCGCATACGGGCGATAAATTCTTTCTTCGAAACTTTCCCCTGCCGCATATGAAATGTTGTAAAGTACTCTATCATCTGTAGCAAAAATTGTATCAACAGACTTAAAAATCTGAAATGTGCCAGGCAAATGACCTAAAAGCTGCTTATTAATGAGTATAACGTTGTCGTTTATTGGTGCAAGGACAGTTCTTTCTCGTAGCCAACTATGATCTTTAAAATGCTGAGAGAGGTTGGGAAACACTTCTTGTAACAAATCTTCATGATTTTCAATTAATTTTCCAATATCTTCCACTGCTATAAGTTCATCATCGCCATGAGACATCATGTTTCCATTTCCTAGTCGAAGTAAAGTATCAGAAAACTGATGTCCATCAACATCACCTGTCGTATGAATCCTCATATTTGTTTAAAGATCAAGTGTTTCAATTTAACTGAAGATAAACTGATAAATCATAAAACTAAAGATTTCAGGCATGCATGCATTTCATCAGTTCTTGTTCTACGTGGAATAACAGGCAGAGTCTGCCACAAGTCACCAGCCACGAGCAAAGTAATACCTCCCATCCTTCGGCATAATCCTTTAAAAATTCACAATAAAGGTTGTTTGATGTTCTACGATGTGACAATTAAAGCGCTATAAATAAAAGAATAAAATGTTACTACACAGAAATACAAAATAAACAAAAAGTGAACACACTAAAAAAAATACTTAAAAACACGCAAATGGAATAGCAGTATAATCAAAGCTAAAGACAAACATAACTAACAGTTGTTTTAAAACACCTTTGGTAAACAATGTTAAGTGTCCAACTATTTGGAGCATAAATGTTAAAACTTTGCTTTATTCCTACTTGAGAAAAGTAATAAAAAATTATGGCAATATAAACAATAAATGAACACAATAAAAAATGATACTTAAAAACATGCAAATTTAATAGCAGTATAATCAAAGCTAAACACAAACGTAAATAACAGTTGTTTTAAAACACCCCTGGTAAACAATGTTAAGTGTCCAACTATTTGGAGCATAAATGTTAAAATTTTGCTTAATTCCTACTTGAGAATGATAATAAAAAATATTCCAAAGAGTTTCAGACAGAAGCATAAAAATAAAGAATATGCAAAAAAGTAACTAAATTAAACAAAAAATGACAATACAGAAAAAGTGAACACCGGCAACTTGTAAAAAACGGTAATCCGTATACTGAGAATTAACCCAGTAAAAAAGGATTAAAATGAAAGGTAATGAAATGTAATGAAAGAAAATGAATAAATGAAATGAAAGGTTTTCAACAATCAATATTGCCACAAAATTAAAATACCGTATTGTATCATGATCAACAAAGATTTTAAAATAATAATAAATAATTCAAAAGAGATAAAGTTTGACGTCACCGCATGGGTATATTTTTCATTTATCTCTTGATATATTCCGCTAACGTGCGCAGTACTGGAATTGACGTGTATGTATAATGAAGAATGGCAACTGCTACGGCAATTTTATTTTGCTTTCCATTGAAAAAAAGAAAACAAAGGGAGTAATATTAGAAAATAAACTTTTAATAAAACAAAAATTAAATTAAAAATTAATAAATGCGTTCACTTACCTTGAAACATGTAGATTTTTTGGACCTCTATTCTCTGTTACGACTAATTTTTGTGAGTGAATCCCAAATCACAAAACTGGTCTGAAAGTTTAAACTGATTCTTTTTAGTTAAGATATACTAATTTTTTCTGCTTTTAAAAGTACACTGCTGGCCACTGTAAATGCAACACCCTGAAGGAAACATGCAAATAACATGAAATTTACAACATGCATTAGCGGAGGTGAGATATGCAAATGATCAGAATTTCAGAGCAGACGCACATCACGCGCGCCTGTGGCGCCACTTCAAAGCGCTATTTAAGGCTTGGAGATTTCGACGATTTCAAGTTCGGCAATTGTGTTTTACTTGTGGTTTTTTCAAAAAAACGATCAATTATGCCTCGTCGAAAACAGCGATCATCTTTTGACCAAGTATCCGAGTTTGACAGAGGAAGGATAGTGGTCTACCGAGATTGTGGATTATCTTTCAGGGAAATCGGTAGTCGTGTTGGACGAAACCAAGCAACTGTAATGCGGATATGTGATCGTTGGATGCAGGAGGGTACGACGGACCGGCGTGTTCGATCGCATCCACCTCAGCGCACCACTTCACGTGATGACAGGCAAATTGTGCGCACGGCAGTGACGGATCGCTCAGTCACATCACGAACCATAGCACAGCATATGCAGTCTGTAACGCATCATCGAGTGTCTGCGCGTACCATGCGACGCCATTTACAGCAGAGTGGTCTGTCCGCAAGACGTCCATTGCTTTGTCTACCCTTGACGCAGAACCACAGACGTCTCCGCCGCCAATGGTGAGATGACAGAAGGATGTGGACGGCAGAATGGAATGAAATTGTCTTTACTGACGAGTCACGCTTCTGTCTGCAACACCACGATGGTCGCATTCGAGTCTGGAGACACCGTGAAGAGAGGATGCTGAACAGCTGCGTTATGCACCGCCACACTGGTCCTGCACCGGGTATTATGGTATGGGGCGGTATTGGATATCACTCTCGCACACCTCTAGTACGCATTGCCGGTACTTTAAACAGCCAGCGCTACATCTCCGAGGTGTTGGAGTCAGTTGTCCTTCCTTACCTTCAGGGCTTGCCCACAGCCATATTTCAACAGGATAATGCGCGACCACACGTGGCACGCATTGTCCAACGGTTCTTCGTCAATCGCCAGATTGAATTGCTTCACTGGCCGCCTCGCTCTCCGGATCTTTCGCCGACAGAAAACATGTGGTCCATGATTGCTCTACGATTAACCCAGATTCCATCCCCAGCAGCCATAGCAGATCAACTTTGGCAACGTGTGGAAGCTGCTTGGTCTGCTGTACCTCAAGAACTCATCCAAAGTCTCTTTGAATCAATGCCGAGGCGTGTGGCAGCGGTGATCTCCAACAATGGCGGCTACTCTGGCTACTGATTTTGGCAGGAACCACACTTCACAGAAGTCTATAAATTTAATCATTTGATACTTGGTCAACATGTTATCTACAAAATAAATTTTGTTGTGATATCTCTTGTCTTTCTTGGTGTTGCAATTTGGGTGGCCAGCAGTATACATCGTGAATTATAAAATTAAGAACTATATAAACTTCAGTATACTAAACATTCTGAAATACAAACACAATATGTAATATACCAAATTTACAAATTTCAGAAAGTAAACAATCGCAAGTTAGCGAGACCAATTGGGGTGATTCCCGGAAATGTAACAGCTTCCATTTACTGTTGTCACCGTTCAAAATTGTTGGTTTTTTATTAATTTCAACCAGATTCGTCAAGAAATGTAGATTTGTATACGATATATACATACTTACGTACATACATACATACATACATAGAGACACTTTGCTTTATATATATATATATATATATATATATATATATATATATATATATATATATATATATATGTATATTGGAATCTCTTTGACATGGGTTCTATGAGATGTTGGTGGTTTGAGGAGTCTGATCATATGCGTTGAACTGCACTTTCCAGTTCTCTAAAATTTCATGGTTCTGTATCCAGATGTCTGACACCCCTTTCAAACTCCTCCTACATGTAGTCAATTGGATTGTGATCTTGTGATCGTGCACGTCATCTAAGCAAATCTTCGTCATGCTCCACAAGCCATCTTGGCCTATGAGAGCTTTACGGTATGGAGAATTGTTCTGTTGGAGGTATCTATCTCCATTGGGATAAAGCTTAACATGACTGAACTTTCTACCACAAGATTTAACTGTAATCTAATATTGTCACCACCATCACCTACAGTATTTAAATGCCTTTTGTTATTCAGACTTTCTACTCCAAGATTTAACGGTAACCTAATATTGTGACCACCATCACCGACAAAATTTAAATGCATTTTGTTATTCAGATATTCTACCACAAGATTTAACGGTAACCTAATATTGTCACCACCAGCTTCATGAGTTGATACAAAGAACTTAGGGTCAATGCTTTCGTGTTTTTCTTTTTCCTATTCGCCTCCTGATATCTGTATGGTGTAGTTGATAACAGTATTCAACGGACTACATTAGCCTTTTCCATTTCTTGTGATATTGTGTGAATTGAAGTTGTTTAAATCATATTAGCTGCAGACGCCAAAAACTTTCTAATAGTCTTTCGGTCTTCCTACCCTATATGATAAAGTGCGCGGTGAATAGTACGTTGAGAGGCCATTGGAGTTGGTTCCTAATTTAGATTAATTTTAATGTGATGTACTGTTGCCAATCTGTTGGGACTGGACATGTCTGGACACTCTTGCATGTCCAGTCGAGTATCCAATGGTAGTGAAGACAACGTTGAAATTTGACTATTGTTTAGTAGCCTACTCTTTCTAAACGTGAACAACTGCTTCTCCAGAACACTCCACAAGCGAAAAAGTTTCTCTGAAACTCGTTCTATCGCATCAAGCACCTACTATCATTCCAAGTTCAAAGTGCGTTAAATTTCTCTTTTTAACTTTTCCTTTTAAATCACTACATTTAAACTGTCTCTTCAGTCTCCAAGAAACTCCTTTCCGTAGTAATCTCTCTCTTTAGCAACACCAGTGGGACTCTTTAGCTGATCTGCATAAAATTGTCATGCTATCATTATAAATTGGACACTCAGTGTACATCATAAGCTTTTTATTACTTAATTGCCTAGATTGTATTATTAATGACAAGTTTAGTATTGAGTCTTTCAGAAATAAACCTTAATATTTCAGTGTAAATTCTAGAATGCATAAAAAGAAGTAAATTTAAGAAAAATATTAAGGAACTGGATTTATTGATTGCTCACTGTATATCTACAATATTGACGGAAAGTGAATTACATTCGCTAAAGAGGGCGTAGCATTGCTTGTTTTGACTAGCTTTGCAAACTTTGCAAATAGTTTAGATTCATTCTTATATTACCTTATGACTTGGTGAAAATTGTTAACAGTAAAAACTAACTTCATGAGTAATATCTACAGTTTTGTATTCGATATACTTACTGTTCAGTGATAAAGTGTTTGCTGAAAAACATTTAAAAGTAATAAATAGTGTCTATTTTTTATACATCCAAAATTCCGGGAATGTACTTTCCTTACAGTTGGAAATTCTGTATTTTTTTAACTTGATGCTCACTTCATTCCTGTGTATGAAAATACGTTAAAAATATGCTCTAACTACAAAAGGAAATAAAAAAGAAGTTTTATTATTTCTCGATACATTTCTTGACAAATCTGAATTTTTTATCTATTTCGAATTTTGTTGGGTGGTCGGGGAAATTTTGAATTATTCAGATACAATAAAGAAGCATAATATTTTTTTCTATATTTATATTTTAGGGGGTGGGGTTACTATAGGAAATAGAACCTCTTTGGTTGGTTGAGAGCTCTACAGGTCAGTTTTTACTACACGAGGGTTAATTACCAGGACCTACTGCTTAAAGCCGATTCCGAACGGCTAGAAGCATCATTGCTAATGGTAGTATTCGAACCCACAGACTCTGGTATCGAATTCCAGAGCCCTTGCCATTCAGTAACAGATCTTCTTTATTGAAACGGAGTAACACATTAATAAATGATATGGTAAATCCAAAGTTCAAGACATATGAAAATTCTAATTGTGACCTCCAAGGGATTTTCTTCTCATGACTTCACTGTGATGTTGCGACAGCCTGTCTTCGACTGGTTTCGTAACATCATAATGATTTCATAGTGAAGTGGCGCTATAAGAGCTTCGTAGTGACGATAACGTGACTTCACCTCTACATCGCGAGAATGGATAGCACAGTCGAATTTTGGTCATGGTGCTGTAAAGGATGTAATGTTTTAAATCAGCATTTCCCATTGACAGCATCCCGAGCTCGGTGTAAATACGGGATTTATCCGGTCAGGACATAGGAGCAACCGGTGGTAGGCGAGAATCATATCGTGTGATCAGTGCTTGTTGCCTTGGCAAACACAGTATACAGATTAATATAAATTACTAGGGCCCAAGATCTCTTGGTGGCAGTGCTTTGGGCTTCAGACTGTGGATGCTCGGTTCAAATCCCGACAGGTGCCATTAAATACCTCCGTGTCTAGCCCGAATATGGTCATGTTAAATCTGTAGACACGAAAGTCCTTCTCTGAAGTCAAAGAGGGTGGGAGGAGGTACGAGTCCACCAGGCGTCACCCCTGGGGGGGGGCTTGGTATAAACTGTGGTGGCAGCCTAATCACTGGCAGGGATTGAATCCCATGAGGCCTTAGTTGCTACTTCGGGCCCTGTCTGGTGCACTGGACACTGGGAAAAAAAGTGATACAATTTCCATTTATACTATAATGTAGAAAACGTTTTTTTCGCTCTGTTAGTGCAGTTAGTGCAGTTTGAACTATCTAATAGCAGGTTGTTTGAATTTTACTACCTATATAAAATGGAAATAAAATGATCTACCGTAAAACCGTCAAACTTTGTCCCAAGATTTGCTGATTTCTTCGAAATTTGCTATTTCTCCTGAAGCTGTAGTTAAGAATCAACTTACCTGGTGTACATCGAATTTTAGACATTTCCTTGAATATTTTCACGTTTTATTCAAATCCACATCTCAATTGTACAATTATTTATTTAAATTCAAA
The DNA here is from genome assembly GCA_907164885.2 of Dolomedes plantarius. Taxonomy (NCBI): domain Eukaryota; kingdom Metazoa; phylum Arthropoda; class Arachnida; order Araneae; family Dolomedidae; genus Dolomedes; species Dolomedes plantarius. Next base: position 89,876,160 of record OU015493.1, on the reverse strand, counting down.
CTTTGGAGCAATGTTACCTATGGTGTGTCAAACTTTGCACCACACCTTAAAAATCTTTCTAAGTGCATTGAAAATCGAAAAAATGGAAAATATTTCAGGAAAAAAACATTAAATTTATGAAAAGAAAATATATATGAAAATAAAATGTAAGTGATCCCCAAGTAATTTTTAAATAACCACGTTACTTGATTAAGATGTAATCATTTTTTTTTTCAAAATATGAAAATTTTACAGACATAAAGAAGCTAATCAGGACGTTTGTCAGATATACTTTGCATGACTTACCGACTCTTTGCTATACCGTTTAAGATAATATATATCATTTCTTACAATCATCCCAAACTCAAACTATATTAAACTATGGTAATATTTATGTACTCCAAATTTAATTCCCACACGTACTCTCCAAATGTAAAATTTCGAAAAAAATAAAATAAAATAAAAACTTTTATCGCACAGCAGGTCTAAGAAAATTGCAAAATTTATGTATTAAATAAATTTCCATAAGATTTTTCCCATTAATCCTAAAGAAATATTCAAAGAAATCAATTCAGACATTTTTATAACAACTTCTTAAGAGCCGCATTACACATCAATCACAAAAGAGAACGTTTAAATTGAAAAGTAAATTTTAATTTATGAAGTAAAAATTGCATAGAAATGGGGGGAGATATTTACCGGGGATTAAAACAAGGCATGGAAAAGAAACAGCTGGTTGCCATTAGGGAAAAAATAAAAAAAAGAGCTGCAACAAAACGTTACGTATAACACCAGAAAGGGAAGAAGGAAAAAAAAGAAAAGAAATAAAAAAAGGGGAAACTTGGCAGAGTTCCATCTGTAGGCATTTCATCTTAGATGCGAAATATGTTCCGTTAGAGAAGGACCTAGAGACCGCCCCGAAGCAATAAATGTAATAGCGCCAACGACTTGTCATTGTTTTATCGACTCCGCCAAAAGTGCAGATATGGTGTTAACGTGTTTATCAGAGAGATTCGGCATAATATATGGCGCGTTGTAAACGCAAACACAATGATTTTTTTTTATGTAACACGAAAGAAAAACTAAATGCATATGGATGGGAAAACATAAAGACATTTAACAGCAAATTGTTTGAAAAATACTTGAACAAGAATTAGATTATGAACGAGAAAACAGCATGCATTATTTTTTTTTTAACAGAGCTCTGAAAAGTTAATTTCATTTGTCTAATTTCTTTTTTTTGTTGTTGTTGTCGTTTTGCTACATTTAATTTAAGGTTCAACAAAATGGAAATCGTAGCGTTAAATTTTAAAATAAAAATTTCTTAATCAATGGTAAAAAAAAAAATCGTAGAACTATTTCCATAATTAGCTGCTTTAAAATACGTTTCATTTATATTAATTACATGCCATATGTTGAAATTTTTCATGAAATGATAAAATATATAACAGGAAGTAAAGAGAGAATGTCACAGAAGGAACACAATTTTCTTCAAAATTTCGTTAAGCACAATCGGAAAATATAGAATTTGAATTAGATGTATAGAGTATAGCTCACTTCTACCCAGACTTGGGTGTATATAATTTGAAGTGGCACTCTAAATGAATTTGATACAAACACAGTTTATACATGAAACAATGTTTATTTAATTCATTGCACATATAGAATTTGGTTTTACAGGAATAAGCGTACGTACTACTTGTACGAAATATATATTAACATTAAATAGAAATACACTTTGCAAACACTCACAAACCAGCAGAGAGTAAAACCAGCAGTACTGCCACGATAAACTTTGGGCCCCCTAAGCACTAGCGCCGGTTAACACCTGGAGCTGTTTACCTCGTAGCTCCCTCTCGCTTATCTATCAACCTTAACAAAACCCTTTTTTTAATCAAGCTGCTTGGAATTTATACCAAGCGCGTATGCCGAAATTAGCATATCTCAAGCAGCTTCTTTAATTCATTCACTCACAAGTTCGATTCTTGGGAATCGAATCTTATGTATACCTTACACTTGTTTGGACACTTGTTCGTCAAAAAATATAAAATTATCTGCATAATTGGTTGCTTTAAAACACGTTTCATTAATAAACACTGGTGTAAGAAATTAAGAGAATTTTCAGACTTGGTCAATTATTTTTAGAACTACTGTACCGATTTTAATGAAATTTGATATGTACATACATTGATACAATACAAAACAAATAACCATCCAATAATTGTAATACACACGCATGATCGTGCGTAACACTCGTTGGAGTCGGAAGGTATGAAACAGCGGTTGCAGAATAAACAAAAAATGGATTAATAGAGGGGTTAATGGGGGGGTATGGTCCCCTCTTACAGATATACAGGTCTCGCAGCGCGATTTCATACTTGGATTAAGGCAGTTTATCATTTCCTGTGGCAATTGGTCCCACTCGTTCAGCAACGCTGTTTTCATTCCCTGGATGGTTCTCGGAGGGGGGTTGCGAGTTGCAATTGCCCTCCCCAGAGCGTCCCATACATGCTCTATAGGGTTAAGATCTGGATATCTGGCTGGCCAATCCATCCGGCGAAAATCCTCACTCTCTAGAAATTCGTCGACCAGAAGAGCTCTATGTGGACTCACGTTATCGTCTATTAAAATGAACTCAGGGCCAACTGCACCCCTGAAAAGGCGAACATAGGGCTCCAATACCTCATCCCTATACCTCACACCAGTCACAGTGCCTCTTTCAAAGACATGGAGAGGTGTCCGGCCATCCAACATAATGCCTGCCCAGACCAATAAACTCCTCCGCCATAATGGTCGATTTCGTAGATATTGAAGGGTAGGTAGCGGGTCCCTGGTTCTCTCCATATGAACGTACGGCGAGAATCGGTGTTTAGGCTGAACCGGAACTCATCAGTGAAGAGAACGGTCATCCATTGATCCATACTCAAATCTCTATGCTCTCTGCACCATTATAAACGGATTCTCGTTCGTAGAAGTGAGCGGGACGCAAAGAGCAGGTCTTCTTGCAAACAAACCTCTCTCATGAAGTCTTTTGGAAACAGTCGCCCTTGATACACGGGTTAATGTGGCTGCATACAAGTCACGAGAGAGCTGAGAAGCTGTAGCACTCCTGTTACGCCTCGCTATAATCGACAAATGGCGATCTTCTCTGGCCGTCGTGGGTCTTGGACGACCATGCCCAGGCTTTCTCTCAATGGATCCGGTATCCTGAAACTGTTTCGATAAGCTGGGCGTGAAATTGAACTCTCTACAAATCTGGACATGAGATTGGCCTGCTTCTAGCCTCTCCACAATTCGCCACCTCATTCCATCATCTAAACGTTGGTGGTTACTCATTTTTACTGTTACAATTTGAAATTAACCGATTGCTGCAAAATAACACCAAGAATTAATCCATTTTTTGTTTATTCTGCAACCGCTGTTTCATACCTTCCGACTCCAACGAGTGTTACGCACGATTATGCGTGTGTATTACAATTATTGGATGGTTATTTGTATTGTATTGTATCAATGTATGTACATATCAAATTTCATTAAAATCGGTACAGTAGTTCTAGAAATAATCGACCAAGTCTGAAAATTCTCTAAATTTCTTACACCAGTGTAATTACATGCTATATGTTCAAATTTTTCATGTAATGATAAAATATACATGAAGTTGTAAAGAAAATATATCGCAGAAGGAACACAATTTTCGTCAAAACTTCGTCAAATACAATCGGAAAATATATAATTTGGATTAGATGTTTGGATAGATATTTCGTCAAAAAATATAGAATTATTTCCATATATAGCTGCTTTAAAACACGTTTCATTTATATTAATTGCATGCCATATGTTCAAATTTTTCATGAAATGATAAAATATATAAGAGGAAGTAAAGAGAGAATGTCACAGAAGGAACACAATTTTCGTCAAAATTTCGTTATACACAATCGGAAAATATAGAATTTGTATTAGACGTTTGGATATATATATCGTCAAAACCTATAGAAATGTTTCCATAATTAGCTACTTTAAAACACGTTTCATTTATATTAATTACATGCCATGTGTTAGAATTTTTTATGAATAATAAAATATATAAGAGGAAGTAAAGAAAGAATGTCACAGAAGGAACACAATTTTCGTCAAAATTTCGTCAAACACAAGCGTTCCTATTTCAGCAAATTAGCACTATGTAATCACTATTTATTTTCTTAACATAAATACATATAACAGAAGAAAAATGTTTGCGATTCGACGTGATTTTTCCTTTTCCAGAAACGCTTGTCAGCAGCAAAAGTAAAATCTTGAAATAATCTTTATTTCTTTTACATAAAAAAATTCCAACTCATTTTAATTAGTGGACCATAAATTTTTAATATATGCTCGTTAATCTCATAGATATTGAGAGCAATAACATGCAAGTATAAGAATTCTTTTAAAAACATTAATATATAATTTATAGGAACACATCTATACTCATTTGTGAAGATTTCAATAGCATTTGACATGAATATTTCAATAGTCATTTGAGAGGAATTTATTAATAAAATATGTGAAGCAACTTACATAAATTCTTTAACAAGTAGGGAATAAAGAAAATTTGGGTAAAAACACCTTTGACGTTTAAAATTCGAAGTAAATATGATAAAATGAATTTTTTTTTAAAAAATTCATCGTCAAGAAAGCGAAAAATCTTGCATTAAACTCATTAATAGTTAAATGAATATTTTCCACACAAATGCATCTATGCCTTCTTGTATGTATATATAGTAATTAGAGGAATGACGGAGAAATGCAAACTGAATTACAAAGTTGCTGTTACCGTCATTTTCGCAATTCAAGTTTATTCTTTCTTTAAAATATATTTTCTTTCACTTTTTAGAAGTGGAAGCAATTATACTATTTTTTTTGGGGGGGGGATGAAAAATAAAAGGTTAAGACTAATTATCTTAGTTAGAATAAAATAGACTATACAACCATCAGGCTTAGATGGGCATACAAGAAAAAGACGCTCCATTCACAAATATCTCGTCTTCAATAGCCACCATATGAACAAATGATGCAAAAACACAGTGCTTTCGGAGATCTAATAGAAATGTTTTCACTGTGAATATGTACATTTCAACTGAACATAACAAAATTGGATGAGAAACTTAGTCAAATCCATCGCTAATACCAGTACATCCAAAGACAAAATTAAAAGATGAATGAAATGGCATGACGTTCCCACTCATGGCAAATAAACAGTTCAAATAGAAAATGGAGCCAGCTGCTTACATCATTAGTAGAAACATAGCAAGAAACGCAGAAGCTAATAAGTGTTGATTTTTTACAAGTTTTATAACGTTTAAACGTTTAAAACATACTAAAGAAATTTGAAGCTGTAAAGCAATGTTCAAGCAATGAAAGAAAAGGCAAATCAGATATATATATATATATATATATATATATATGAAAGTTAAAAATAAAGAGAGTGGAAAAAAATGTCAAGATTAACTCCAAATACTATCAGGAACATATTTTGTCACCAACTTTTCTGAATGAAATACCATCGCTTTATCCACAGTGCCATCAATCTGTGAGACTCCATCAGGACAAAGCTAGCAGTCACACATCAAAATCCACTGTAAATTTCCTAAAAGAAATGGAACCAAAAACTGGTATCAAGGCCATACCTTTCACTGATATCCCTACTAAATCTCCCGATGTATCACCTATGGATTTTTGTGCTTTCGGACTTTTAAAATCTGCATTATCCAAACGTCGTCCCAAAACCCTTACAGGACTCTGGAAAGCTGTTCAGGAGGAATGGAATAGAATACCTCTTCTGACACTTCAAAAGGCATTATTATCCTGGAAATTGCGGTGTCGAAAGATAGTTCAGAATAAGGGATGTCAAATAGAGCATTTAAAGCACTAGAATTTTATGTAATTTAGTCTTGTGAATACAATATACATCGTCTAAAAAATGTATGAACAGCCTCTGTATATCAAATGTAGCCTTAGAAAGTTTCACCATCATTCTACCTATCCTATACAGCCTTATATTCGAGAACTTTCTCAGATTTAATATGGAAATTTCACCTTTATCCTTTCGTTTGCAGAAGTTTTGCATCATTTTTCTGTCAAGTATGATACCTCTTTTATCTGAATTTGATAAAGAAAGTATTGGCCATTAAATGTTGTTTATATAAACTGCAACTGGAAGTTTAAACAGGAATTCTCTGTGTTTTTACTGAGAAGTTTTTCCAACCAAATATCCTAGTTTTTAACTTCTTTATAATAAGGTAGGTTCCACGTCTAGCTAAGGAATATCTTTACCAAAAACTTAAAATATTCCTCTTCTTTTCGCTCGCAGTGATTTTGCATCATTTTTCTGTCAAGTGTCATACGTCTTTTATCTGAATTTGGTAAAGAAAATATCGGTCATAAAATGTTGTGCATATAAATTGAAGTTTAGACAGGAATTCTTTGTGTGTTTACTGAGAAGTTTTGCAACTAAATATCCTAATTTCTATATTAAGGTAGGCCTCAGGTCTATCTAAGGAACATCTTTACCAAAAACTCCAAATAATTCTATTCAACATTTTTATGTCATAATTGATTTTCTAGAATTTCAACGAGCTATAACATTCAATCTTGTTTTAAAAAAGTGATTTTTCTACGTTAGGGGTTGAGACTTTGTAACTATTAGAGTGTAGAATCTGATTTTCGGACCAAAAATATCAGTATTCGATATTAGTACTAAAACAATTTCCTATTGAGAACAATCGATTTGTCGATATCAGACTATAATTCTATTAATTATAGCTTGCGAGAGAAGATATTTTAATCTCTTTGCTACAGTGGATTAATATTAGAATGATCTAATAGGATTTCCCAAATGGTTGTTTGGGGATAACGTGGTGGGATGTATAAAATGATATATGAATATTTTTTATTTCTGTTTAACATATTACATTTTTTCAACATTTACTTTATTCAAATATACAACTGGGTGCCTGCTATGCAAATTAAGCCCATAACCTCGTTTGTTTTATAAAAGAGGTGTTGACACTAATGATATATTTGATATGTCTTTCTTTAATAAGTCTCAAACATATCTTATCGACCTAGAGATGGGAAGAAATATTAGCAAAGTTTATTGCGAATGCTTTTCTAACCATTCTCTCTCTTTACTCTTCCCAGTGAATATTATAATGGTAAATAGTTAGTTAAGGTTGTAAAAAGGGAAAAGCCAATGTACCTTTGCAAATTCTACGTATGTCACTCAGCCCAAGATAGCCTATACGTAGTGCGTAGGGCTTGGAATCGGGGGTGCTCGGTTCGAATCCCGCCGAACACAATGAAATGCATTCATGTCTAGACTGGATTCAGGCACGCTAAATCCGTTGATCGGAAAGTCTTTCTATGAGGTCAGAGAGGATGAGAGAGGGCACGATCCCCCCAGATGTCGCCTTGTAGGGGTACTCGATCAAAGTTGAGGTGGCACCTAGCTAAGACGGACTCCGAATTGTAATTTAATTTGTTAGGAAAAGGCTTTTTTCAATCAATAAGTATATAAAAAGAAATAAACAACTATCAAATTACGCCCGAGGTAGCATAGTGGTACAAATGGGTGGGGTTAGTTCACCTATACGGTACTCCCATTCAATGCAACCAACTATTCTGGCTGCTTCAGGACGAGAAAGCTACCTGTTCCAGGATGTAGGGCTTCTGGGTAGCGCATTTACCTATTTTAGGTATACCACTTCTGTATCTTACACACGCTTTCGTTCCATTCTAGTTATACTTCCATTTTTGTAATATATCTAATACAACATTTCAATTTTACAGTGTGTAAATGCCTTCAGTGAAAAGTGCCCGGCATTAGCAACTACAAACAACACGTATGTCACTTAAAAAATACTAATACGATGACACGATTGCGATAAAATTATTCATAACGTCAACCATGTAAATAATATTTGCAATACAATGGAGTTCATGAACCTAATATTCAAGGACCCGGCATGTGTGCTTCGATTAAAAACCAAAATACCAAAAACCAAAATATATCCATCAAAATATGTGGGTGTGTTTGTATGTGTATTTCCTAATATCATTTTATTTTAATCAAGATAAGATAAAAATAGCTATGTGCAATTTTCAGAAGAGTTTTAAGAATTTAAGATAAAAATAGCTATGCAAAATATAGTGGAAAAATTTAATAATTCTATTTAACTGAAATATAATATTTAATAAAAAATTAATTTATAAGGATTATTTACAATGAATCAATTATTCTTTTTATCCAGTGTTTTGAATCTCTCATAAAGTTCCTTTAAAGTTGAATTCCCTAAGCTCTGCACTTTATTTCCAACGCACAAATAATGTTCTCTCTTAAGTTAATTTAATACGCTTTGCGTAATACGCTTAAGCACATTGTTAACTTATAGCGTTTTTATGCATAATATTTCTATTGCTTAATTACATACGCGTGCTCAAATTGTGACGCAAAATCAAAACTATTTCACAGGCCTTTTTTAAGAAATTCTCTTTCACTTAATCTGATATATGGAATTTCCGTTTAAAATTTTACAAACATGTACTCCCATATTGATTATTATTACAGGTAAGTTATTTTGGAATCTTAGTAGAATATTCTGAGAATAATATTTAAAGCTTATTGTAAAATATACTGTAACGTCTAGGGATGAATTGTAAATGCTTTCAAAGACTCTGAGTCCACAGAAAGAGTTTTTATGACTTTAAAAACACTATAATCATGTTTTCTTTAAAGCATTTCTTTGTAATGTAACTCATGCAATAAATATACTACATGAGAATAAATATACTACTTACACTGTCTTATGAATAAACATTCTTTAATATATATCTATATTATGCTATTCTTTTTAACTCACAAAAAATAGCCTGTCCCATAACCCAGAAGTAGTGACGAGTACTGAAATCTAATATGTCTCATCAACAATTAATTTATTTAATTTGTTTAGATTGTGTTCTTCGTTTTATCTGCATTGTTAGGTTAGGAAAATTTATAAATATTTACTAAGCTGTGATACGGTTATTGAAGTGCAAAATAAGCACCATCCGTATCAAAATAAATTGGTTTGGGAAATACCAATTCTGATACTTCCTGATAAATGTAAAAAAAGTCAGATTTTTAAACTCATCTTTCAGTGGTAATGGATGTTTCCAAAAAATTTATAAAAATGCATGTTGAAATAAAATTCCTATGAATAAGAAGAAATCGAAAAAAATTTTAACACCAAAAATTTTAATTTGTTACAAATCAGTTAAAATGAAGTGAACGCTTAATCAATATATGACAGACTAAGTATAGAAGTCAGTCATTATTGGTCCTTTTGATTCCAACTGCTAATGCTATCAAATATATCCGCTGTTACTATTACACTACTATACTAACCTCTTAGTCAAAATCTTCTTATTCACTGAAGAGCTAATATAGCAATGGTAATGAATAGAGATCCCCTAAAAGATCCGTCCAATAGCTCCCACGCAAACACAATTTAAACAATTAGCTAACGTTAAAAGAACGCACGTTATATTAACTCCTCCATGAATAATACTGAATGTTTACGCAAAATTTGTAAAAATAAATTTTGGAAATAAAGTTCCTCTAATATGAAAAAATCTAGTAAAAGTTCACTGAATACCTAATAAAGCATTGGTGACGAAGGGTGTTCCCCTAATGATACACTGCAAAATACATTTATTCAGACAATCCGATAGTTCCCACACACAAACAAAATCAAACCATTAGCTAACATTAAAAAATAAGTTTGATTTATTAAATTATTAGTGGATGGTACTGGAAATTTATGTAAAATTCATCAAAATAAATTATAAAATAAAATTCATCTGGTGTAAAAAAATCTAATAAAATTTTAACACCATGTTTTTAAATTGGCTTTTCCTTACGTTTCATTCTCATTTAAAGCACAATGAACACTTAAACAACATATTGCAGCTAAAATATTCTAATTTGTCATAGATAGCCAATTTAATTCCGAGTGTTAATGCTATCAAATATTCCCACCGTTGATATTATTGAGCATTATTAAACTCTTTGTCAAATTCCCCCAGTTCACTGAAGAGCTAATAAAGCGTTGGTAATGTATACAGTTCAACTAATGATCCGTTACAAAATCCATATATTCAGTTTTATTTAAAAAGTTTTACTTAAAAATAAATTTTTAAATATAATTCTTCTGATATGAAAAAAAAACTTTAAATAAAAGTTTTATTTTTTAACTTATGCATCAATGATACTTTATGTTTACGTAACAATTGAAAATAAAATTCTTAAATAAAATTCTTATATGAAAAAATCTAATAAATGTTCCTCACCATGATTTTTAATCCGCTTCACAGTACCATTATCCTCACATAAAAATAAAATGAACACTAAATCAACATATTAGAGCGTTAATATTGCAATAAATCATAGTTGGTAATTTTAATTCTCAATGTTAATATTTCCACCGTTAGCATTATACTGTGATATTAAACTATTTGTCAAAATCCCTTAGTTCACTGAAGAGCTAATAAAGCATTGGTAATAAATGGAGTTCCTCTAATGATCCACTACAAAATCCATATATTCACGACCGTCCGATATCTCCCACTTGCACACACAATTAAAACATTTAGCTAACTTTAAAAAAACGTTCGGGTTATTTACTTATGCATGAATGATGCAAAATGTTAATTAAATTTTGTAAAAATAAATTTTGAAAAAAAAATCTTCTGATTTGAAAAAATCTAATAAAAGTTTAAGTCAATGTTTTTTTAAAAAATTTACTTATCCTTGTAATTATTCTCATTCAAAGCAAAATTGACACTTAAACAACATATTACAGGGTTAATATTGTAGTTGGTCATAGATGACCATTTTAATTCCCAGTGTTAATGCTATCGAATATTCCAGCCGTTACTGTTATAGAGCATTATTAAATTCTTTTTAAACTCCCCCAGTTCATTGAAGAGCTGATAAAGCGTTGATAATGAATGCAGTTAGTTCCCTTAATGATCTGCTACAAAATCCATAAATTCACGACCGTTCAATATCTCCCACTTAACACACAATTCAAACATTTAACTAACGTTAAAAAAAGTTCGGTTTATTTACTCATACATGAATGATGCAAGATGTTTAAGTTAAATGTGTAAAAATAAATTTTGAAATTAAACTCTTCTGATATGAAAAACATCTAATAAAAGTTGAACATCATGAATTTTTATTCGCTTCACAAGACCATAATTAGCCGTTAAAACAAAATGAACACTTAATCAACATATTACAGTATTAATATTGTAATTGATTCACAGTAAGCCATTTTAATTCCCAGTGTAAATGCTATCAAATATTTCTGCCGTTACCATTATACTACGATATTAACCTCTTTGTCAAATTCCCCAGTTCAATGAAGATCTAATAAAGCGTTGATAATAAATACAGTTCCCCTAATGGTCCGCTACAAAATCCATATATTCACTACCTCCGATATCTCCCTCTTACACATACAATTAAAACAGTGAATTAACGTCAAAAAAACGTTTGGTGTATTAACTCATGCATGAATGATACTTGATGTTTACGTAAATTTGAAAAGTAAATTTTGAAATAAAATTCTTATGATATGAAAAAAATCTAATAAAAGTTTAATACCATAAATTTTTATTCACTTCACAGTATTATTATTTTCCGTTTAAACAAATTGAACACTTAATCAGCATTTTACAGAGTTAATATTGCTATTGGTCTTTGTTGGTAATTTTAATGCCAGTTTTAATGCTATCAAATATTTCCACCGTCAGCATTATACTGCGACATAAAACTCTTTGTCAAGATCCCCTAGTTCATTGAAGAGCAAATAAAGCATTAGTAAGGAATGGAGTTCCCCTAATGATCCGCTACAAAATCCATATATTCACAACCGACCGATAGCTCACACTTACAAACACAATTCAATCAGTTACCTAACGTTAAAAAAACATTTGGTTTGTTAACTCATGCATAAATGATACTTGATGTTTACGGAAAAATTAAAAATTAAATATTGAAATAAAATTATTATGACATTAAAAAATCCGATAAAAGTTCAACTCAATGAATTTTAATTTGTTTCACAGGACTATTATTCGTCATTAAAACAAAATGAACACTTAATTGACACATTGCAGTATTTATATTGTGGTTGATAGTAGTTGGCCCTTTTAATTCACATATTTAATGCTATCAAATACTTCCACCGTTAGCATTATACTGCGATATTAAACTCTTTGTCAAAATGCCCTAGTTCACTAAAGAGCTAATAAAGCATTGGTAATGAATGGAGTTCCCCTAATGATCCACTGAAAAATCCATATATTCACGACCGTCCGATAGCTTAAACACACAAGCAATTCAACCAGTTAGCTAACGTTAAAAAAAAGTTTGGTTTGTTAACTCATGCATGAATGATACTTGATGTTTAGACCATTCGTCCTTAAAACAAAATGAACACTTAATCCACATATTGCAGTATTTATATTGTGGTTGATTCGTAGTTGGCCATTTTAATTCCCAGTGTTAATGCTATCAAATACTTCCACCGTTAGCATTATGCTGAGATATTAAACTCTTTGTCAAAATCCCCTAGTTCACTGAAGAGCTAATAAAGCATTGATAATGAATGGAGTTCCCCTAATGATCCGCTACAAAATCCATATATTCACGACCGTCCGATAGCTCACACACATACACAATTCAAACAGTTAGCTACAAGACAATCGATAATTTGATTTCTAAAAATACACGGTGAGTAAGTGGTTACTAGAAATTTATAATTTGTTCTCAGAAATGAAGAGCTAATAAAACTTTGGTAATGACTTATGTGTAATGATGCGCTGTGTAAAGTCCATAAATCTACGGCTGTCCGATAAATTGTGTTCAAACAGTTGCTGTCAGACAATCAATAATTTGATTTTGGAAAACAAGCTATTAATTATTGGCTACCCGAAATGTCTCTTTTATGTAAGGTTATTGCACCCTTTCAAAAGAATGTGTTTGCGGGAAGAAGCAAAATTTGGTACTTAGTTTATAAATTAAAAGCTTTATTAAAGCCTATAACAAAGTGCTGATCTTTACGAACCTAAAAAATATATTTTATGAGTATAATAAAGTCAAATTATAGAGTCGCATTATAATAATTCATATAATTCAAAATATATTTCTAGTAACATACATATCTCGATTATATTTTTTATATAAAAGAAATGCCTTAGTTTATAAATTAAAGCTGTATTAAAAGTTTAGCAAAATGCTGGTTATTATGAATCTAAAAAAACATTTTATGAGTATAATAAAGCAGAATTATAGAGTCACATTATGAATTTTTATATAATTCCTAAAAAGTTTCTCGTAAAATGCATAATTCTATTACATTTTTTATATGAAGGAAATCCCTTAGTTTATAAATTAAGGGGGCACACCACCTTTAAAACTTCAAAAAATCGATTTTTTGGTTTTTGCTGTATTCTAATTTTTTGGGACATTTCTCAACAATATGCAAAAAACAGCATAAAAACATTCTAATTATTTCTCGAGTTATGAGAGTTTATGTAATGCTCACTCTGTTGCCATGGTCATATATATTCTAACTTTAACTTCAGTTTTCTCAAATGCACTTTGTCACAAAAAAGTGTATGCACCCAGAAAGAAACGAGCTACTATCACGAAACTTAACTTGTATGTAGTGTATGAAGAAATAAGCAAATGATTAAAAGTTCAGAATAACAGACCGTTTTATTAAGAAGATATGGCATGAAAAAGGTTACAAATCAATAAGTAGCAAATCCACCTCTGGCAGCTATACAAGCCGAAACACGGCATGGCATCGAATCAATGAGGTCACCTGACCTCCTACGTAAGAAAATGCCATAATCTTTGCAACTGGGTAGTTAATTCACTAGTATTCCGGGACGGCTGCAGTTGCCTTCTACGTACGTCCTAGATGTGCTCTATTGGCGAGAGGTCTGGTGACCTGGTAGGCCATGGGAGTACGTCATATCCTTGAAGACATTGCTGGGAGAGTCGCGCAGTATGTGGACGAGCGTTATCTTGCTGAAAAATGGCACCTGGACGACTTCATGGCATAGGCAGTACAACTCGCGTTAAAATCTCGTCCACGTAACTACGTGCCGTCAAAGTGCGTTGAAGGACGACTAGAGGTGATCGTGTGTCCCAACAAATCGCTCCCTACACCATCACACCTTGTGTAATCTCCGTAAAGCTCTCGACAACAAATGCCGGATCGGACCGGTGGCCTGGCCGCTTCCACGCGCGTATGCGCTGGTCATCAGCATTGAGACTGAATCGGGATTCATCGCTGAAGATTACGCGCCTCCAGTCGGTCACACTCCAGCTTGCCCGAGGTCGGCAAAAATACAATCGACACTGCCTATGATGTGGGGTCAGTGGTAGTCGTCTTAATGGACGTCGGCTCCTTATACCTGCGTTGGTCAGTCGTCTCCAAATGGTTTCCCTTGATACCACCGGATTTCTGGAAGGTGGTAAATGGCCGCTCTTATGATTGCGCGATCCTCGCACGCATTTGTGTTCCTGGGACGCCCTGACCCTCCGCGACGGTAGACTATCCCTTCCATGATCCATTGTTGCCAACACCGAGAAACTACCATATCGCTTGGACCGAGGTGGCGGCCGATACGCCTGTTCGACCAACCTGCTTCTCTTCGGCCTACTATACTCTCCCTCTCAAAGTCCGACAACTGTTCGTACTGTCGCCGGTTACGTCTCAGGGGCATCTCTAGTCACAATACCGTCCATCCAAGTCAACAGATTTGTTTGTATAACCCTATGACACGAGCAATCATGCTTTTAAACTCTCCCAGCTGCGCATCTCATATGCGCATAGCGCGCTTACCCTTGTCTCATTGGAGTCGAAATTTTAATCATTTGCATATCTCTTACCGGACTACTTTCCTGCCAAGTTTCGTGATAGTAGCTCGAATTCTTCTGGGTGCATATATTTTTTTGTGACAGTGTAAGTAAATTTTTGGATTACGTTCACTGTTACTCCCAAACTATATGTGCTAGACACACAACATTTTTATCAGATTTGTATTTTAAGCTTCTTTACATACTAAAACCAAAAAATAAAAATTAATTTCTCTTAAAAAATTTTTACACTTGAGAATGTTTAAAAAAATTGCTAAATTTTAAATTTTTTTTAATTTTATGTTTTTTTAAAATTTAAACCATATTTTTCTATATTTTTTGGTTTTACATTAAACTTGAGTATATTAATAATTTAATTTGACCAAAAAATAGATTCTGTATGCATATTTCATAATTTTATGATGCGCGAAACATCCAATGATTTTTTTCCCATTTTAGTAATAAGTACATTTAAAAATAAACTCTAAAAATTATTTATGGATTTACAAGTTCTATTTTTGTATAAAATATAACTGAAGAATTGTAATTTTGATATAAAAACTAAAAAAGCATATATATATATATATATATATATATATATATATATATATATTAATATTCACAAGACTCGACTTCTCCCGTCGTATAGTTGGTATTGTTTTTAAGACCTATAGAAAGCTTGGTTTTCTTAAACGTAAAACTAGAGATTTTTCTAATGAACAAGCGCTTAAAATTTTATATTTCAGTTTGTTCCGCTCAAATCTTGAATATTGCAGTCTTATTTGGGATCCATATTATAATAATAAAATAAATATTTTAGAGCAGGTACAGACTAAATTTATGCGATACTTATATAATAAAATTAATTACTATTGTCCTCTGGATTTGTCTCCTTCTTTCCTACGTAACATTTTTGATATTCCCAGTTTAAAATCTAGGCGTGACCTTTCCTTTATGTTATTTTTTTATAAAGTCATTAATAATATTATCGATTGTGTTGAAATTCACAATTGCATTCAGCTTGCTGTGCCGAGCAGATGTCTTGGTGAGCGGCATTTATTTGTAAATGTCTACAGGAAATTTAATTACATAGGTAATTTCTCTTTGTAAAAATTTTATAATTTTTTTAACCATCTTTCAGAAGACCTTAACATTTTTAATATGCCCTGTACTGTTTTTAAGGCTATCTGTTTGCAACTTCTGTGTTCGTAATTCATGTATTGTTTTGTGTATTGTATATGTATATATTGTTTATGTAGCTTTGTAAGTTTGTTTTGGTGTTTCTTTTGTCTGTGTGTTTTAAGTTGTATCTTCATGCAACACTGTAAATGGAATTTTCTGTAGTGTGCATTTTTAATAAATAACGATTACCCCAATATTGCGGAATCGTTAAAAATTGGTAGTACGAATCAAATAAAGGTTTTACATCATTTAATTTTTGGTGCAGACGGCGACAGACAAAATCATGCCAGATTACGTAAATTTACAGGTTTCAAACAGCCATTCGCGTTGGAAGAAACGAAACAGAAAATACTTAAAGAGTTTTCACTTAAGGACTTTATTTCTATTTGTAATCTACTTCATTTAGAATTTTCAACTGACCCCAATAAATGTGTCAATACCATTCTTATGAGTCTTAGTGATTTATCGTTATTAAAAGAGGAATTTTCTGATCTTTCGGAATGCGAAGTAAATGATGCTTCACTTGCCAAACTAACAACGATGTAGTGGAAAATAGAACTCCCTCCCCTCCCACCACTTACGCAGAAGAATCTTCGAATAAGCAAAATACGCACATTTCCTTTGGTGAATCAGTTCAAAGTTTATTGCCTTCAGTTGAAACTGTGAGTCTTTCTTTCCAGTTGTTTAGTCTAAAAGACGTTGTTGATTTAATTAAAACTTTTTATTCTCGTGATAATTGCAGTGTTGAGAATTTTATATCTGACGTTGAATAAATTTTTTGTTTGTATCAGATAAACAATCCAATCCACCAAATTGCTTTTGATAGAAAATATTTGACTGGCCCCGCTCAATCTTTAATTATGTCTATTCGTGGAATTACAGATTGGGAACAATTGAAACACCATTTGTTAGACGAATTTTCGGACAAAATTGACAGTATTCAGTTACATAAATTAATGGAATCTCAACTTATGAAACCGTTTGAAACCCTACAAGAATATTTCTTAGCTATGAGAGATTTGGCACACAAAGGTTCTCTATATGACTCCTCTATGTTTCAGTATGTCATAAACGGAATTCCTGACTCAACAAATAATAAAATTATTCTTTACGGTTGTAAATCCATCCCTGAATTTAAGGAAAACTTGAAAATTTATGAAAAAATCTTTAACAGTTCACAGCATTTCAGACAAAATAATCAGAAAAAATTTGATGCTTCCAACTTCAATGTGAAGTCGATAATACACGTAGCCCAAATACACAACCTGTATGTTATTCATGTGGCTTGAGAGGTCCGAAAAGCAACCAATGTTTGAATAAGTCACATGGTAAGCAATGCTACTGATGTAAAAGTTTTGGTCATGTTCATGCTAATTGCCCCCAAAGTTATCGAAATTCTAAACCAAAACCTGATTCTCAAAAACCTATTCCTGATAAAACTGTAAATGCGCTTTCTCCTGAAACTTCATCGAAAAATCCTATGCATGTTGACATTCAACTTGAAGGAATTCAATTGACAGCAGTCTGTGACACTGGGTCACAGGCAACCCTCATCAATGAGAAAACCTATCGAAGAATTGGTTCACCACCATTGCAGCCCACCAGCATTCCCTTTTCAGGAATTGGCCGAAACCAAGTTCACAGCATCGAGTTCTTTCAGAATTCCATCGAAATTCAAAACATCACTTTACCTGCTAAAATACATGTTCTAAAAGATGACTTGATTCCTTTTGATATGATTATAAGAATCGACTTTTTACAGCAAACCCAATTTACATTTGATAAAGACGGTATTCGTTTATGTAAAACTCCTGATAGCAACATCTTCGTTAATATTGCTAATGTTCCTGATGATCAAGCTTTTCCATTTCATCATTCACACATTTTGAATTCTAAAATTTGTGAGGAAGTTCAAAATATCGTTACTTCCTGCAAATTCCATAAAGTTCAAGACACTGAAATTAAGATGACTATTTTATTACAAGATGAAATCCCCGTAGCTCAACGTTCACGACGACTCCCTTTTGCGGAACAGAAAATTGTAGAAAAACAAATTCAAGATTAGGGCCAAATAGGCATGTCTGAAAAACCTCTAATATCTACTCAAGATAAGATTTCTAGGGTAGAGAAAATAGATATTCCAATTGATTTTGAATGTGATGATGATGATGATGATGGAAAAGATTTAGATGATACTGATGCCAATGATTTAGATTTGCTTCATGATAACGATGATGATAATGCTTTTGATATTGGAACTACCAAGGCAACTCTTGAACCAAAAATATTTGATGCTAATGATGATGCCCTTGTGAATGAATCCGTCAAAAGTGAAAAGGTTGAACCAAAATTTAAAGTTATTGAAGCTCCCAAACCCCCTGAACAAATTCCCTTGCATTCCCTTGTATCCCTTGCATTTTGTCCTCGCGAAAATCGGGAAAACAGGAAGGATTACTTCACCCCATTCCAGAAAGTGATGCACCCCTTGAATGTTACCATTGCGAAATTTTAGGACTTTTACCATCGACAAAAAAATGTTATAAGTATATTTTTACAGTAGTTGATGCCTTTACCAAATTTGTATGGATTTATCCCGTGAAATCCACTTCTACGAAAGATACCTTAGACAAATTATCCTTGCAACAAACTACATTTGGCAACCCTTCAAAAATCATTACAGACAAAGGTAGCGCATTCACATCTTCGGAATTTCAAAGTTACTGCCAGGAACAATCAATTGAACACATTTCAATAACAACAGGTGTACCACGTGGCAACGGTCAGGTTGAGCGCATTCATGGCACAATTATTCCCGTTTTAAGGGGATGGTGGACCTTTCAAAACGATTTTTGAAATTTTTACCACAGAGATATGAAATTTTGTATATATATTCATTAAAGTATAACAATATTAAACACCTTATAAAATTTCATAAATATTTTTAAAAAATATTTTATAATTAAAAAATTTAAATTTAATTACCCTTTTTTAAAATGCTCCTTGCGACTCAATTTTAAACTTTTCCCCTTAATTTTGCATTTATATTGCTTATAAATACTTTCTGAACAAAGTTATGTATTTTTTTGTACTTTCGTTGAATAGTTAATTTTTAGAAAATATTTTTATGCTTGTACTCTGAATTTTCGCGAAATTTTTGTACTTTTCTACACTAAAGTTAAACTTTTATAACCTAAATGACCTCGAATCCTAAAATGGATACATAACTTTATATTGATGTATTACAGGAATCGTTATTATAAATTTCATAAAACTTCGTCAAAAATTATGACGCGAGGAGCATTTTAAAGACTTTCAAATCTGGAAATTTCTTATTTTGAGAAAAAGTCATTTAAAAGATAATTTTTTATCTACCTTTAATACTTACTACTCTAAAGCCACCAATTTTTCATTTTTCTTTTCACTACACATTTTAAATGCATTTCATTCCAATATTTACATGCTTTTAAAATATTATTACACCCTCAAAAAAAAATTCCAATTTTTGCTCGATTTTTGGTAATTTGAAAGTCCACCATCCCCTTAACTAAGTTATCTATAGATGAACCTGACAAATGGTTTAAATACGTCCCAAGATTGCAACGTATCTTAAATAGTACCACCACACGCAGCACAAAATTCATACCTTTTCAACTTCTAATTGGTGTTAAAATGAAACAACAAGAGGATCTACATATTAAACAACTCCTTGACGAGGAACACAACCAAAGAATTCTTCATGTCAAAGCAGCGTTACGTAGCGAGGCTAAACGAAATATCCTCCGTTTACAGAAAACATCAGACAATATCGCAAAAGGCGTAAACCAGCTTGTAAATAAAAGATCGGCGACAACGAACTCAATTTGGAACTGGATTAAAGCTCCGACCAAAGTTCGTCGGATCATATGAGATCACGAACATCAACCCCAATGATCGTTACGAAGTTTGAAAGTTAGGACATCACGAAGGTCTAACCATAACGTCAACTGCAGCAGATAAAATGAAACAGTGGTGTAGAAACTGAACACCCATACCAATGTGATGAACGTTGCTTTGATTTTTTTAATTTTTTTTCTTTTTCTGCTTGTATTTTCTTTATCTTTTCAGACTTATTGTTTACTCCAACCCATCCGCGGACGCCTGAAACTTCAGGACGGGCGTGTGATTGGCAACACTACTGAACTATTACTTCAACTTCCACTCCTCAGGCGCAAAGGGCTTCGCGCGCAAACATCATTATGGACTGTAACTGTCACTCCGCACTACTGTGGAACGAAGGACTTTAAGCGGATGTGTTTTTCCGCAAGCTCCCGATGTTTAGCTCTTTTGATGCTTTTGTGTGTGTTTTTTAATTTCATCCCAAGTGTTAGTCCTGTCATGTAAAGATTGTCGCATTAAATGTTTTAAAATGTTCAACGCTTGATATTTCCTTTCTAATGGATGGAGTGCTAGCTCCATCCCACACACACACACACACACACACACACACACACGCATATATATATATATATATATATATATATATATATATATATATATATATATATATATATATATATATATATATATATATATATATATATATACAGTCATGGACAAAAAAATTAGCGCACCAAGGAGTCGTCAAAATGAAACGAAATTTACATACGAAATGACTACTTTGATAAAAGTAAATGATAAGAAAATCAAAGAAAAAGGATAATTTATTTCAGAGGAAAAGGCAAAAGAACGGAGGAGTTAATACTCCGTTGGACCCCCTCTAGCGTGAATGCACGATGCGATACGATCGGGCATTGAGTCATACAAGTTCTGTATGATGTCTTGAGACATTTCGTTCCATATTTGCTGAAACCTTGCCTCTAGTTCGTTCAAACTCGTGGGATGCCCAACTCGTCGTCCCAAATGATCCCAGATATGCTCGATTGGAGACAAATCTGGGGATCGGGCAGGCCAAGGAAGGGTAGTAACAGTGCGGAGACAGTCTTGTGACACCCTTGCCGTATGAGGCCGAGCATTGTCTTGTTGAAAAATGGCTCCTGGGAGCCGTTGCATGAGTGGCAACACATGTGGTTGCAGGATTTCATGAACATACCGCTGGGCTGTCATGGTGCCACGGAACAATACTAGGGGTGACCGTGTATTGTAGGCAATGGCACCCCATACCATCACACCAGCTGTGGGAGCGATGTGTCGCTGTACAGCAAAGGCAGGATTGAAGCGTTCACCACGGGCTCTCCACACACGAACACGATTGTCATCACTGCCGAGATTGAATCTGGATTCATCGCTAAAGACGACCTGGTTCCATTCCGCTGCAGTCCAGTTTCCTCGTGCGCGGCAAAACTCCAAACGGAGGCGTCGATGGGTGGGCGTCAAGGGCAGCACACGTAATGGGCGCCGCGATACCAACTGTCCTTCAGCCAGGCGCCTTCGTATGGTTCGAGAAGACACAGAGGCCCCTAGTGAAGGTGCTACATGTGCCTGGATGGCGGCCGATGAAGCAGTTGGCTGTACGCGTGCATTTCTTACGATGTGGCGGTCTTCTCGACGACTGGTCTGTCGAGGGCGTCCTGAGCCTGGTCTTCGTGCACGTGACATCTCTCGGGTCCACTGGTCCCAACACCTCCTCACAACACAATCAGAGAGGCCTAATTGACGAGCTACTCACCTAACTGACCACCCAGCTTCCATCATCCCGACGATTCTCCCCCTCTCAAACTGCTACAACTGCTTATATTGTCTTCGAACACGGCGTAATGGCATGTCTATCTCAGCTCTTCCTTTGTAAATGATTCAGCACACTCATGGACCTGTTGGACCATGTTACCTGTTTTATACTCCATAGAGTACGATGTTCAACGCCCTCTACCGGCTATACGTAATGCGCAATCACGCTGGATTTCTAATCATTTCCATATCTCCCCGACATGTACCTTCATTGCAAGTTTCGTTACGATCCCGCAATTAATTCTTGGTGCGCTAATTTTTTTGTCCATGAGTGTATATATACATATTGGCATTAATTACATACATTGACCGTTGTATTTAATTTGAATGTACTCCGTAGCGAAGCAGGGTATTCAGCAAGTTTATGTATAAACACATTGTTGTCCGTGCTGTTATTTTGACTTTCACATGCACTTAGGAACACTAAATAATCCTTTTTTTTCTAATTTGTATTATTTGTATGTCTTTGTTGTCTCATTTAAGAAAACCTTTGAAAACGATATCGTTTATAAAATAAGATCACACTGAAATGTTAATCATTAGTGCGTACTCTTTTAAAGGTGTCTGATTAAATATTTTCGGTCACCAGAAAGATAGGTTTTCAAATTAAAAAGAAAATAAAGAATATATATATATATATATATATATATCAGTGTTAAATTTCTATTCAATGAACAAAATATCAATAACAGTTATAATATTGAATATTTTTCTAACTCTTATTATAATACCAATAATTAAAGTTATTGAAAAATGAAACGGAGAAAGAAGATATCAAACGCCAGAATCTGCTGAAACAATGTTCTAGCAGTGATATACTGAGTGTCATGATACATACCCTCTTAATTTAATTTATTGGTTATCCTTGCTAGGGGGCTTCATATTTTTTGAAAACTCACCAGGCATTTAAAAACATATACCAAAACAAAATTGAACAAAATTAAAACATGTTACTGCATTTCAAAGCTCAAAACCACTACTAGCGTTAACTAATAAACCAATAATGCTTCCACTAAACTTAGCTTCAAATAGAGGAACTCTGCTAGATCTCTGACAGCTAGAACTGCTCAAACATCACAAGAACTCGCATATGGAGAGTATCATTTACATAGTATATATAGACGTGAGAGAGTTTATACAGGGTACAGTCAGAAGGGTAAGTGGCTGTTAAATATGGAAAGTTCATGCTTGTGAAGACAATACTTCCTAGGTTTTTAAAGAGGCTTAATATAACCTGTTTTTGCATTCAATTTTTTAAGTTGAAGAGTATTTATAATTCCCAGAATATTTTTTTTTACTAAACCAGTGTTTCATTCACATCTATACTCTGTGATATTACACATAACTTAAAAAAAACTGTTATATTTAAAAAAGTCAACGAGGGAAAAACATTTTAAATTTCCACGCCCACTAAATTCGAAAATTTGAAAATAAATCAATAAAGTGCTCCTTTGTAAATTTAGCAATGCTCTCAATTTAAAAAATAAACAATAAATATTTGCTTAATAATAAAATGCCACTATCAGGAAATCTTTTGTAGATAAACAAAAATGTTCTCAGTCAGTCACAATTCCCACTAAGTTAAGAGATACACGTCATTTTCTCTCAATACCTCAAATTTACATTAAAGATTTTCGAGTTACAACTTGTAAACTCAACTTATAAACTCTCCTCTAAGAGTCATCTCTCATTTCACCAATAAGTATTGTTCAAGTGTTTTAGACATATTTTCATTTAATACCGCTTTTTTCGAACAATTCCATATTCATAAACTGTTTTGTAAATAACTGTTTTGTAAATAAGAAAATCCTGAGCAAATATTTTCAATATACAGCAGATCGTTCGCACTTTATGAAAATGATTTTGATAGTTACGTTTTATGTATAAATGCCGTATTTTATGCGGTGATTTGCTTCTATCTGATAGTCATGGTTCTTGACAATAGCTCTAACTTGAATTTTTCATGAAAGAAAATTTTTGCTTAGTACTGTTATGTCAGTTTTACCTCATTCCTCTTCGACCGTTTTCCAAAGTCCGTTCAGTGTTCTTAGATGCCGTTTTCCTAAGGCTCGTCTTAAAAAATTGAAATCGCAAAAGTCCATTGGAGAAGAGTCAGGTAATTTTACAGGTATTTCATTAAATGGGACACATTTTATTCCCGTTTCTGACTCTTTCTTTGCTAAATAAGCGGCAGTTGATTTAGACGTGTGACTAAAGGCTTTGTCCATATGAAGCTCATCTTTATCAATGTCCTTTCCATATAAGGCTGAAATTTCTTCTTCAAAAAATTCTACTCATAGTAGAGTGAATTAATTTTGCTTTTACTTCAGACTTTTTTTATTTTTTATTTGCCGTTGTAACAAAATCCTGCTACTATCATGAACTCCTTTGAGAACTTTTCTGTACACTGACGTAGCCATTTCGTACTGTCATTCCCGTGAGTTGAACAGCAGAAAATTTATCCTTTTTTATTACAGTCACTTAAATATACTCCCATGTCCCATCGAGTGTTACCCCAAATTTTCATTTTTCAGCAGGAAAGATTAAAAGAGAGGAAAGCATTTTGTACAATTTATTTTCCTCTCAGCAATATGCTTTGGCAAAAGCAGATGAACTTTAGGTTTAAACATATTTTTTAACTTCAAATCTTTATGAATGATTTTACTTACAGTGCCAGAAAACATTCCTAGTTTCGATGCAATGGATCTTTGAGTCAGCGTATTTTCTTTTAGGAACAGAGACTTCACTTTCTTGATATTTTCCTGCGTTCGAACAGTCTTGGGATGAGGTTTAGTGGTCATGTTTTCATTTTTACTTTCAGTTGGACTTTTTTCCCTTTCAAATTTAGCATATTATAAATACATATTTTTGAAATGCCATAACCGCAATTTTTTCACCGCTATATAATTTGTTGATACAAATATTTTTCCCCAGAAAGTGCAGTTACGTAACTTTCGAGCCATCTATCAATTTTAGGAGCCATTTTCAAAATAAATCTTTTATTTTACATTCCAATCAAAGCAAAACAATAGAAGATAATTATTCTGAAGCTGCTAAATTTTTATCTCAAAATGCAAACGCCAAAAACAAATTACAATATAATTTCCATAAAGTGTGAACGACCTTCTGTATTTGTGGTGTAAGAAATTCATACTCACTCAGTATTCGTGTGTGTTATTTACGTAAGTTTTTTCTACGAATTTGTACTGCTCAGTATAGCCTAATTTCAATAGTCATTGTGCTTGCCTTTACAATGAATGCAGTATGATAGAGTTCTGGCGATCACATCTTTGTTTCTCTGGTAAGAGAGGGATAGATGAAGGTAAGGGAGAATACAGAGAGATCCTCGATAATAACCTCATATATTTACTGTTAACCTTTTAAAATCTCTAAAAAGATATTCCTCACTTTTCCAGAACAGCTTTGTTGACGTATTATGAATATTTTAGGAAAAGTTTTAGGAAAATAATCAAATAATTCTATGTTCATAAATTTCTCAGTCGATACCCGTACAAATAATGAACAAATATCATCTGAAAAATCATTCAGTATTCATGAGATTTATTTAAGTATGTTGTTGTTGTTTCTAATGCTCCATGGTTTGAGGTTCCATTCGCCAGGTCCTACTAGGCTATTAGACTGAAAGGTGCAGCTGCTGTTTAGAATTAGCACCACAAGGGTTGGAGTCTAACTTGGCTAAATGACCGGCCCCGTAATTTTGAACCGAGTCAAGTGACGAGACCGGAACACTTGACCCCGCACCTCCAGAGGTAATTTTGAGAGCTTGGAGGCTTGGAAGACTTGCAGTAACGACCAATTTTACGTGCCCCGGCTACCACAGCGGTGGATTTGCAGCGACCAGCATCGAACCAGGGACGTTAAGATCACTGGCCCGCTGCTCTTGCCAACTGGCCACTTATGTAAGTATGGTCTACGAATATGAAGTAGTCAAGATACCCCAATTTCATAATTCCCCTATTCAGTTACCTAACAAAAAAGGCGGTTTGATAGATGCATTGTTTCCAAACTTTATTTTCTCTTGATTCCCTAATTTTCATTTAAGATTTACTTCACGGATTTTTTATCTATTTTAAAAGCTAGTATTCTTTTCCCAAAAGAAATGTCGTTCACGCAACATGAAAATATTTTTGAGTTTTCATTCAGTTTTATGAGCATTTTATTATAATCCCACCACGTTCATTAAATTATCACTCCCTACCTATGCAAACAATGAAGGGACATTAATTATAAAATTATTACAGAGCAATATAAATTAATATTCAATAAATATTGTTATATGTCTAGTTATGTAAGCATTCTAAATATATTTAAACTGCTAAATCTGTCACAATTTCAGCAGCCCACTCTCCATTGCTTTTATTCGAGTATCTCAGTATGCTACAGAATAACAAGTCAACGAACGTCAATCACATACTGTGAAGAGCCTGCTGGTCTCTTCAGGAACTTGTTTAATCAGTGAGATTACGCAAATTAGGCTGGTACTTGAAGTGACACTTTTATACGTGAAGCTTCCCGAATATATTAGGAAACGATGTATGCCCGTAATTTTACTGCACAGCAATGAAACTTTGATGTCATTCGCAGATATAGTGATTGTGGAAAGTAAAACAGGCCAACAGCTATATGAAATTTAAATGAATATAATACTAGATGACAGGAGGAAGGTACGCTGTATATGAAGGGGAACATTACATTTATTATCATTACATAGCATTTCAAATCATCTTCAAAATATTCATTAAAACACATTAACGACATAAGTACTTATATGAACTGACTGCCAAATTTCCTAAATCTTAAATATTTCATTCGTTTATATAAGGGTTTTGTGTCAATGATGAGCTCATAAACTGAAGTTTTCTGAAAAATTTCAAACTCCCACTAATTATAAAAAGCATTAAAAATTCCAAATTAAGCATATAAAGATTATTAAGTGCTTCTCAAATCTATATATATTAACTTTATAAGAGAAATGCGTATATGTATAAACAAAAAACCTATTTATTGACAACCTAGAGAAAATCGAGCTCTATACAATGACAGAAACGGCCAAAAAATATAAATTTAACAGCGTTGTGCATTGGAAAAATCTCTTAAAGTAAGATAAAGTCGCAGATATTCCTTTAAAAAAGGATAAGTGTAAAAGTGGAGACCAATATTAAAAACCTGGAAAATTTATAGCACTCTCTTTTTCAAAACGTCAACATTACCATTAAATAAAGAATTGTTTTTAAAAGGTGTATTGAAGATAAACTCCGGTGCGAGACAATAAATAAGTCAGACAAATGGAGAAAATGTAAAGCATAAGGAATGACTGCCATAAAAGGAACAAAAAATACGTGACTCTAATTGAATCACTTTTTCCAGCAGTGATTAACACAGTAAAGAATTGCCAAACTGTTTAATATTTGTTTTCAGTACATAAAAGTGTGGGAAAAAACTAATGTTTTAGAATAAATAAATGGCAATTCTTACATTTACGCTAGCTTCTTACTGGCGTCTCATTCTTTTTATTGTAGATCTTTGTGCCAGCAGCTGTATTTCCTGAACATGAGGAGATTGAAGATCTAGAATTTATCTTCATGCAAATGACAGGAGACATTTCACCTTCCTAGAGCTGTATAAAAAATGCAGGAATTATTTCACTCGAAAACAAACTCTTGGGAACTCAAAAGAGTTTATTTAATAATCCTAATGCAATTTTTTTTACAAACAATATATACATTATTATCAATTGGTCTTTGGCATGATACGCCGGTAGTTAATTTAGCACCAAGATGTGCTTACAAAATCTCAACACGAAGAGATTATTTCTACGTGACATTCACATATCTCCCCACAAGACTCAAAACAAAGGGAGAATTCTGGGGTGAAGCTACCACAAGCGTACGTGTGCGGGACTGTCAATGCGAACCTATGTTCACGTGATCCACCCACACGGCCTCGTCCCCGATTCAACCTCAAATATTTAACACGGAATTTTACTCAGGCTGTATCAGATTCTCATTCAGAGACCTTTCTGTATATTTACCTTTTAAAGAACACAATCCACAAATGATGTCCTAACAACGAAATTCGTTCACTTTAATGATGTTATTGGACCTTGAATGCAGGATATGTTTATATATCGTGAAGTTAATGACTCATCATCTCACTCCAGATTGTGGTTTCAAGAGAATCGGTGTTTAGTCTGTATATGGACTCCATGAATGTAATGCCAATTACTCTGCTGCCTCAGAACATCATTTCAAGGAATCATTTTCATTGAATTTAAATGCCCTCTCCTGCACACTGCAATGGTGAGAAGGTAACACGACTGTAAATAAGTCCACTTGCTCTAAGCCAATGGTAAATACTTTGTCTTGAAACCCTAATTCTTCAAGCATATGTAAATTGCGCAGAAATATTGCGTCTTATAGATATCGTGCCAGTGTCATACCAGGTATGCTGTGGGGTTATCAGACATAAGAGGCTCTGTACTGGCTAGTTTTAACTAACTTTGTACTAACCTTTTCTTTGGAAGTCTATAGATTACACTTACTGGTACATTAATGTATCTGGCAACACCAGTCTATGAATTTCATGCATCTATCCCAACCGATTAGTCTGGCCTGCAATAAAATTACCAGTTGGGTGAATTTATTTTAAGTTATCGATGAACGATGACAACAGTTCTTCTCCCTAGGACTGCAAATATTGGAAAGTCCTCAGAAATATTCTTTGTAAGCTGTTTTTATTGGACCGATTACGGTCGCATATCTGACGTCAACTAGTGATAATTTAATTTGTACAAAGATCGATACAGATGTCTGACTGATCTATAAGAAACCGTCTGCTATTCTATTGGTTAACAATTTACTTTGTATGTTTTAACAAGTACTTAATTGTTGGACAATTGAGTGTAATACGAATATATATTAAAATATTTTCCGGATGCAAAACTTATGTTGAATATAAAGAAACATAATCTTAAGTCTATTTAGCATGATTTAAAAGAACAATGAACAACATAATTCCAAACATACACTTTTCTAAAAATATTAAATCGTTATTTTAAATTGAGTATACGAATCAAGTCAGAAAAATCCAACCTTGTAGGTTATACGTACAGTCTCGTTAAAATGTTCATGTTAATACATGCATGCCAGCATGCATATTTAGCCAAACATGTTCTTCATTTTCAAGGAATTCTGAGAACAGTGCACTCCAGAAATAAGGAAATATAAATTTAAAATGCACATCGTTAAAACTAATGATCGCATACCATCTGTTTATACTTTATACCCATGAGATATTATCGTTTGAGAGTGTCAACCTGTTTGAGAAAAAGGGACGTTGTCTTATGGCAAATGATAAAATGAAAAGTATTAAATAATGATATGCGATGTATTTCGAAGGATTATAGAGATCTGTGTTCAGTTTTCAAAAGATTGTACAAATAATTTGAAAGAGTCTGTTAAGAGAATTTTTCACTGATTGTTTTTCCTAATTAATAGAGGTTCTAATGAGTTAATCGAAACACTTTCGCATGTTCTTTGTGATTCAACACGCTAGAACTTTCTTTAGAATCTCTTTAGAAAGAACTTGATCGTATACAGTAGGTTTATACACTAAAGTTGATTTCAGATTCAAAATTTGATGACGTATTTAAGAAACACGTCAATAACACTATAGTATAAAATATAGTATGTCAAATATATATATATATATATATATATATATATATATATATATATATATATATATATATATATATATATATATATATATATATATATATAAATAAGAATAAGATGAAAGAGAAAACCAGTAATAGCTCTAAAGCTACATGAAGCCAGGAACATCCAACATGTAATGATAAGTATGAAAACGGTTTTTGACAGCATTTCTTCATCAGCGGTGTCAATACTGTCTAAAAACCAATGGATTGTTTCTGATGAGTATGATCTATTAAATAAGCACACTCAGACACCGTACAATCCATTATTAACAGAAGAATTGAATAATAAATGAATTTGTATTAAAGTACTTAACCAAAGAACACCAAGCCTGGCGCTAGTCAGAGTGGAAGTTAAGAACTTGTAACCGCTAGATGACTGACGTCATAACTTGCAACCATTGAGGTAGTGGTTACTCAGTTACAGACTTACTTAGGTAACTTATTTTAAGACTATTATACCATTATTTATTTAGTTTTTTTATTGTTACTACTATTAGTTAATTATTTTTTATTATTCTTATGTTTTTATTTTTGTTTTTAGTAGTTATTTTTATTTTAACCTATTTATGTTTAACTTATTAATGCAACAGAACAAACTATTCATTAAAACAAAAACAACCAATTATGTTTTTGGATAGACTAACTGGGTAATTATTACTAGTTAGCACTGCTTTCAAGTCTATAATATGCTTAATCCTATTGTCTTTAGAACATAGCCTATTTATACGAACTAACTGATTTACAATAATGTTATTAAAAACAGATTTATGTAAACAGGTTAGATAATTTTGAAATTTAACAATATTAAAATTATATTCAGATCTTTTGTCGTATAAGTCATAAGTTAATTTATTGTTAGTACTTAATTTAATATTGATATCTAGAAAGTTTACATTAATATTATCATGGCTACTTTTAATTAGTTCCAAATTAGGAGGGTAAAAATTTAAGTCTATAGGGTTATTACTTTTATTTATTACTATTATATCATCTATATATCTAAATATATTGTAATTGCTATTTTCTATATTATTAATTTCAAAATAATATAAGTATAAATTAGCTAGCATACTTGAAGCATTACCACCTTGTGGTACACCTTTGGACTGTAAGTATATACTATTATTATGAACTATGTAATTATGTTTAGTTACTAATTCTAGGAGCCTATTGAAACGAGTTAGTTTAATTTCGTTGTTTAAGTATTGAATATTATTTTGTACTAACATTATGATTATTCTATTTAAATCAATTATATCAATATTATTAAATAGATCTTTAAAATCATAAGTTACAATATATTTACAGTTATCTAATGTTTGTAGTTTTCTAATTAGACTATAGCTATTATCAATTATACCACAAACACCTGATGTTATATTTTTATAGATTAATTTTAGGTATTTTAATAATAATTTACTTGCTTTTGTAGCATAAGTATTATGACCACAGGTTACTGCTCTAAAAGCAATAGGTGTTTTATGAAATTTAGGAACTAAAGTTATATAAGGAAAATGATAAATGTTAGATGAAATACCTAGCAGTTTATATTTAGCTATGATTTTCTTAATAATAATATTAGTAGTTTCATTTAATGGCTGAAAAAGATCACTATTTTCTAACTGTTTTTTTAAACATATGGCAAAATATTTTTTACAAATTATAGCATAGTTGTTGGCTGCTTTATCTACATAAGTGACTATAAAGTCATCTTGTAATTTTGTAATAGCAGCTTTAAAGTGTTTATAAGGATTATTAATGTTATTACTATTATTGTTATTATTGGGTAATTTAGCTTGTACTAGTTTTAGTAAATTAATTTTCCAAGGGTTGAAAGCTTCAGTAGGTACAGAATAATTAATTGCTATTTTGTAAATAAATTTATCTAAATCAGCATTTAAGAAACTAATGATTTTCTTATTATTAGTAGTACTAGGTATTCTAAACTTAGTTCCTAAATTCATCAAATCTCGCAGTGCATCATCTTCCACAATATCCATATTGCCTGTTATTACATGACCATGTGTCGTATCTAAATAACTATTGTAAATGGGCAGATGACAAACACAAATATATATATATATATATACAGGGTCTCCAGCTAAGAGGTCCCTGATTTCAAAATTAAAAATCTCGAAAACAAAGATCTATAGAAGAATACAACAAACGGTATTTTTATCGTGAAAGCTGTAAGAATTTTATACACCAATTTTTGAAATAGTTACAAAATCTACTAAAAGATGGTGCTCTACAACTCGTATCAGTATGCATAAATAAACTCGTACGCTTTGCAAGCAGTCTTTGCAATCACTACATCACAATCTTTTCAAAATGTCCACCATTCGCTTTACGGAGGTGGCGCAAACGAACAATAAAATTTGCCATCACCCTGTAATGTCTCAACAGAAACCGATTCAGCTGCCCAACGGATCACCGACTGAAGCTCGTCCAGCGTGGAGGGATGGGTCCTGTAGACAGTATCTTTTAATGTGCTCCCCAAAAATAGTCACATGGACTCAGGTCCGGCGAATATGGAGACCAATCCATGCATGTGCCAGTAAATTGCAGTAAATTTGGCTAACAGCGTTAGCTGTTAGCGGCTTTTGTAATTATTTCGAAAATTGTGTATATAAAATTCTTACAGCTTTCACGATAAATATACCGTTTGTTGTATTCTTCTACAGATCTTTGTGTTCGAGATTTTAAATTTTGAAATCAGGGACTTCTTCGCTGGACACCCTGTATATATATGTATATATATATATATATATATATATATATATATATATATATATATATATATATATATATATATATATATATATATACATATATATATATATACAGGGTGTTCCACAATTCAACCGACAAATTCAGAGGGGTGATAGTAGACATCAAGACGAGCAACAATCACATACGAACGTATAACCGGAAACACAAACCTGATCAACTACAGGATAAGCAAAGATGCAGACATTAAAAGCCAACATTTCTGCATTTTTGTTTACCCTCTAGTTGACCAGGTTTGATTTTCCGGTTGTACATTCCTATGTGATTCTGTTTTGTTTTTGAGTTTTCTACCTCCTCCAGAAAAATGCGATATTTCCGGCCATCTAGTAGGGTAGGTAAGAGATACGGTCCGATTAAGTAAACAGCGCCCTCCAGTGTCAGGTTTGTGTTTCCGCTCATACATTCCTATGTGATTATTGCTCGTCTTGCTGCCTACTATTACCCCTCTGAATTTGTAGGTTGAATTTTAGAACACCCTATATATATATATATATATATATATATATATATATATATATATATATATATATATATATATATATATATATATATATATATATATATATATATATATATTGTTATGAGGGGTACCAGAGATACCCTTTTGCGTTGTGTAAATTTAGGGAGGTGAACTCCAAAGGGAACTATGCGTTTATAAATAAAAATAACAACATTTATTATACAATATTTTACAAGAAAAGGTCGGGTTTACATATTATATTTAAGATCTTGGCTATACATATTTTTAACCGAATTAGGGCATACTTCATCCGCTTCCTGCGGCATAACCATTACGGGTCGAGTGAAATAAAAGTCTCGTAATCTCTCACAAGGCATGAGCACTATTTAAAGGGGGAAATTATGACCAACCTGGGGAGTTTTGATGAAACAGCAGAGCATGGCATCGTTGAGGCACTTCTACAGGAGGAGGCTTTAGGCATCGGGCTGAAAATCATGTGGCCCTTCACTGGCGGAGGCAACAGGATTCGGCGCTGGCGGTTGAAGACGGACATCTCGCCATTTTACGGGGGCGTCTTTTCTTCCCAGGCTTTCTTCGCAGCTCGCTACCTCAAATCGCTCTCTCGCTCTCCCTCCGAACGTCCTTTCTCCCACACTCGGGGCTCCCCCAATCTTCATTATAACTCCTCCCCAGGTTAGTTATTCACGCAAATTTATTGCCTCTTCGAGTTTTTTATTCGAGGGCAGGATGCTCTGACATTCCCATGGTTGACCCACGTGGTACGCTTATTTCCAAGAAAATTGGAAGTCCGTTGAATTTCCTGGAATTTCTTTCCCCCGTCCTGAGGAATTCAGGGGGTGCGATGTTTCTTGGAAAATTGGTGCAGTCCCTCCTTTTTCCAATATGGCCGTTTTATGCCCCGTAATCGTGTTGGAAGAACAAAATGGCTATAACGGTGGAAGGAGTTCAAAATGTCCAAATTGTGGATCCTTCACAACAATCACTCCCCCCCCTTTTCTAGGCGTGCTGGCAAGCCACAGTCTGTAGGGGTTGAAGAACGGATTGGCTCCATTAGCTTCAGCAAAATAGACTCCAACTGCACAAAAGTCACACTGGCAGTAAAAAATCATGAATGACATCACATGTAAAAGTTCAGGAGGTCAAAATCTCCCCTTATAGTGCTGCAAGTTTTACTGAATTACAAAAAAATCGAAATTTATAAAGCTTTCTTTAAGCTTAAGCTTACATTAACTCTGACCAACATTAACTAACATCATAGAAAATGGTATGCATACCCTGTAAAACAAATAATAACAAAATAGTGGCTCGATCAACACATGTGATCAGAGATTAAAATGTAAAGAAAAGGTTATCTTACAGAAATAGAAATCTCTACGCTAAAATCGTACAGCGAAGATGAAATTTTCAAAAACGTTGGCAAATGTGCATAATCGCCATTATGTGTTTAACTCGAGGAAAGAGCAAAAATGTTCTCTTTTCCTTGCGCTGCCATTTGTGTGAAACATATAATGTGCTATCCATGCATTCAATAATATTAGTACTAATAATGATAATAATAATAATAAAACACAATACACGCTAATCTTTTAATAATAATATATATATATTTTTTTTAATTTTAAATTTTTCTTTTTTTTCTTATTTTTATTTATTTATTTATTCATTCCCCAACGAAATTGACCAAATTTTGCTCTATCATCAGATTTGTACACTGAAACATCGTCAAATGGAATTTAAACTATGCGCACAAATGAACCCACGACGAAAATTCTAAAGTCTGCTAAGTTTCCTAAAAAAAATTATATAGATATCTCATAGCAATATAACAGAAGACGAAGAGTTAAGAAAAAAAACTTATTTTTGCCAAAATAAAACTTAATCAAATGAAAAAAAATTATTTACTCGGTACACCTTAGTTTTCAAAAGCCTATCGTTGACACAAGATAGTTGATCAGACCCTCTGGAGAAAACGACAAAACCCCTTAAACCGAGTTTTCCCTTGTAAATTGGCAAATGGGCAGAAAACCTTAGGCGGCCATTCCCAAAGAGTTCTGTCCATGACTTACTGATATAACTGAACCAAAAACATTTTAAGTAAAAAGTTTTAAATTCTGCGCGAGTAAAGAAAGTTTAATAGCTTAGCAGAAGTATTGAGCGTCTATTTACCATTCGCCTGATTTTTGCAATTTTCTTCCGGCAGCGGTTCGCTTGCGGTTTTGATAAATGTCTAGACTCTGCATCTCAGTTCGCAATACGGCTTTCGAATTTCGCTTTGTTTGACACCCCGTTGGAGAGCATAATACAAATATCCGCGACCTCACGTACATTTTCGCCTTGAACCTAGCGTTGGGGGAATTAGCGAGACTAACTTTTTCACTCTCTCTGTGGGGCAATTGTTTAGCCGGGGGTCCAGCAAGTTGCTGTGAAACTCCTCGCCCCGTTCTCGACAGAAGAGAATGGAACCTCGAACATTTAGTGTGTTCTCAGGATCCAACGACATTAACTTTTTTCACTCCCCCCTTATTTTGGGTCATTCTTCCTATTCCCCGCGATCAAAGTCGCGTTCCCGTTTTAAGGGTAAAGTTGAATTCCGAGTGGGGAAAGTGTGGATTTCGTCTTGCTCCCTCTTACTAGAACACCATTTAAAAAAAAAAAAAAAAAAGTGGCTATTTTGCCTACTGAACAGTAAAATTCGCGCATTATTCACCGTACTGCCCCCTAAATTGATTACTATCTTTATTTTGTTATTCATTATTTTCTCTTATTCACTCATTATTTGTTACCATTATACACTATTATTATCTTGCCCCTCAACCGGTATTTAAACATAGCAATTTTTCCTACGGGCGACCACTGAACAAAAGTTGCTAAGGCCTTGAATTGCATAAAAAAAAACGCATAGCAGTCTGAATCTGGGGCACCATCGAACGTGGACACTAAATGCGTAAAGCCGGGAGTTTTCCCGCTAACAACTGAATGGAAAGGCGACGCCATAATACAATAAAGCAAGGAGAGGTAACCCAAGATAATTCAATTGTGCTTCAAAACAAACCCTTTTTAAACAATTTTTGTTTTAACATAAACATGCGAAACATATAATAATCAAAATAAAGTAAAAATCATTATCCTAGAATTATATATATACTAACCGCGAACACATAAACTCTAACATTTCAATACAATTTGTTCACGCAACATGTAGGCATGGCAGGTACAAGGGAAAGAAAAGAGAGAAATTTAAAAAAAATGTATGCATAACACTTTACAGATATATATATGAACCATAAGAACCTTGCACGACATTAAAAGCTTTTTGCCAAGATACACACAAAAAAAATTTTTTTAGTATGCCCAGGTTTTGGACTAAAGTAAAAATATTATAACATACCCAGGGAAATCCTCGTCACGAGGCACCAATATATGTTATGAGGGGTACCAGAGATACCCCTTTGCGTTGTGTAAATTTAGGGAGGTGAACTCCAAAGGGAACTATGCGTTTATAAATAAAAATAACAACTTTTATTATACAATATTTTACAAGAAAAGGTCAGGTTTACATATTATATTTAAGATCTTGGCTATACATATTTTTAACCGAATTAGGGCATACTTCATCCGCTTCCTGCGGCATAACCATTACGGGTCGAGTGAAATAAAAGTCTCGTAATCTCTCAAAAGGCATGAGCACTATTTAAAGGGGGAAATTATGACCAACCTGGGGAGTTTTGATGAAACAGCAGAGCATGGCATCGTTGAGGCACTTCTACAGGAGGAGGCTTTAGGCATCGGGCTGAAAATCATGTGGCCCTTCACTGGCGGAGGCAACAGGATTCGGCGCTGGCGGTTGAAGACGGACATCTCGCCATTTTACGGGGGCGTCTTTTCTTCCCAGGCTTTCTTCGCAGCTCGCTACCTCAAATCGCTCTCTCGCTCTCCCTCCGAACGTCCTTTCTCCCACACTCGGGGCTCCCCCAATCTTCATTATAACTCCTCCCCAGGTTAGTTATTCACGCAAATTTATTGCCTCTTCGAGTTTTTTATTCGAGGGCAGGATGCTCTGACATTCCCATGGTTGACCCACGTGGTACGCTTATTTCCAAGAAAATTGGAAGTCCGTTGAATTTCCTGGAATTTCTTTCCCCCGTCCTGAGGAATTCAGGGGGTGCGATGTTTCTTGGAAAATTGGTGCAGTCCCTCCTTTTTCCAATATGGCCGTTTTATGCCCCGTAATCGTGTTGGAAGAACAAAATGGCTATAACGTTGGAAGGAGTTCAAGATGTCCAAATTGTGGATTCTTCACAACATATATATATATATATATATATATATATATATATATATATATATATATATATATAGTAAACATATATATATATATATATATATATATATAGTAAAAATTGTTTATAATAACATCGTTAATAAGAATATATCGCTTTTAGTGACTTAAAATAAATTGGTTTCTTAGAAAATAAACACAAAATTGCATGTAAATCAGATCTGACGGCTCATGTGCGTCCTCTTAAGGTGAGTAAAAAAAGGTTTGTCACGGTTGTTCAACGAGTTAAAAGTACATTTTCAATGATCAGTGGAAAATGCTAAACTTTTACGGTGGAGGAAAAAATTCATATAATCTCCCGATTAGAAAACGGTGAGAAAAACGGAGCATTAGCCAACGAATTAAAGGTGATTCATACCACGATTTCAAATATTTTTAAGAATAGAGAAAAATTAAAAGAAGAATTTGAAAAATACCAGACTAAAAATAAGAAACTTCGAAAAAGTCCACATGTTGACATAGAAGAAGCCGTTTTGCAATGATTTAAGATTCAAAGGAGTGCCAACATTCCCCTAAGCGGACCGATCTTTCAAGCGAAAGCAAATGAATTTGCCGAGCTCTATAAAAAACATGATTTCATTTGTTCAACTTCGTGGTTCCAGAAATTTCAGGAGAAGCATTCCATTGCTTTCGGGAGAATCAGTGGATAATCGAGAGCCGTGTCACCAAGAGTTTCTGATAATTGGCTTAAAACCTTTTGGACTACGTTTAATAGAAAGTTATGAAGACCATGAAATCTTCAAAGCTGATGAAACTGGCCTATTTTATAGGATTTCGGATAGGACGCTCCGTTTTTAAGCATTAAAACTGCAGTCGTGGTAAGCTTTCAAAAGAAAGGATAACAGTTATGGTTGCTGCAAATTTAACTACAACTGAAAAAAATTGAAGCTTTTAGTGATCGGAAAATACAAAAAAAAAAACCTCGATTATTTAAAAATATAAAATGGTCACCAGTTTATCATTCGAATTCTAAAGCTTGGGTGATAGGAGAAATCTTTGAAAACTGGTTGCAGAAGTGGGTCTAAGAACTTTTTAAACCAAAAAAGAGAATTCTTTGTAATGTGGCCAAATGCTCAGCCCATCCTGCGGGTCAAAGTCTTCCTCCCAACACAACCTCCGTGTTACAGCCTATGGCCCAAGGTGTCATTAAGTCCTTAAAAGTTCATTTCAGGAAGAAATTCTACAGATCAGCAACGATATTGATAATACCGAAGATTTCAGTACTGGACGCTATCATCATGCTAGAAGATGCGTGGAATAATGTAAAACCTATAACGATTTGAAACTGTTCGTGGGTTAGAAATTCCTCCCATTTTTTTCAAACTCAAGAAGCTAGAGATGAAAGACTTGGCTCGAGATTTGCCAATTGAACAAGATTCACTTCAGGAATATGAAGACATAAATTTGTCTCGTGCAACTCATGGGTATATAACGAATGAAGATATTGTTGCAGCCGTAAATGCAGAGATTTCTGGCAGATATGATGATATTGACGACAGTGCCAGGTCAGAAGATCTTTTGAACGAGTTTCCTTTTCTCCGAGTTAAAAAAGAAAAGTTTTCAGCTATCAATATTGTTAGTAAATTTTTAGTTTGCAATGACGATTTTGTGATGGATCCGATAAAAAAAGCTGTCATAGAACTTGTCGTGATAACCAAAAATTCTTTTTATTTACAAAAAAAAAACTAAGCAAATAAATGTTACTGAATATTTTTCAGAAAATCAATAAACATCTAAAAATAAAATATTGCATTATGTATGTACATTCATAATACTGTAGCTACATAATTTTATTCAATTCCTTCTTAATATTTTTGAAACTATGTATTTGAAAAAGTTTAAATATAGATACTTATATGAAAATAAACAGTGTGTTTTTCCTTGATTGAAGTTTTTAACCATATTTGAACGTCATGTTTCAGATGTAAATAGAAATTATTTGGCAATGTATTTGGTATTTCCAGCAGTTTTAATTTATCTATCGGATATAAAAACTATTGATTATAAGAACCAGTTTTTAAGATTCCCCCGGAGGTTCTTATAATCTATTTGTACTGTATGTGTTTGTGTATACAAAAAATATTTCGTGTTCGCTATTTGCCTGCCGTTTAGTAAATTCTCAAATTCTCAAACATTATTTGTAAAAAAACACAATATCGAGATTATTTCAGCATCTGCAACACAAGTGGCAAACCTATGGATTAGACGCTGTTGCTATAAGTAGCTATAAGTCATTATAAGTAAGTAAGTAAGTTGCTATAAGTTGCTATAGGTCATTTCTTAAAGCAGTTACTTTTACTTAATACTCCATTGTAGTGGGGAAAGCAAACGTACAAATCTGAAAAAGATGTGTAATAATCTAGAAAAAAGAGATATATCTATCTTTTTTCTCTTTACATGTCAGTGTGCCACTCACTAACTGGAATTGCCAAAAAAATTCAAATTTCTTTTATAAGTCATTCAGTTAGTAATCACGAATTACTTCCATGAATCATGGAACGGGTAATCATGTTCTCATGCCTTCCTAATTAAGTTCCTGACAAAGTCCGAAACGACATTTTTCACTTTCCTAATTAAGACCTAATGTCACGTTAATTACACAGTTATTAATTGTCGTTTTAATCCATTTACATAGATTTATGAACACACTCGGTACATCGGCTTCTTTCTCTTCTCCACCCTTCCGTTCCAGTGGCGGGCAACAATAGAAAGACGTCACTCTTTAAAGTGCTCAGAGACCGGTACTCATCCATTGCCAGCCGAAAAGGAAGGATTATTTTAATAAACTTGTACATTAAAGCTCTTGGATGCTTTCATCAGCACGTCCCGCGAATTATTCGCAAGTTCTCGTACATGTTAATCATGAATTAGGTGTGTCTCGGCAGATTTTAAATAAACTTGTAGATATACTTTAGAAGGGAACGTGCTGTAAATGATTTTATACGTAATTTTTGGGCAGGTTCCTGCCAAAACTTGACGAGTTTCTCCGCTAGTAAACTCTTTGTTTAGATAAACTGAAGTCTGCGATATAGATGTTTTTCGGTTTAGCAGTTTTGTAATTGTTAAAAATTGTAAAATGTATATAGCTGTATTTATTGGTTATTCCTTTGTACGTGGTTAAAGGAATTGTTATCTAATCATTGGAATGCAGTTGTAAATAGTTGTAATTGTATCGTGTATTGCTTGAAAGTTGTTATATTTTCTAAGGTTTAGTCTCGGTATATCAAGGTATAGTGGCTGCACAATTGGGTATTTTCCCTTTTGAGGAGTTTACGTAGGATCAAAATTGGGTGCGCTTGGAGCACGATTACTGTTGCGCGGCTGGTCCCCAGTTTGATAACCTGCATACCTTTAGGTTTGTACCGGCTTGATTAGTGAATTACAGTTTAGCAATAGGAAAGAAGCATTCCGTCTATTAGATCTGAATTTAAGAGATTCACATAGGCAAAGTAACGACATCAGAGATTGCATAACCTAGGACCCGGGAAATTATTGGAACCAAAAAGCCCGGTTTCAATGGTTATAGAACCGGGTATTCGAAACTTATAAATCTTAGGTTTAAAAAGCAACATTTTATAGGAGATAAGCAATTATTCTGTGTTTTGCAGTCTATCACTATCTAGATTTTCAGTAACCTTTGTCTTAAGGGAACAAGGAAACTTCAACCTCGTTTTTTTTAATTTTCAATATTTTACTCCATATACAAAAGAAGAATTATAAATATTTTTTTTGCTACATTAAAGACACTTAGAATTCCCAAGTAAGTATATTTTGATGAAGAATAATACCTGTTTTTCAAAAAATATTTATGGCATTCAATTTAAAAGAAAAATATTTATGGCTTTTGGAAAACCTGTTTCTGAAAGAAAAAACATGCAAAATCATAAACAATAACAGACAAATTTAATATATATACATATATATATATATATATATATATATATATATATATATATATATATATATATATGTAATGAATCCAAAGAAGAGATTGAAGTTTCGTACTGGTAGTCGTAGCTGGCATCAATAACGAGTGGCTGGCACGGCGAATAAATTTAAAGTTCACCACCAGAAAGGAAGGAAGAGTCAAGAAAACATGATCCTGCAGTTAGCTGGTTATAAAGCAGTTTATTTACCATGACTCACATGGCACAGTCTGTAGTTATTTCAGCATTTCACATATTTTAACAGGATAGCACGGGATAAACAAAAAGACAAAGGAACGCTGCACGCCAAAATTTGACGTCCTAACAGTTCCGTGGCAAACACACAAAAGGGCGCATCATGGCTAGCCAGGTGCGGGGCCCCGACCAGCGGTAAGACCACTGAAAATACGCATGGAGAGCTCAACATGTTTTCTGGTTGAGAGCAGACACACAAAAAACTACAAAGGCGCGAATTCTCTCGTCCGAGTACGGGTCTATTAAACTTCTAATTGGTCTAAACTCATCACCTGATTATGTCGCGTCATATGGGGTGGTCCCTTCGTCTTAGTTCTCGAATCTTCCACGCCATTCGCGTTATATAAGATTTGGCCGCACGTGGGCGTTAGGGGAAAAAGTACTAGATTACTTTGGTTGGATATAGGTCAAAATCAGAAATGAGGGACGGTGTTGTGTTGCGATAAGATGAAAGAATTTGGAATAGGCGTGTTAATAATGAAAAGGTTTGAAATTTATTTCATATATATATATTATATATATATATATATATATATATATATATATATATATATATATATATATATATATATTATAGGGTGGGTCAATTTTTACTTTATTCTAAAATCGAAATCGCCTGTGGTGGGAAAAGCTGTGTATTGCTATCAAATGTTTGTAAAAAAAAATTTTTGAAATTAAAATATATTTAGGCACCCCGCCCGACCCTTGAAGTTTTTCCAAAAACGTAAAAAAAGCTTTTTTTTATTTATTTTTAAATTTTTTTAGTACCAAAAATTTTAACCGCCTGTAGTGGAAATTGTTGCATATCAAGACCCTATGTTTCTGAAAAAAAAATTTTGAAATTAAATTATATTTAGGCCCCCCGCCCGACCCTTAAAGTTTCTCCAAAAACGTAAAAAAGAGCATTTTTTATTTATTTTTTAATTTTTTACGTACCAAAAATTATAACCGCCTGTATTGGAAATTGTTACATAGCAAGTCCCTTTGTTTGTGAAAAACATTATTTTGATATTGTATCATATTTAAAGTCCCCCTAGGCCAGCGAAATTTGTTTTGAATTTCCCCGATAGATGGTGTGATTGTACTGCGCGGTTTCATAAAATGTTTCATAAAAAAGTTTCATAAAAAAAATTATGAATATAAAGAAGTCTACTGGAAAAACAAGTGAAGCTGCGAAAATTACATTAAGAAGGTCTCAAAATAATGCAAAATCTACACTGTTGGATATCTCAATATGCAAGTGTCATGAATTTTCATTTTGCACACGTGAGAAGTCAAGAAAAGTGCCGGTTTTGGAACAAGAATTTTTGAAGGACCAGAGATCTTGGGCAAAAATGTGTATGTGGAATTTGGATGGTAAAATCACTAGGGTGCTAAAATTTGAGTGGCAATGAAAGCAATGGATGCTGAACGTGTGAATAAGCAAAAATCTGAAACTGAGATAAATAGCCAACCTCAACAATGTGAAAGTATTATGGATGGTAGCTCTACTTCTGAAAGTGGAGATGATTTTTATTTTGACGATGATTTTAAGCAAGTTGCTACATCTTCAAAAGAAGTGGGCAGCTCCAAAAGTGTATGCAAAAGTTTGGTTTCTCAATTAAAGTGAGCCTTCATGCACAGCTGGTACACAGAAACTTTGGAAGGTATACACTACTCAAGATATCTGCGCGATGAGCTGAAATTAGTAGTGGATCCTGTAAGGCAAATGAATGATTATATGATCACCCATAAAACCTGCTGAATGCCATGATCAACGACAAACGATCCTATGTGAGGAAATTTGGCTTCAGAAGAATCATGAAGGCCCAAACATTTCCCAATGAAACAACTTGTGATTTTGCCATTCTGCTTCTCAAATTTCACGCAAACGACTGTGCAGAACTGATCAATTGGAAGAAATGTTCACTTACAGAACCTCCACTGACTAAACATATACCCAGTGCAAAATTTCAGAAAATGGCTGAAATAGGTGGCTTTATTGAAAGTAAGCTGTGGACACTCCCATGCCATACACAAGATGTCGAAAGGGCAGACAAGATAGTGTCAGAGGCATCCTCATCTATCTGTGGAACAAAAAGTCGCGATGGCTTTGTACATACAACATTGGCGTCTCAAAGGTTATACCAAACTTCGAAATTAAGGCAAAATATAAAGTGTAAGATTGTTATATCTCTAAGCAGGAAAAAAGTGTGCTCCCATAATTGGTTTTTGCGGGAGCAATTCGAATGCAGCCACCTCCTCGTGGTGAATTCTGGATTATTCTGCCATAATTTTGGCAAAATAAGGAAAGAGCTGTTTTAACCCTTTGCCACAGATGGGACACTAAGTTTAATAATGACTTTAATTTTTAAAATATGTTTATTAAAAATTCTGCTTCAAAGGGTAAAAATATGAAAATTTCCCCGGCCTAGCGGGGGCTTTAAATATGATACGATATCAAAATAATTTTTTCACAAACAAAGGGTCTTGCTCTGCAAAAATTTCCACTACAGGCGGTTCACTAAAGGACTTAGTGAAATTTAATAACTCTATCTAAAACTTTTAAACGCAGACAGGGATTAATTACCGTAGGAATCTGTATTCAGTCCTCTCCTCTTCTCGTTGTTTTTGGTGGGCATTGGAAAAGTTATAACTAAGATGTGCAAGGTCAGCCTTTTTGTGGATGACATTGTTCTCTGGAACTTCAATTCTGATATTTGCCATATTGAACATATGATTAACCTTACCCTCACTGACGCGTTGAAGTTTGCAAATACACATAAATTGAACTTTAACACCTCAAAGTCTATAGTTAGATTTTTCACAACAAAAAGACATTTGTACAACTATCAGCCTAACATAACAATGGATGGCGGCTCTCTACTCTGTGATAAACACCCCAGATA
This sequence comes from Dolomedes plantarius, assembly GCA_907164885.2. Classification (NCBI taxonomy): domain Eukaryota; kingdom Metazoa; phylum Arthropoda; class Arachnida; order Araneae; family Dolomedidae; genus Dolomedes; species Dolomedes plantarius. Next base: position 89,831,902 of record OU015493.1, on the reverse strand, counting down.
CCTAGGTTACAGCTTAGATCCTGAGATATTGAGCAATAAACATATAGAGAACCTGGTGGAAAAGAGCAGAAGGAGACTTAACATCCTGAAGTATGTCTCTGGGAGAGATTGGAGTGCTGATGCCAATATCCTGAGGACAACCTATATATCTCTAATTAGGCCCGTATTAGAATAAGGTTATCAAATTTACTTCTGTGCGTCATCCTCTAACCATTTAAAGTTTGAGAGAGTCCAATTGAGTGCTGCTCGAATTATCATTGGCATTCGAAATAGTTGTCTTGCTGAACTTGTTCTTTATGAGAGTGATCTGCAGCCTCTGAGTTTAAGATGAAGCGCAGGGCTTGTAAAATATTTCAACAAACTTTACAGTTTTTATGATCATAATCGAACATCTTCATTCCTCAGAAGTTGGTCGAACAATCAAAGACTAAGGAGAAATAGTCCTTTTTCTCAGATGGAGTTAATGGGATTATTGGACCTAAATGTTGAAAGGCTCTCCTTGAGACCAGGCCAATTGTCAACCCTCTGGAGGGGCTGCCTAGAGTTCATTTCCAAACAGAACTCTCGTCCCTCACAAACAAAAAATATGACTTACCAGAATACTTGCATCAGCTTGCTCTTGAAATCATAAATCAAATACCTCATACTGCTATTCAGATTTATACCGATGGCAGTAAAGATGAACACAATTCCTGCGGCAGTGGTATATTTATCAAGACCCCTACTAACTCATATCATTAGAAGTTTAGAAATCCAGATTACTGTTCAGTTTTCAGATCTGAGCTTATTCCCATTGAAGAGGGATTGAAAACTATTAAAAATGAAACCTCTCACCGTGATATTTGGATCCTAACTGACAGCACTTGAGCAGCTGGACAAGAGTCGGGGATAAAACTTCACTGTCGAAACTGGAGATCCCCAAAGACCTTTCTAAATAGCAAGAGGTATATTTACAATGGGTGCCGTCTCATATAGGACTTTTTGGAAACGAGACTGCTGATGTTCTTGCTAAGGATGGAGGCTCACTTCCTATTTCTTCGCGAGATACTTTAACTTACCTTGAAATTTACTCAAGAAGAAAACTTATTAATCAGCATTTATGGAAGACCCCCTCCGACACACCACTGGTACGACCGAAAATCTCCTGGTGGTGCCCTTACTCTGAAGGGCAACAGAAGGATGCAGACCACCATTAGCAGATTTCCTAGTGGACACCTAAAGTGTCTTGTTTACAATCAGGGGCAAAAATCTTTCCCTTTTTGCTCTAAATGCAATACTGCATAATCCTCTCCTGGCCATATTCTTAACTGCCTGGGGCTTGCCAGGGAGGATATTTATAGAGACCCTTTGCTTGTTAACGATTTCATAGTAACTTTTAGCCTCTTGGACCTGGTCTAGCTTACGGCTAGAGCGGGTGGAATAAGTCACACTCACACACAGGCGTTAAAATTTTTGCTAGGCAAAAAAATTTAAAATAGATAAAAAATGCATTTTTTACATTTTTGGAGAAACTTCAAGGGCCTGGGGGGCCTAAATATATTTTAATTTCAAAAAAAATTTCACAAACAAAGGGTCTTGCTATACAACAATTTCCACTACAGGCGGTTAAAATTTTTGATACATAACAAATTAAAAATAAATAAAAAATGCATTATTTTGCATATTTGGAGAAACTTCAAGAGCTGGGCGGGGTGCCTAAATATATTTTAATTTCAAAACAAAAATTTTTACAAACATTTGATAGCAATACAGAACTTTCCCCCCCCCACAGGCGATTTCGATTTTTAAAAAAAGTAAAATACGACCCACCCTAATATATATATATATATATATATATATATATATAGCTTTAGATTTATACCAAAAAAATTCAATTCAGTATTATGTTTATACATATATGGTAAACTCAAATTAAAAAATTTAGGATTTCAAAATACTAAGGAAGGCCCCTGGATCATTTTGAAATATGATAGCATTTATGAAAAACAATTTGTAAAACAGGCATTCATCTGTCAAAAAATCTTTATTTTGAATTCTACGGGTCGTCAATGTAGTTAAAAAAGAGTATTAAATATTCTCATCCTATATATCAAGAGTTTAAAATTGAAAATTAAAAAGTTTGAGGTTGAAGTTTCCTTTATCCCCTTAAGGGCTTAATAGCCTGTTATGTACCAAATCTATTGGATTCGCTTCCCTCCTGCTGTCAGAAGGTATGCCATCGAATATCATTTGCTTTTATTGATTTTTCAAAAAAAATTCAAAAGAAGTTTCATTTATCTATATCTATATATATATATATATATATATATATATATATATATATATATATATATATATATATATATATATATATATATATATATATATATATATATTTATATAACAGTTCTATAACTGACTGACTTACTGAATGACAGGCAACGCAAAGACCAAACCACTGGACCTGAGGGCTGAAATTTTGCATGGCTATTCTTCTTATAGTGTAGGGGTGCACTAAGAAAGATTCTTTTAAAATTCTTAGATTTTTTAAAATTAAATTTTTAAGCTGTTGTGGTAAGTTTTTTAAAGTTTGCATTTGAAAAATTAATCTGAGAGTTATAAAATTTATATCACGAGAAAAATCATAAAATTTCCTTTAGATTGAAATCTTTTTCGAAACTTTGCCTCCATTTTCTGAATTTTGGTGAATTTTTAAATATTAATTATTCGAATTTAATTTATTAAATGCTGATCACGTGGTTTCTTTTCTTTTTGTGATACTTTAAATTAATTTTGCGTCGAGTGCATAACAACGAAATAAATATTTTAAAAATATTAAAATACTGTAAAAGATAAATTTTAACCACTAGACTAATTGAGATGGAATTTTTTAAAGAATTTAATTCAAATTAATATGTTTTATGGATATTAGACATACAAATTAATTGCATACATTGACTGTTGCATTTAATTTGAATATTATCTTCTACATTATTTTGTGTTTATAAATATCCGTTACGATTTTTTATAAATATATTATTGGGGCATTAATTGCATACATTAACCGTTGTATTTAATATATATATATATATATATATATATATTTGGCGTTAATTGCATGTATTGACCGTTGTATTTGATTTGAGTGTACTCCTTATCGAAGCACGGGTATTCAGCTAGTTACAGTTATAAACAGCAAAAATATATTATATTTTATATTATTTAAAATTATGCAATCTAGTCTTCAATGAATTTCTAATCTAGCGGCAAATAGAATCTGAAAACAAAAACCGTGAAAGAGAAAAAAATCTAGCCAGAATTAGTTAGTATCGGGTTTTAGAACCCATTTCCTGACGGCTGTTATAGAAAGTACGACAGCAAACTCTTTAACGTGTCTATAAACTCGATCCGAAGCGGAATAATAAAATTTTGGTTTGCGGGTTGAAGAAATGTTCTCATTTCCTGACTCACAAAACATACGAATTTCTTTGTTAGGGGCTTGAAAGTTTTACTTGCAATAGTAACTTTGGCACACTCCCACTGGTGTTTTTGTAGTTGTTGAATCGGTTTTGATGGAAGTACGAAGTTGAGTGTTACACTTGTTACTGTAAATGTAAATACACATTTACCCTCACAAGTATCGAATAAGAAAGAAAAATGTTTTGTTTCAGGTCAAATTTGTACGAAAATACGTTTAAGCTTATGTGAGAAAAGCATGGATATGGGCTTGGGGTAGCCAAGTGGTAGAGCGTCGGATTTCGACGCTTCGGGTGTTTGGAATGAATCCCGAAAAGCACCATTAAATATTATCTTGTCCAGGCCAGATATGAACATGTTAAATCCGTAGAGCAGAAAGTCCCCTCTATGAGGTCAGAGAGTGTGGGAGAGTATGCGATCCACGTAGATGCCGCACCTGGGGTTGATGGGTCAAAAATTGTGCTGGCACCTAGCTAAATCGGACTCCGACCCCTGTGGTGCCATTTTTAAACCGGAGCCGGAACTATCAGCCGCAAGCCTATATGGACATGGTCTGGAATAAACTCCGGCCAGGCGACATTAGAAACAATAACAACAAAGCTTGGATATGTTATGTTTTTTAGTCGAATACTTCCAAAAAATTTTTAATTAAAATAAATTTTAGAAAATTTACCTTTCAGTTACGCAGCAAACTAAAATTCTTTACATTAAAAATAAATATATGTTTTCATTAATACAGGGTAGTTATAATTAAACTTCCCAGATGGCACTTTTCATGGAAAATCTTAAATTTAACAAAATAAACGACCAAACCGGAATACATAAACGATATCATCAATTCCGAACAAGATTTATAAGTAATAAAATGTAAAACAAGGGAACAGCCGTCGGTTCTGGGGTCCTTGATTTAATGTGGTTCGATGACAAGGTGAACAAAAACTAATCAATAAATGTTCAATTTGTTTATCTATTCCGTTTTGGTTGTTTATTTTGTAAAATTTAATGTTTTTACATAAAAAGCGGCATCTGGTGGACATTTTTTAACTATTTTTTTTCACCCGTTTGAGCTGTAGGATGTTATTTATAGGGGAAGCTTAATTATAACCACCCTGTATTTAGAGCAAACGATTTGTTGTTCACGTCTTTTTTAATTCCGTGTAATACTCGGATGCCCTGTTCTCGGAAAACTTTAGCCCCCACCCCTCTTATTTAAACGCGAATCTCAACTTTTAGTCCAGTTTTGCAATCTCTATACGCCAATAAAAATTTCAGAGAGTTCATATGAGCATATATCAGTTAACAGGAGCTAATTTCTATTGAAAAAACTTCGCTTTCGAGGATCCTTAAATGAAAGAAAGACACAAACTAATGATCATATAATGTTGAGGACAACCGCTGCATCAGGGGAACAAGAATTTGTTCGACATTATGTCAGAACAAAATCAGATAACAGAATTACTTACGTGGCCCTGACACGTCCTAACTACTTAATACTAAGCTGCGTCAAGTAATAGTTTAATAAATATTAAAATGAAAGAGTTAAACATGAAGAATTTGTAAATAAACTGTTCTTTGTTTAAACAATTTCTTAGCTTTTCAATTCATCTTTAGAATAATGCACAAAACAATGTAACAAAAGCACTTGAAAAGATATTTTCATAATAGATCCTATTTTTGTTTCATTTGTCTGTCTCTCAATCAACCAATGATATATGTATTTGGTATAAGTAGTAGAAAATATTTTATTATTATTGTACCAGTTTGTGTAAAGAATTAAATATTTACACAATAGCAAAATTAAAACGTCTTACTATACACACACACATACACACACACGCACACACACACACACACACACATATATATATATATATATATATAATCTAACTCGTGGCACAACAGTCCGAATTGCTTTTACATTGTGGACCAAGGCCTTCGGCACAGAAGGTCATTCGCACTTTATGGAAACGATTTTGAAAGTTACGTTTTATGGATAAATGCCGTATTTTATGCAGCAGTTTGCTTCTACCTGATATCCATGGTTCTTGACAATAGCTCTAGCTCGAATTTTCCGCGAAAGTAATTTTTTTTCTAAGTACTGTCATGTCAGTTTTACCTCATTCCTCTTGGGCCGTTTTCCAAAGTCCGTTCAGTGTTCTTAGATGACGTTTTCCTAAGACTCGTAATAAAAAACCGAAATCGCAAAAGTACATTGGAGAAGAGTCAGATAATTTTACAGGTATTTCATTAAATGGGACACATTTTATTCCTGTTTCTGATTCTTTCTTTGCTAAATAAGCGGCAGTTCATTTAGACGTGTGACTAAAGGGTTTGTCCATATGAAGCTCAAATTTATCAAAGTCCTTACCATATAAAGCTGGAATTTCTTCGTCAAACATTGGCTCTAAAATATTCTGCAGATAGTAGAGCGAATTAATTTTGGCTTAACTTGAGACTTTTTTTATTTTTAATTTGCCGTTGTAACAAAATCCGGCTGCTATCGTGAACTCCTTTGAGAACTTTTCTGTACACTGACGTAGCCATTTCGTACGGTCATTCCCGTGAGTTGAACAACAGAAAATTGATCTCTTTTTATTATAGTCACTTAAATACACCCATGCCCCATCGAGTGTTACCACAAATTTTCCTTTTTCAGCAACTAGGTGTTTTTCATATAATTTTCTACAATTTGTTTTTCTTTCAGCATTTTGCTTTGGCAAAAGCAGATGAACTTTAGGTTTAAACATCTTTTTTAACTTCAAATCTTTATGAATGATTTTACTCACAGTGCCAGAAGACATTCCTAGTTTCAATTCAATGGATCTTTGAGTTGGCGTATTTTCTTTTGGGATCAGAGACTTGAAGACACTTTCTAGATATTTACCTGCGTTCGAACAGTCTTAGGATGATGTTTAGTGGTCATGTTTTCATTTTTACTTTAAGTTAGACGTTTTTTCCATTTCAAATTTAATATATTATAAATACCTATTTTTGAAATGTCATAACCGCAATTTTTACACCGCTTTATAATTTGTTGATACGAATATTTCTCCCCGAAAAGTGTGGTTACGTAAACCTTCGAACCATCTATCAATTTTAGGAGCCATTTTCAAAATAAATCTTTTATTTTACATTCCAATCAAAGCAAAACAATAGCAGAGGATTATTCTGAAGTTGCCAAATTTTTATTTCAAAATGAAAACGCAAAAAACAAATTTCAAAATCCTTTCCATAAACTGCGAACGACGTTCTGTACATCTCTGCTTTCATGGCCGTAGGCTTAGGGTACCATTCAACATATGTCTCGGTCAGGTGGTCAACCTGACGCGAGACCCCCAGAGTTAGTTCCCAAGCATGCTTGGTCCTCATTTCAGCGACCCTCTCAAGGGATGAAAAGCATGAGTCGACCTTGTCCAGTTGCAGGGTCGAACCCTAGACCTGTGCTGTGGTAGCTTTTAACCGTTACGCCACAGGTCGCATTGTATTTATATATATATATATATATATATATATTGATTGATTGATGACATAATATTGACAAATATTATTGATGATTATGATTTAAATAAACAGGGAAAAAGCATTGTGAAAATGGGGAATAGTTTAAAAATTCATATTCATAAGTTGATTTTAGATAGTGATAAAATAGAGAAAGGAAACATGAACTACTATGTTCATGAAAGTACAAAATAAAAAAGATAATATATAGACCGCAATGATAAACATTGTCGTTTCATCTTTAGGAGAAATAAAAACGAAAACCCCATTAAAACCATTTAACAGCTGTTGTATGAATACCCTGTAAAACGTATACTGCGAAAAAAACATGACTTTATGGTAATTATGAAGTCAGGTAAAGTTCTTGAAAGCAAACGTAACGTAAAAACTTTTAAAAAATAAACTGAAGCTTTAAAAAATGTAAAGGGATTAACCGCATAGTATTTAATGGACGCATTCTATTATAACTAATGGAAGACAATGAGAAAGGAAATTCGACATCTTACATAAAACTGCGTGTAACATTTATCTTATGTGTACTATCAATATTTCGACAATGATTCTGAGAATATAATTGTTTTCATTCTTTTCCCCGTACAAACTATAAAACATTTTCGGGTAAAAGCGATCGTGTGATAACTTATTTAAAACCACTAAAAATATAATGCCACCAGCGAAGCAAATTTATAAACTTCTAATTCGAAGCTTGGAATTCATCCAGTAAGCGATGGCTTTAGCAATTTGGCCGCTCTCTTCTGTATTCCGCCGGACTTGGTAGGCGTTCAGTAAATGTTTCCACTAACGCTCTATACTTTTAAGAGAAAACCCTGAAATTACTATGACAGGAATTTCAATTATTTTAATGAAAGCGTACGAACGGTACATTATTTTCGTGTTCACTTTCTTTTCCTATTTTAACTTCTGTATTTGCTTTCCGGTACTCCTTAATATTCAAGGCATGACCTGCAAACGATGACTTCATGGAAGCGGAACGGTTGAAGCCGACGTTTTTGGCGGCAATAAAAGAAGCGTGCTAAACCCTAATTTGGGAAAGCTGGTGCTATTCTCTGCTGTAACTCACCGTAATATGAGGAAAGTTATAAACAAAGCATTCCGAGAAATTCTGTTTGGATAAATGGTTAGTAATTTAGGTCATCTTGTCTAATTTTTCATCATTCTTAGGATGTAAAAAAAAAAAATCTTAGATACTCAGTAGAAATGTCTTGATTTTCTCGGAGTTCTAACAGTTTGATAAAAAAAATTATTTATTTCTTTGGCAATTAGAGAATATTTAAGCCTGCTTCCGCTTCTCAGGGCAGATGAGTTGCTAGAACTGTAACTGCAGCAATAAGGAAATATGTCGGAATTCTTTAATGTATCATTCACATAGTCAAAAATGTGTAATAACTCGAATAGTTATAATTTAAATAATTTATCTATTAATAACATAAGCCCCGAATCAAAAATAACAATTTCTAAAATATTATTAAAAACAATTTTTCTCTGAGAATTCTTCTCTAAAGAAGTCTCACAGATTCATTCCCATTTCTTTTTTTTCAATTACAAAATATATCTTTGTCTTACTTATAGACACTCATAGAATCATAGTTAGGGATACGTAATTTTCATATTTACGAAATAGATGCGTATAATTTTGCCGAAATTTGCCGATATGAGCGAATAAATGCGAAAATTATTTCTTTGCTACTTTCCGGTGAAAACTCGGTTATAAACGGCTTTTTAGAGGTAATAATAGTAATAATTTATTAACATAATTGCTTAACTAAGACTATTCGAGGTATATAAATGAGAAATCTCACTCTCCTTCGGATTTGCTCCGAATTTTATCCGGACAGTACCGCAGTCGAATCTAAAAATCTAACTGTAAAAATCACCCATCAAGTTTAGGGAGCATTTTAGTAGATTTAGGAACGCCTCTTGAGTTCCAAAATCAAGGGTATTTCAGCTACTTACAGTAGTCAACCAAGAGACTCCTGTTATGTTATAGAGATTTTAATTGCAACGAAATCCTGCTGCCTTAACTTTGCAGAGGCAGCTATACAAAGCTTCTATAGTACCGTTAACAGAACAGATGCTGAGATATTTTAGTGTGTACAACGTAGTAATTAATGAGAAAGCAAAAACTTAAGTAATATAATGTTGTGACAACTACAATGTTAACTTTCAACTAAGAAATTTGATACTTACCTATCAAAGTAAGTAAAATTGTAATTTTTTTAATAAATGCGAAAGTTTTGAATTCATATTTTTTTTGCGAATAAACACGAAATTTTATGTATTGTATTTTTTTGTTGTTGCGAAATTTCGATATTTTTATGCGAAATTTACGTATCCCTAAACATGGTCTATTGAGGGTGACTGAATAAAATTTAGTCATAAAACACGTAAAGAGGCCGTGGCCAATTTTAGAGTAAGAACAGGGCACGGCTGTCTGGCTGAACATCTGGCCAAAATAGGAAGTGTGAATTCCAGCGTATGCACCTTATGTGAGAATGAAAAATTGAATAAAGCTCACTTACTTGTTTGCTCGAAACTATACTTTAACTTACGACAGAATGGTGATTTGTGTACTCTCTATTAGACAATCAGAGAACTTATGTCCTGATCACACGGTCTTCAATTATTGGGCTTCTGGCTTTTTAACTTTTTATCCTAGAACTTTAATGTTTTTAACTGGTGTTAAGGTCTTTTGGTCGTTCTTTTTATCGTATCTTGTGGTTTCTTTTTTGATGTCCTGTGTTTTTATATTTTTTGTATATTGGGGTAGTGGCCAGACTTATAGGGATTAAGTTCCAGTCGGCCATATGTACCAACAACAATTACTCATAGAAACACTCTGAGGAGCAAAAAATTTGCAGGTAAAATTTGCACAAATCCACAATATTGAACAGAGTTGCCTGATGTTTTACACTAACTTGTTGAAAAATAACCTTTTGACTTTAGTCTTTCTAAAATATCTAGTCTTTTGTCTGGGTGGACAGCATTAAATTATGTACTTTCATAAGAGACAAACCCTTGATTTAAAAATTTTATTAACAACTTATATCCTTATAATAGCGACATTCAGCAGCCTTCTTTTATAGAATCGTTAAGATAAGTACTTTGACAATCCAAATGAATGTTACACATTCTTGAAAACTTCTCTGACAGTAAATGAAAACAGCGAGAAGCGAAGTAAATTTTTCAAATGCATGATGAAAAAATAATACAATAAAATATATCATAAATTTGATTTATTTGATAAGGTATAAATTTATCAATATTACTTTTTAAAATTAAAATTAAAATTTCTTAACAAATAGATATTTATCTGGAATTCTTGTTACTTCTAATCTCTATAAGCAATCAAACGAAGTCAATAAAGAGTTATACATGAGAACTGAGAGTCAACTATTGAACAACTGAGAGTTAACTATCGTGATAATATGTAACCAGAAAATAGTAACAGGCAAGACAAATATTTCATTGTTTCATCAATCATATCTGCTATGTTTAAAATAATGTATTCATTGAACTTCTTCGTTTAGTTATGTTTATTACCGTTTATTTTCGGATTTCTCCAAAAATATTTTGTATGCTGTGGTTTATCGCATATTTGTTTCTCAATAAGTTAATATCTAGTATCCAAAACTACAACCAAAGTTTTATTAAGATTTCATATAATTTTTTTTCAAGCTAGCTCGACCAGAGACATTGTGTCTGACAGACACGGGAGACGTTGCTTGAGTAATTACTGCATGAAACATAAATCTTTTAATTGGCTGATGACGAAACCGAAGATATAACTGTTACGTGCCTTATTTGAAAAAAGTGCATGACTTAATTTATTCAAAAGATTCTATCATTCTGTGTGAAGTTACCGCTGATAGTGAATAGAGACTAAAGTGCTGCTGATAGTGAATAGAGACTAGTCTCTGGCACGCCACCTCTCAACTTTTGTAAATGGAACTGGAGAGATATTCCTGAGAAGGCTGAAAAATTTCCAAATTTTTACGCGATAGAAAAAAGTGGTAGAATCCAATATAATGGTTTAAAAAGGAGCCCAGTTTGATTTTTTTCCACATGGGGATAATGGCTAAGGCTTTTCTTTCTATACATGATAGGGTCGAAATAGCCTTAGAACAAGAAAACCAGCAATAATATTATTTTATATTTAAAACAAAGGAAGGGTAGATTTTATTGACAAAAATAATGTTGAAAGATCTCCAAATCACCGATTTGATTGAAGGACGTTAGCAATGTTTTACCATATTCTGGAAGTTTTTGTTATTAATATAGATAATATACAGGTGTAACAAAAATAACGCGTCAGTTCAAGAAAATATTTTTTTTCCTATCACACTGCTTTTTGAAAATATAATTCACTTCTTTTAGCAAACAGAATGGAAGCGATAAAAATTGCTATTAGAAAAATATACGTCAAGGTGTACTGTAAACATGTATGTTTCTCATTTACATGTTATTTCATGCATGGAATTTTAATTAATTGATTTTTTGGAAGTTTTCGCCTGTCCTTATTTTTTATGTCTATTTAACCGATTATGTTCTAATAAAATTTTAATATACTTTTTGATTTTACTTTATTTTTATTCAAGTTGAAAATGTTGTCTTTTAGACTTCACGTTTTCAGTCATGCACCAATTAGTGCATGCCTTCGGTAGTGTGCAGCAAAATTTGGATCCGTTTTGGGTAATGAATTCTAAAACGCCCATGCATTTCTCTCTGGAACTTTAAAATGATTGTTTGTACCATCTAGTAGATCTGATCGTAACTGTTTTACCGGCATAAGCGTCTTTCTATGCCATAGTACAAATACCTAGAAATTTATTGGGAATCAAAAACAATAACAGTCCATATAGCAAGAATTTCCGTCATGTTCCTACTTCCACTCAAGTACAAAATTATTTCTACAATATGCAGCAAGGCCTTTCTTCTCATTTGTGGTGAAAACAAAGATTAACAGTAGTTTTGATCATTATCAGCATTGATTAAATAACTTTAAGTTCCCATAAGTCTTTTGTTTGAACTATAGGTATCACATACTCCAGCAAAAACATGCACTACAACTCTTCCTTCCTCAGGAGGAAAAATTAATATGGTGAAATGAAAATGCAATCCTCAATCTTGTCTGCATATCCTCACATTTCATATTGTCAACTTTACTGTTATTACATACTTTGTCCACTCGTAAGCGGTGAAAAATATTAGAACTTTATCTTATCAGATCGCGCATCTAATGTTATCAATACCGTGTTTCCAATTGTTTTGCACAAAAACCATTTTTTTTGTGTGTGTGTGTGTGTGAGCGCGCGCGTGTGTGTGTGCGCGTGTGTATGTGTGTGTGAGTGTGTGTGTTTGCTCCCAGACACAAAAGTTGTAAAAATTTATGTTTATTTTTAATTGCAATTGAGACGTTGCGTCGTGGCTTAGTTGGCTAAAGCGCCTGTCTATTAAACAGGATATCGTGAGTTCGAATCACGCCGGTTCCTAACTATGATGTCCCAAAAGCCAGGCTTTTTTAGAAAATTGAACTGAGAATTTCGGTGTGTTAGTATCAATATTTTAATTCAAGGATTAATTATTCCTCAATATTTTTTGAAGAAATTTGTTTCAGCTAAAAAAACTTAAGCTTCTTTTTAATTACGATTGTGACGTGGCGCCGTGGCTTAGTTGGTTAAAGCGCCTGTCTAGTAAACAGGAGATCGTGAGTTCGAATCTCGCCGGTGCCTGACTATGATGTCCCAAAAGTCAGACTTTTTTAGAAAGTTGAACTGAGAATTTCTATTTGTTAGTATCAATATTTTAATTTAAGGATTGATTATTCCTCAATATTTTGTGAAGTAACTTGTTTCAGATAAAAAAACTTAAGCTTCTTTTTAATTACGATTGTTCCGTGGCGCCGTGGCTTAGTTGTTTAAAGCGCTTGTCTAGTGAACAGGAGATTGTAAGTTCGAATCTCGCCGGTGCCTAATTTTAAAGTTCTAAAAGTCCGGCTTTTTTATAAAATTGAACTAAGAATTTCTGTGTTAGTACCAATATTTTAATTCAAGGATTAATTATTCCTCAATACTTTGTGAATTAACTTGTTTGAGCTCTATAAAGAGCATTTTTGATGAGTTTGGGGTGTAGCGATAGACTCGCCTCTCCGTAGCGCACCCTGGGCAACTCTTTTACGACTAAATAGTGTATTATTTCGCAGCTTTTTGTACAGTTGTACTGTTTACAACGTGTTTACCCGTTATTGGGAGTCTAGAGAACTTTTGTCTGCTCGTATTTAATTTTGTATCTAATTTTGAGCTTTGTATTGTGTATTCTGTACTCTGCTTCTGACCAAGGATAATGTCTCTGTGCGTACTGTATTGGAAATTTAAAAAAAATTTAAATACTATTCTGATTATGTGACAAATCTGATTATGGTTGCTCCAATCTTTATCGGTTTCATGGATGTTCATTGTGTAGTATCAAAGGAATATTGTTTCATTTTTGGGGGAGAACACCTCATTAGATCTACGACCCCAGAACATAACTTTTTTATATCATTCCAGTGTGCTTTCGCAAGTAATATCTTCAAGATAAATAGCTTGTATTAAAGAACCCGGTAGTCAATCTTTGCCAACTGTCTGCGTGAATACTTTACTCTCAGGTACTTTACAAAATTTTTTGTGTTATATCTTTTTGGTATGTAATTCCGTTATTTTCTTGGCTTTCCATCACGCAATACTTTTTATTTTCTGACCAAAATATTTAATTAAAGAAAATGATTCCTATTATTTAAAACTTCATCACTCAAATTTCCAATTGCAGTTAAAATATGGTCCTAATATTTTAACACTAATACTTTAATATCTTAATGTTCATTTTATTATGACTTTGATATTTGTAAGCATTTGAATCAAAATTTAAGATAATATTAGAAAACCAAATGTTGAGTGACACTTAAATCATCATACCCAATTGCCGTTAACCTAAATTTCGCCTGCGTTGCATTCTCTCCTACATGGTACAACTGACAAGTATCCTGGGGACAAAAAATTTCATTGTCTCACATTTTTATAGGACAAAATGAAATCAGTTCATCCCGCAGCCGTTAAAGAATACGTGTTTCCATGATTTCTCATGAAAATGTTATATAGCTGGATTATGATAAATTGCAGAATCACTTAAGCAAGCCCGTATATCTACAGCAATCCCAGTTTTCAAGACCCTATGATCCACCATTAAAAATGGGTTCTTTAGCATGATATGGATCAGGGGTCATCAACGTTTTAATACCTACCGTCCACTTTTGTATCTTTGTTGATGGCAAAGTTTCTTTACCGCCCACCGGTGCATATCCGAAGTGACTCGATTTAGCGCAAGTCCGAAGTAAATTTTAGAGGGGAGGGTTTGCAAAAAATATGTACTTAAATTTATATTTTTAATTATATTTTATGAATATATATACATAAATAGCTACGGATGGCCAGAGTTCATTCGTTGCTCCCTCGTCCACGAGTATACTTCGAGAAATGTCCGGTGAATTATTATCTGTAATCCAAGATTAGAGATGGAATTCAAAAGTAAATTGCAAAAGCATATTTTAGAAAATCAAACTCTCGAAAGTGTTAGCAGTGACATATGGAGGAAGAATAAAATTTGTGACAACGGACAAATATTCCCACCGCCCAACATGAAAGCTTGAATTGCCAGCGGTAGCTTGAATAGTGGGCGGTAGGGACCAGGTTGACTACCACTGGTATGATGATAAGTTTGCTGTATGCGACTACTAAGGAAAAAACCTAAATCCATGGCTACTTGGTACGCTACAGATGTCTTACCTTGCATAAGGGAACCGTTTCATTATGGTGGTTCCAAGCAGATTTATCATATGAGATATTTCTTTCACACTTATATAGCATTCTGTCCATAATTATAGCCTTCCTTTTATGTTGTTTTATAGAGTTTTATAAAGTCCTTTTATGTTATTTTTTAGAGTGAAAAAAGGCAGAAAGTAATTATGACTTTTAATTTTTTTTCATATAAGAGCTCTGATGACAGAATGCAATTATTCAAAATAAAATAACTTAATACATAATAATTGTCAAACCAAACTAGATCTTCAAGATCTTTCAATTCAGAAAACTACTTCCTGTAGAATTACTTCCTGTGCTTTCATGTTCAAAGCTTAAAATCTTGAATTTATTATTTTTCAAGCAAAAAGAACGTTTCTATAATGATATATTTGTCTCAAAATTTTATTGCATGAACATCATCAATATATAATTCTACATAGAGAGGGATTAATAATACAAAAAAAAAAATTAATCTTCCATATTAACTATAAGTCATATTTTCTCCAAAACAACGTGGGAGTAAATATCTTCAGTTTATTTAGATTATATTATAGTAAATGTCCAGGATAAAGGACTTTCCTAGCTCTATTCAAATTCGGAATTAAAAAAACAATTTCACGTTTTCAGCTCCATTAAGATTAATTCAGATATATATATCGCGAGACGTATAATTTGAAAAGAGAAAAAAATAGTGTTCTGACAAACAAATTCATTTTATTTTCCCGATTTTTTTTATATTAAAATGCAAGAAGTAAAATAATTAAACTCTAATTTACAGTTCTTTATTTTTGCTTCAATCTTTATCTTTAAAAAAATTATTAGGGCACATAGCACATTTATAAAATCAAAAAATTTCAGAAGTATTCTTCGAAAGCGAGCAGTTTTTTTCATTTATATTTTCGTTAAAAATTACTTGGAAAAGAATGCTTTTATGAATTTTATATTTTTTTCCGTCTCTTTCTTCCAGTAATATAAATGCACATAAATATTTCTATTTATCATTAAAGTAAGCAATTAATACCACTTAACAAACAATTTTTTTTTCTAATTTAGCGTTATAAAATTAAATAAAAATAATTAATGGCAAAAATAGAGTCTTTATTTTTGTTGATAATTGCTTGTACAAAATGAATATTTTCGAATGCACTGTGTTTATAAAAAAAACTTTCTGAAATGACATTCGAGCCAAGAATTGTCTTTATTTATATTTCTATGTGTATTAAAAAAATTTTAATTTGAAGGAAAGTATATTTTTCTAACTTTTTTTACCTATTATTGACAAATAAATTCTTATAGCCGTTCATTAGAGTCATAAAAAAGGCTTTTATATAAATCTTTTCTATTTAAGCTCAGATATAAACATTACTATTATCAAAAATTGATACGAGTAATTTGATTAAATTATCGTACATTAAAATCTTGAAATTTAAGAATTCAATTCAATTCTTTTTTATTCGTCTTACCTTATATTACTTTGAGGGGATGTAATGCACAAATAAAAAAAATCTTCAATTATTTCAATATTAAAAAAATTAATCTATGTATAGGAAATTGCACTTAAAATTTTGATTTGAATTTTAGTAATACTTCTAATTATAATCACATTCTAAGCACTAAAATGGAGGCTATCTGTGTGATTTGTACTGATGATATATTGTAAACATATCTAGGGTGCATCTCACTGAACCACTATGTTTCGAGATTATGTGCAACCCTTAGCGATAGCTTTATTATTAGCGCAGTAAAGGAATGGAAAGGGGGGGGGGGCAATTTATTTTCCGCCACTCCAACTTCCGGCAGCAACCTCTCAAGTTGAAGGATTCAATCAAGTTCCTTGTGCAAACGTTCATTTGCATAATCCGCAAATTTTGACAAGATCCCGTAGAGACTAAGAGTCTCTTAAAATTTTGATCAATGTCTATGACGTTAAGTTCGCCGGTGGATGTTCAGAGATCCCGCCTGATCATCCATCAAATTATGCGGATTAACATGACAATTAATCATTATAATCATTAGATCGCCTCAATTTTCTCGCAGAAAGAGAATTTCTTAATCATAATTAAGGAAGCTATTTTTTTTTCTTTGCAAGTATAAAAAAAATTAGTCTTGCTTAAATAATAGTAGTTAAATTATGTTATTATGTGAGCAAAAGAGAGTTATTAAGTTGAAGAAAAATCAAATAAACGTGAGTAAAATGATAAATTAATAGCTATTTCGATTAATTATTCTATTATTAATAGCATTTCAAAGACTTTGCTACATGACTGTAAGGTTATCAAAAGGTATGAACAATTGTAGTACATGTCATATACAATAGATATCGTAATTATTAGGAAAAATCCTTTCTTTTCAGAAAATTGAAGAAAAACAACTGTATAGGAACATATTGTTTGTTCACTGCATGAAAATTTCTCTAAAATTTATTACCATCTATGAAGTGTACTATTTGGCAAATTATATCAAAAGGAGGTTTTGATATGATTAAGCTTCATTGATTAGCCATTATAAGCTTAGAAAATCGCCTATTGTTGTTAAACTTCCTCTCTATTTCTACTTTCCCTAGTATCAAAACTAGTGAAACATTAAATAAGTAGTATCTTTGTAAGAAAGTCTACGTTTCATTTGAACAATACTAACGTGTTTGTCATGATCATCCATAGTTTCTTTATCCTTACACAGAACACTTTTTTGATTAGCCATTATAAGCTAAGTAAATCGCATATTGTTGTTCAACTTCCTCTCTATTTCTACTCACACCTAGTATCAAAATTAGTGAAACCTTGAATAAGTAGTATCTTTGTAGGAAATTCTACGTTTCATTTCAACAATAATAACGAGTCTGTCATGATCATCCATAGTTTCTTTATCCTTACATAGAATGCTTCTTTGATAAGCCATTAGAAGCTCAGTAAATCGCCTATTGTAGTTCAACTTCCTCTCTATTTCTACTTACGCCCAGTATCAAAATTAGTGAAACCTTCAATAAGTAGTATCTTTGTAGGAAATTCTACGTTTCATTTGAACAATACTAACGAGTCTGTCATGATCATCTGTAGTTTCTTTATCCTTACATAGAACGTACTTGTGTATTTTTAATGAGAGTCCTAAAATACACCTGTAAAAGCGCTGGATGTTATAATTCAACTCTGTGTGTGGTCGAGAGACTGTCAATAATAAAACTCTTATAACCACTCCAGAGGCCTTAAATAAATACTTGAGGAAAACTAAAGGCATTGAATTATAAGCCAAAAGGGTGGCGTAAAAGAAAAACTGTCTGTGTGGCCATTGATAGCGATGAAAAGACTATAAATGTTGTAAGATAGATGGTGACGTTATTTTATGACCCACAATAAAACTTTCAAATAATTTTCAAAGTGGTATCCCAAACGAAAATTATCGTGGGGAGGTACTTGGTGTACTGTGAACATGAGCAGTGAAATAAGGGACCAATTGGGGCAGGAACTGTTAAGATAAAAGCAGTCCACTGGCCAATGAGAGAAAAAGGGGTGGGCCAAAATGGCCCTGGTAAACGGACACTAGCCCCTCCAAAAAGAAAAAAAGGTTGACAGAATTTCGCTTGCTGATCCCCGAGCTCTGGCCCTAGAGAGACGATTGCGCTGTGGCAAAACTTACAGAAGTTCCGGTAGTCTAACATGATGATGCCGAGTCTGACCTGAAGTGGGCACCTGTCAACGAAAGCCTTCATTGCTGTATTCTACAACAGCCGTAAGTGCCTCCCGAAAGAACTTAGAAATATTTGCTTTGACTGAATATTTTGCCTCTGATTCTGGATTCCTCATGTATTAGTTGATAATATGAATATGAACCATATTTTATTATTAATTTTACTTTAAAAGATTGTTTAGTATTTTCGAAAAAATGTATTATAACTGCCAATTCTCTATGATTCCTTGCTTATCCAACACATGCAATTTATTAAGGTTCTATTCTAAACTATAACTCCCGTAAACGTCTGTAAAAATTTAGTTTATCACTTATTTACATCTGTTTAAAATGTTAAATATGGATCATGTTTCCCAACTGAAAAAGAAGTGTAAGTTTTATGGATAGGAATATCTCTTTGCATCCTCATTTCATGGATGATTGTGAGAGATTTTCCAGAACTCTTCCCACAGAATATTGCAATCAGCCTGTCACTAGCAGACCAATAATTCTAAGTTATTAATTTGCGATAATTAATTTTCTAAATTGAATTAGCTCTCGGTAACTCGCACTGAAAAAAAAAGTTATCTTCAGAGGAAAAATTCTTAAATCCCCTTTAATTCTATTTGAATAACGCGAGAATTTTAATTTTTTTTACCATGGAAAAAGTCTGTTTTAAACTATGCAGCGTCTGTCACCCCATCCGTATCTTGATTTGGAAGTCACAATTGCACAGCAAACTCATATGAGATAGTGTAATTAAATTTCATAATAAAAAGAAGTTTTAGCAGCAGTTAGTTTTAAATTCACTTTGGAATAGTTGATATCGGTTATTAATACATTAAATATATGCTCACCGTTTCTATACCTGTTACTATATACGCTTACGACAAAATACAAAAATATATCAGCTCACTTCTAATTTAATTGAAAGTCATGCATGGTTAATTATAGCTGAATTGCGATTTTTTTTTCGGTAAATAAATATAAAAACACTTAATTATCCACTATAATTCAAAAATAATTCGAGTGTAATATTAATATGCTTTTCACTTTCAATATTAAAATTATATGTTTCAAACTTATTAATTAATTTCGTCTCACAGAAGCTTGCAATTCCCTTTCTTCATCACATTTTTTTTTCATTATCATAGCCCTAGGCTGTTGGAGGAGGTATAGCTAAAATCAGGAGAAAAAAAATTATGTTGTCTAGAATGAATAGCTTTCGATGAACAGCGTAAAAAAATGGAACAAAGAATAAAATATAAAGCTCATGTGCTTTTTTTAGGTAATTAGTAACATTAAAAAGAAAAACAAATAAAATTGCTTCGGGTATATTTAAAACAATTAATTCTTAATTATAATAGATATTTAATAAATGCTTGGTTTTATAGTTAATAAGTGTATAATATCATTTAATTATTTAGTAGTAATTATCTGGCTTAATTTCTACAATTATTTCCAATTCAATTACTTTCTCATATTATCTTAAACACAAAAAATTATTTAATGCATGTAGTTTGATCTAAATATTTATTGAAAACAATCGACGTATTCATGTACCAACAATATTTGTTTGCTAAATTTATGACATTGCTAAATTTATTTTGATTATGAGAAATAATTCATTAAGTCCATACCAGTAAATTCACTATTTATTAAGTTCTTTTTTTAATGAAATGATGTCAGTGCTGAAAATCCTAACTATTTATTTAGTTTTCTTCTTTTAATTATGTTAATAATATATGCTTCGATGAAAAAAAATCTTATATCAATTACAGGAGAGTTTTAAAGTATAATCAATTTAAATACTCGCGTTTCAGATATTTTACAGTCATTTTAAATAATTGCAATAAACTGCACATAATCAACTGAACGTAATTATAAATATACACCAATTACTCATAAATGTAATTTTGGAAGAAATGAAATTTAACATCTTAATTTTTATATATACTCCGATATATGATCTTACTGCTTATTAAGGTCATATAAGATAATACTAATAAATTATAATGTTAATACTCATTATATAATGTTAATGCAATTGATTACATTAGAAGAAAATTATAACTGTAGAAGCTAATTTCCCTTTTTTATTGTTTTTAAATCCATTCCATAAACAAAATGAACTTAGGATATAACTTAGAATGCCTCAGAGAATGAATAGAATAAATTTATTTGCGCTTTTATTGAAATTTCAGAGAAACTGTAGATATACAACTAAACGCTTGGATAGTGGACTGGAACAAACAACTTTAGTTCAGAGCAGTAAAAAAATTGTTATTAGAACAGAATGTATTATAAAGATCTTACTCGTCTAGACTATAGTTGAAAAAATTGATATGCTCCTGAAGATATATCAACTTAGAATGCCTCAGTAAACGTATAGAGTAAAATAATTTGGATCTCCAGTTGAAATTTAAGAGAAACTGTAGAGATCCAATTAAACGCTAGTATAGTTGTATGGATTAACTAGCTGAATACCAGTGCTTCGCTACGGAGTAATGCAACAGTCAATGTATGCAGTTAATGCCAAAAACAAAAACAAAAAGATATTTTTATAAAAAAAAAAATCGTAACAGATATTTTAATAGACAAAATAATGTAGAAGAAAATATTCAAATAAAATACAAAATTCAATGTCTGCAATTAATTTGTATGTTTAATATCGATAAAACATACTAATTTGAATTAAATTCTTAAAAAACTTCCATCTCAATTAGTCTAGTGGTTAAATTTTATCTTTTATCGTATTTTAAAATTTTTATGGTCAATTTATTTCGTTGTTACGTGCGTGACGCAAAATTAATTTAAAATATTACAAAAAGAAAAGAAACGACGTGATCAGCATTTAATAAATTAAATTCTAAAAAATAATCGTTAAAAATTCCCCAAAAATTAGAAAATAGAGGTAAAGATTCAAAAAATATTTCATTTTAAAGGAATTTTGATGTTCTTTCTCGTGATATAAATTTTATAACCTGAGATTAATATTTTAAATGCAAACTTAAAACAAATTTTCAAAACAACTTAAAAATTTAATTTTAAAAATCTAAGGAGAATTTTTCAACAATTCTCTTGGTGCACTTCTACAAAACTTAAGAAGAATCACCATGCAAAATTTCAGCCTCTTAAGTCCAGCTGTTTGATCTGTGCGTTATTTGTCAGTCAGTCAGTCACGGTACTGTTTTATATATATAGACTAGTCTGGTTCATAGCAGTAAATAAATTGCTAATTATGACAGAATGCATTAAGCAGATCTCACCCTTCCAGAATAGATTTTAAATAACTAAAATTTTCCTAAAGATGTATCGATTTAAAAAAAAACTGATAAAGGGTTCTCAGTTATTAAGGTTGAAAGGAACACACTACTCATTATTTTTTAAAACAACATTTAAGACTCGTTTTGAATTAAAGTTTTGAATTTATATCTCATTATTTTACACAACTTCAAAATGATTTCTTGTTTTAATTGATTTTTTTCTTATATTTTTACCAGTTCATTACACGTTAAAGCTTTATAATGTTTCATAATCAGCATTTTTGGAAAGGCATGTTTGTTAATTTCACCATTTAAAATGAGGTTAATGTCATTTTTTATTCACATTGCATGAGACGGTTATATAGTTATTGCATCTGAAAAATCAAAAGTAAAATATGTTTATAATTTGAGGTTCTATAACTTACAGAACCACGTGACCTGAAAAAAAAAAGAAACTCAACTTTAAGTTCTCGAGAAACTATAATAGAATTTCTTAATGAAAGACACGGTTTATATCAGAATTTAGAAAATATGAATTACTTGCTTTAATGAACTGAAATGGTGGGGGGAAATGTTTTAATTCTACCAGGAGTAGCAGAAGCTAATATATGCGTTGAAGGAGAGTTCAAGTTAACCGGATTAGCTAAGGACCATTAGAAAACGAGCCGTATTAATTGCTCTTATTTCTGAAGCAATAAACGGCAGATCGTTATTGATGTAGTTTCTCTCAATATTATCAGTCTGAGGCAGCATTATGGCAAAGATTATCTTAATTAATTTTCAAAGGAAGATAAGGAGATCATTATAAAAACGTTGAAAATATTAATTAATTTACTCACTTTAGAACGTAGAATAATTTGAAAACTTTGTAAAATTTATCTAAATAGATCCTAAAAATCTTTATAAGAAGCCTTAACTATTTCCTTAAATGGAAATTTTGCTGAAAAAAAAAAGGTTTCATAAATAATGATGCTCCTTTTATGCCATTTAATTACAAGGATTATTTTGCTAAAATATAGCTTGCGATAATTTTTTTGCAAATTATATTAATAGTTAATAATAAATATAATATTTTGAAAATTTATGATGTTTTCCTCTCAATCCTATTTTTCTAATGAATAAATTTATTCTATTGTCTCAAGAATGACGAGGCTGGGGTGGCCGAATGGTTTGGACGCTGGCTTTCGGTGCCAAAGTCTGTGGGTTGGAATCCCACATTTGACATGGACGTTTGTAGCCGTTCGGAATCGACTTTAAGCAGTAGGTCCCGATCAAATTAGCCCTCGTGTAGTAAAAATTGACCGTAGCGCACCAAACCAAACCTCAAGAATGACGAGCTAAGACCTCTAATCTATATGATACAAAATGTTTTGCAAAAATATAACTCCAGCACAGCCAGATGTTATGTACCTTGATAAAAAATAACAAGAAGCACTGGAAAGTATAATAAGGTTCATTTTTCTTAACAAGGTACCTGCAGCGTCCCCTAGCCTTAGATCTAGGATTAATACATCTTCTGGGCTTCTCGGAATAGCAGAACAAGTAATCTGAAGGTGAAGACACTGAAAAAGAGAAATGTTAATAATAACCAGCAAAGTACAGTTAATCAGATCTCAAAGTGCAGAGCTAAGATTCTTTTGCAATTTCTGGTTCATAATTCAGATATCTTAAAGATGGTAGAATTGCATGAAACATCCCTTAACAAGAGTTTCAGATTCTTATTTATTAACTGCCCACAATGCTATTCTAGGTAGCCAATAGCAAGGGTGAAATTTCAGCCCATGGTTGTGACGCTCCAAAGCAGACATCTCTTCAAGATGTTATCTGTTGTGGGTTCATTAAGAAACAGCTTTCGATTCACAGGCACACTATTTATTATATCAAACAAGGACAGACATCTAAGACATATTTACAGTTAACTTGCAATGTCTCAGTACCAAACTCGCCAATTCTCCACAGACTTCAAACTTCAGAGGCTCGCACAGCACCCTCTTTTACCGAAAATCTCATTGGCTGTAGCAATGGTTGCTCAATGCGCTGGAGATGTATATTTTGCATTAGCGGCTCTTTCTACTGAATTACGTGCAATTTCCTCAATAACTAATTTTTGAACTTGACACCGAGGGAAAAGCTTGGTTATTTCCATTGTCATTTGGATCGAATGTCATTTGTTAGCCGTAAAAAATTAGAGCAATTCAACATTTATAATTTTTTTTGTAGCTAGCTTAATTGTCGGACGTTAGGTGAATGACGTTATGTGCATAATTTAGGCTATGTGTATGACATTTAGTGTGCTGGAAATATCCTTCTATGTCAATACTTCATGAATACCCATGTACGGATGCTTCAGTAAGGGGACTGTCGCTAAATGTAGTCCGCCATTTGTAGAAATGCTTTAATTTTCTTTAATTTTTACTCTGGTCATCAGTGATAATTCATTCTTGAGGAAAACACAATCGGCAAATACTTAGTGAGGATTGAAAATTTAGAGAAATCCGAATTTTGATTAGCGTTGTGTCTATAAGAAGTCCCCAACTTGTTTACCCTCTCATGCCTGTTTCGCTTACACGACAATTACGTTATTACTGTTAGCGAATTATGCGTAGTAGGTCTAGACGTCGTAGTTGGATATCGAAACCTTCCTTAAGAATTTAAAAGTGATCGCTTTTATATTTATTCAATTAAAATATCAAAACTTTCTTAAAATTACAGAACAAATAATCTATGCAAAAATCGTTAACCCATTTAGGACCGCTCTATGTTTTCTTTATTGGAAATGCACCAAACAGTGTTTTAACACTTCTTAGAACATTAATAACACAAATAAGTTGTTTCCATAAAATCAAATTTATTTTTACGAGAGTTACAAAATGTTGCGTTTTCGCAACATCAGTCCAAAGCGATATAAAAAATTTTAAAATATAAAAATTTTAAATTATAAAAAAAATCTTTAAAAATTTTAAAATCTTTGAAACATTTAGCATGAAGACGTACATAACACTTATTACATACAGAAATTGTTTAACTTTTGCAGTGTTTACTTTTTTGTTTATTTTTACTATCTTTAGTAATAATATGGCCCATACGGTTTTTCCGAGTTTCGTTGAGAATTAGATTTTGAATTGAAGATGGTCTTCCAATATGTGAAGTTTCAGGTAAAACAGAATTCATTGGCATTTCTTCAAGCCTTTTTATGAAAGATAGGGCTCTCTCAAAGATATAGATCTCTTAAACTCTAATAAACTTATTTTAGAATTCATTACATCCATGTAGAGTCTCCCTTTTTCCCGTACAATATGCTCCTTTTTCTTACTATATTGCTTACTTTTACATTTATTAGAAAAAAAAATGTCGATTTCATCTGCAATGTCTTTAGGGGATTCGATATTTTCACATAAAATATTATCATCAATATCTTCTTCATCCGTCAAATCATCCGGATCTGGAGGGATAATGACGAATTATGGTTCCTCATTAGCTTCTGTTGAGGAAGATTCTGAAATATCATCATCTAGCCCATGAAAATACTCCAATGTCTCTTCCAATGTCAAAAATCGCTTTTTTTGAGAGACAAACTTATCCGAAATGCAAACAATACCAATTTACTGCATGACAAACTAGGCAGCACTAATAAAGCACATTGGAAATAAGTAATACACTTTGGACTGATGTTGCGTTTTCGCAACATTTTTAAAAATATGAATTGAGAAACATAAAAACAAAAATTATGATTTATCTGTGGAAGCCATTTTGTTCTTTAGTCTCTAATAAACTCGGAACAAGCATCAAATTGGAAATTTATCATGTGCTGCTATCTAAGGTTATTATTTGAAAATAGTCATTTTTTTCCCTTTCAAAACACCAGAAAAAAACAATTTTTTGCAAGTGCTAAAAGTGGGGAAATGAGGAAACAAAAAAATTATTATGATCAATTAAAGTATAGAGAATAAAATAAAAATGTTACTTCAGACGTACAAAGTTTTGAACATGCCTTTAAAAAATACAGAAAATAATGTTGCGTTTTCGCAACACCAGTCTTAAATGGGTTAAGTTCTTTCTCCGAGTGTTAGTCTTATCAACATGTGCAGTTTATAACTCATCCATAAGAAGACATTCCCTTTGCATATGAAAAGTACATAAAATTTAGATGGGAAAATGCAAAGCCTTTTCTGGACATAAACCTTTTATAAAAGCATTTCGTAATACTAATCAATGAAATTCCGATGGATATATCTGAAAAATTACAAAAAAAACTCACTTCAAAAACAAAATGTCATTTAATTCTTGAGTCCATTTGAAGTATAACCTGTGTAGTGACGTCATCTTCATTTCTTCACGTTGTGATTTTCTTTTGTTCAAGTAATAACCGTGAACATTTTTGGAACTGTTTTTAATGAAACATAAAAAGGCGAATTATTCATTATGATAATCTGCTGTCTTTCATTTTCGCTCTTATTTCTTCTCAATAAAATTATTTAGAGTAGTTGTTTTTTACAGTGAATTAATAATACACTTGACCTCATTCAGTGAACTTCATTGGTGACCAGAGACGTGATTGATTGCAATAAAATGACTTCTAACGGGGACACAGAAAACGCATCGGAAAAATCTTCAATTGCCAGGGTAAATGCAAAATATTCCTTCTTTTTGGAAACCCGATCCCAAAATATGGTTTTCACAGATCGAAGCCCAATTCCGCAACGCTGGAATTACCGTTGATCAAACAAAATTTGATTATGTAGTCAGTTCGATCGAAGCAGAAACATTGTCACAAGTTGCAGATATTCTCATCAAACCACCAGACGACAGGAAATTTACGGCCATTAAAAAGAGGCTTATTGAAATTTTTGCCGATTCTGAAACACAGAAAACTCAAAAACTTCTGACTGAATTCGAATTGGGCGATAAGAAGCCATCCGAACATTTCTTACAAAAGCGCAACTTGGCGACGGATCAGGTGCCTGATGAATTTTTGAAAACCTTGTGGATGCAACGATTACCGCTTAATATACGGAGCATTTTGTCTGTAAGCAGCGATGATTTGTCCAAACTATCGACGATGTCTGACAAAATATGGAAATTAAATTCCATCTCACCTCAGGTAGCTCGTATTGTTTCTCCGCCAACTGATAACAGTATTTTCCAAGATTTACAGGAACAGATATCAAATTTGGCACTTCAAATAACAAAAATGAATAGCAATAGACATAGAGATTACAGCTTACAAAGACATAGGTACAGATCGAATTCAAGAAACCGTTCCAAGAATAACAGTAACCCAAATTGCTGTTATTTTCACCAACGCTTTGGCGAGAGAGCTTACAAGTGCACTCAGCCATGTAAATATCAGGTTTCGGATTGGAAAACTGAATCCCCGACTTTCGAGGGCGCCCGAAGGTCAAGGGGTCGAGTTGAGTCGTTTATATATTCGTGACAACGCATCAGCAACCCATTTTTTAATTGACACTGGAGCAGAAATATCGGTTATTCCACCATCGCCTTTCGATAAAAAAACTGTTTCTAAACTTGTGTTGTTTGCGGCTAACGGTACAAAAATCAAAACATATGGTCAAAAATTGTTGGAAATAGATTTGGGACTACTCAGATCTTTCAGCTGGCGTTTTATAATCGCAAATGTCAATAAACCTATTGTTGGAATAGACTTTCTTTCACATTTCAATTTATTAGTCAACAGTAAAAATAGAAAACTAATTGACGGTACCACCTCATTGACGACTAAATGTACCTTGTGTAACAATAGTGTCACTTAGAAATTCATTTCCAATACCTTTCAAAGCCAATATAGAGCCATTTTAAATAAATTTCCTAACTTACTTAAACCCAACATAAAAAATGATGAAATTAAAGAACATAATGTGCAGCATTTCAACGAAACTAAAGGCAACCCAATATTCTCCAAGTCCAGAAGACTCTCTCAAGAAAAGTTGATTGCTGCGAAAAAGGAATTCGATTATATGCTGCAGAAAGGACTCTGCATACCATCCAAAAGCAATTGGTCAAGTCCATTACATCTCGCTTTAAAAAAATCCGGTGACTGGAGGCCATGCAGTGACTACCGCAAGCTTAATGCAAATACAATACCAGACCGTTACCCACTACCATTTCTAACGGACTGTACAAATATTCTACATGGAAAAACGATATTTTCAACTGTAGATTTGATAAGAGCTTATCAACAAATTCCCGTTCATGAAGCTGATATTCCGAAGACAGCAATCATAACACCTTTCGGACTTTTTGAATTTCCCTATATGAAATTTGGTCTACGCAAACTTTCCAAAGGTTTATGAATACCGTGCTAAACGACCTAGACTTTGTGTTCTGCTATCTCGATGACATTCTCATTGCTTCTCCGGGCATAGAAACACACAAAGAACATCTTGAATTAGTCTTCCGAAGACTTGAGGATTACGGACTGTGCATTAACATTGTAAAATGCAAATTTGGTCTGAACAAACTTGAATTTTTAGGATATAAGATATCAACAGAAGGAATAAAACCTCTTTCATCGAAGGTTGATACAATTAAAAAATATCCTAAACCAGAATCCTTCACTAGCTTGCATGGGAACTTCTACCATCGCTTCATGCCAAATTGCGCCAAACTGCAACAACCGTTGACAATTTTGCTTAAAGGTGTTAAGAAAAACAGCAAAAAACCTTTAATTTGGACCGAAGATGCACAGAACTCTTTTACTGATATCAAACACGCATTATGCAACTCAACGATGTTGGTTCACCCTAACCAAACAGCGCAAATCACCCTTACGACAGATACATCTGATTCCGCTGTGGGTGCCGTAATCCATCAACTGCATAATTAAGAAAAACAACCGCTAAGCTTTTTCTCTTGGTCCCTGACATCCACGCAAAGTACTACAGTGCTTATGATCGAGAATTACTCGCAATATATCTAGCGATAAAACATTTGAAACACATTCTTGAAGGACGAACATTTATTATCTTCACTGACCATAAACCTATCACCTTTGCCTTCCAACAGAATTTGGATAAAGCCTCTCCAAGACAAGCCCGGCAGTTGAACTACATTGCTGAATTCACTACAGACATACGGTACATCTCCGGAGAAGAAAACATCGTAGCAGACACACTGTCGAGAATTGAAATCATCGCTACTCCAGCTCCAATTGATTATACAGTTATTGCGGATTGCCAGGAGGATGACGACCTCAAAATTCTTAAATCAAATTCTAGTTTCAAAATAGTACAAATTCGTATCCCGGATAGCAATAAGAGAATTTTCTGTGATACTTCCACTAATTCTAACCGGCCATACATCCCTAAAGCATTTCGCCGAAGAATATTTTCCTCTATACATAACTTATCCCATCCTGTAATTCGTGCAACAACGAAGCTGATGACACAAAGATTCATTTGGCCTAACGTAAATAAAGACTGCCAACTATGGTCTAGAGCATGCTTAGCATGCCAACGAGCCAAATTCCACAAACATACCAATGCTCCAACTGCTGAATTCAAAGTTCCAAATCAAAGATTCAAACACCTTAACATCGATATTGTTGGCCCTTTACCTTCTTGCAAAGGTTTTAGGTATCTGCTTACTATCGTCGATAGATTCACCCGGTGGATTGAAACTGTTCCTTTGGAAGACCAAACTGCAGATTCCATCTCAAATGCCCTTGTCGCGACTTGGATTTCCAGATTTGTAATTCCAGAAAGAATGACATCTGACCAAGGACGCCAGTTTGAAAGCCAACTCTTCAAATCCCTGAGCAAATATCTAGGTTTCAAAGCCAATACAACCACAGCTTATCATTCACAAGCTGATGGTCTAATCGAACGCAAACACCGAATTTTGAAAAACAGTCTGAAATCCCAACTCCAAACGTCAAATTCTTGGACTGATGTTCTCCTATAATTCTTCTTGGCATTCGATCCACCATTAAAGAAGATTTGCATTGCTCTTCCGCTGAACTTGTGTACGGCACACCAATCTGTTTGCCTGGGGAATTTTTCAGTAAATCCCCAACTGCCACGCATTCAGATTTTTTACAGAAATTGCAAAGGCACATCCAAAACCTAAAACCAACTCCAACAACCAACCATGGTAAACAACTAGTTTTCGTACACAAAGACTTAGCAAATTGTTCACATGTATTCATCTAAAATAACGTAATCTCATCTTCTCTTCAACCAACCTATATTGGACCATATTTAGTTAAACAACGTTTCGAGAAATTCTTCGATGTGGTAGTTTCGGGAAAAATTAAAAGAATATCATTAGATAGGCTGAAACCATGTTTCACACTCAAAGATGAAGTAACATCAAATCTTCAAACATGTGATTATGATAACTCCAAAATCCCACAACCACTTCCTTGTGACACTGATTCTTCCAATGGCATTAACCCTAAAACCACAAGAACTGGTCTTAGAATACGATTCCCTGCATATCTAAAATACTATGAGGTATAACGCTATCACTGGAAGGGGGGGGGGTGTAGTGACGTCATCTTCATCTCTTCACGTTGTGATTTTCTTTTGTTCAAGTGGCAACCGTGAACATTTTTGGAACTGTTTTTAATGAAACAAAAAAAGGCAAATTATTCATTGTGAAAATCTGCTGTATTTCATTTTCGCTCTTATCAATAAAATTATTTAGAGAAGTTGTTCTGTACAGTGAATTAATAATACACGACCTCATTCAGTGAACTTCAACCTGAATAATAGCAAGTAAGTCCGAATAGCAACTGGGTGAAAAAATCCTCAGCTTCTGCTTGTAGTACTAATTACATACCAGTTGTAATATCAACGATATCAACAATTATTTTGATATGGATAATAATGTATATGATGGTAATAGTAAGGAATTTGAACGACTGGGAGCACTATGACAACATATTTTTCAACACGAGGGTGTATGACAACTGGTCCTACAACTTTAAGTAATCATATATTTTTTTCCCAACGCGCCAGACATATTGTATTTTCGGCATTCGCCCACTTGAGCACAAGATTAGTTTTTTCTTGTAATGCATGCGTTGTATATGTGAACCAACATTCCCCTCAGGTGTCATCTCAATTTAGACCGAGCCCAGTCAGGGGCGACCTTGGGCGGACTCGTACCTCCTCCTACCCACATATCATATGGAGGGACATTCCGGCATACGGATTCAACGTGCCCCTACCCGGCGAAGACACGAAGGCATTCAATTGGGCTGTCGGATTTTGAAACCAAGCAATCTTAGTCCCGAAATCTGAAGTGCTAACCATTATGATGCCATGGGCCCATTAAAACAGAGTTTGAACAGCTACAAATATGCACGCATATTGCCATATTTGATCCCATAGGTTTTGGTTCTGAAGATGAGTGTCATAACCAGTTGTAGTGGTTAGGATAGCGGGAATGATGATTATGATCAAGATAATGATAACCTTGAGAAATACAAGCCTTCACATGCGTAGAAATCCCTTGATTTCGTTACATGCCGATATGAAGGCTTTAATTGAATAGTGGTCCAACTCCACTTTTAAAAAAAAGGAGTTAGCCTCACTGTCATGTTCATGCAAGTCATTTCTATCTTATTTTTAAAATGGTACACCTCCAGCTTATTTCTGCTCTCAACAGAAGACATTACAAATTAGACTTCAGCATTCATTTCTCAGCACTCATTAGACTTTAAGGTTCTGTATCTCAAAATGAACAAGAATGGAGTTGGACCACTATTAAAATAAGGCCTTCATATAAACTCCCCTATTTCTTATTTAGTTAAACGAATTTTTATATGTTCATATCGTACTGCATCTCCTTCGATTATAAATTCTTAGTAGCATTTTCGTATCCCCCGGCAAACTTGTTTTCACGCTCTGTTTCAATTCTATTGTACTATGTATGACAGCAAATTTTCTCATAAGTATGTGTTTCTCATATTTTAATTAATTTAAATCATTCCAATATAAATCACATTATACAACAATTGTTTTAAACTCTTATACATTTCAGAAACGTGCATTACTAAAAACAATTGTAGTGTGCACTGCGAAAAAAATAACGAGTTTAAAAAATTTCAAGTCTCCTTCCTCGTATAATAAACTTATTAAGTCTACTTTTATTACAACCCAGCTTAAAAAGGAGGGTAATGTCTTAATGTGAGAGAAGGCAGTATGGATTAGATTTATTTCTTTCTCTCCTTTCTTTATCCCATTTTTTACCCTTAATAAATTGTGACCGCCTCCCTTCATAATGAAGCTGTCACCAAGTAAGTTATACATAGAAAATGTGCTTCGCAGTAGTTGATGGTCTGTCAAGAAAGTGTTGAGGTGTGGCTGGTGAGGTGGTTTTATAAAAATAAAATATTTGTGACCGTAATCACCGTTTTGGCGTCCCAATTAAACACTTCATCACTAAAAAAGAGTGAAGCATTTCAGAACTAATAATGTTGAAAACTTAAGCTAATTCGCGTCTCTATAGAGAGATGGCAGAAATATGTGAAAAGAATAGATTCAGATTTGTAAGTCATGTATGTTTAGAATTGTGCTACCTAGTAATAAAAAACTATCATTATGAATTGATGATATAATATGATTTGAAATGGATATTAGATAAAAATGTGATTTTGCATCTTCATTTGTATTTTTGAACTTATAGTGTATGTTTTGCACAAATTGATATCTACATCATAAAATTTCAGAAAAGTTGTTGTCTATAAAAGCATCTTTATAATATGATAATATATGATTTGTTTTGGTTATAAGATAAAAATGTGATTTTGCATGTTCATTTGTATTTATGAATTTATAGTGGCACATTATGAAGTTATGAATTTATAGTAGTATTATGTTTGGCACAAATAGATATCTACATGATAAAATTTCAGAAAAGTTGTTGTCTCTATAAAACCATTGTTATGATATGATGATATATGACTTGAATTGGTTATTATATAAAAATGTGATTTTGCATATTCATTTGTACACTGGTGTAAGAAATTAAGAGAATTTGCAGACTTGGTCGATTAACTCTAGAACTACTGTACCGATTTTAATGAAATTTGATATGAACATACAATTATACAATACAAAACAAATAACCATTCAATAATTGTAATACACACGCATGATCGTGTGTAACACTCGTTGGAGTCGGAAGGTATGAAACAGCGGTTGCAGAATAAACAAAAAAATGGGTTAATAGATGGGTTAATAGGGGGTATGGTCCCCTCTTACAGATATACAGGTCTCGCAGCGTGATTTCATACTTGAAATAAGGTAGTTTATCATTTCCTGTGGCAATTTGTCCCAATCGTTCAGCAACGCTGTTTTCATTCCCTGGATGGTTCTTGGAGGGGGGATTGAGAGTTGCAATTGCCCTCCCCAAAGTGTCCCAGAAATGCTCTATAGGGTTAAGGTCTGGAGATCTGGCTGGCCAATCCATCCGTCGAATATCCTCACTCTCTAGAAATTCGTCTACCAGAAGAGCTGTATGTGGCCACGCGTTATCGTCCATTAAAATGAACTCATGGCCAACTGCACCCCTGAAAAGGCGAACATAGGGCTCCAAGACCTCATCCCTATACCTCACACCAATAACAGTGCCTCTTTCAAAGACATGGAGAGGTGTGCGGCCATCCAACATGATGCCTGCCCAGACCATTAAACCTCCTCCGCCATAATGGTCGATTTCGTGGACATGGGAGGGTAGGTAGCGGGTCCCTGGTTCTCTCCATACGACCGTACGGCGAGAATCGGTGTTTAGGCTGAACCGGGACTCATCAGTGAAGAGAACGGTCATCCATTGATCCATACTCAAATCTCTATGCTCTCTGCACCATGATAAACGGATTCTCCTGTTCGTAGAAGTGAGGGGGACGCAAACAGCAGGTCTTCTTGCAAACAACCCTCTCTCATGAAGTCTTTTGGAAACAGTCGCCCTTGATACA
The DNA here is from genome assembly GCA_907164885.2 of Dolomedes plantarius. Classification (NCBI taxonomy): domain Eukaryota; kingdom Metazoa; phylum Arthropoda; class Arachnida; order Araneae; family Dolomedidae; genus Dolomedes; species Dolomedes plantarius. The sequence continues at coordinate 89,798,225 of OU015493.1, read as the reverse complement.
CGGGTTCCTGTGGCTGCATACAAGTCATGAGAGAGCTAAGAAGCTGTAGCATTCCTGTTACGCCTCGCTATAATCGACAAATGGCTATCTTCTCTGCCAGTCGTGGCTCTTGGACGACCTTGCCCAGGATTTCTCTCGATGGATCCGGTATCCTGGAACTGTTTCCTTAAGTTACACACGACGCTGGGCGTTAAATTGAACTCTCTACAAATTTGGACTTGAGATTGGCCTGCTTCTAGCCTCCCCACAATTCGCCACCTCATTCCATCATCTAAACGTTGGTGGTTACTCATTTTTACTGTTACAATTTGAAATTAACCGATTGCTGCAAAATAACACCAAGAATGAATCCATTTTTTGTTTATTCTGCAACCGCTGTTTCATACCTTCCGACTCCAACGAGTGTTACGCACGATCATGCGTGTGTATTACAATTATTAAATGGTTATTTGTTTTGTATTGTATCAATGTATGTACCTATCAAATTTTATTAAAATCGGTACAGTAGTTCTAGAGATAATCGACCAAGTCTGCAAATTCTCTTAATTTCTTACACCAGTGTATTTATGAATTTATAGTGTATGTTTGGCACAAATAGATATCAACATGATAAAATTTCAGAAAAGTGGTTGTCTATTTAAAACCATCGTTATAATATGATGATATATGACTTGAATTGGTTATTAGATAAAAATGTAATTTTGCATATTCATTTGTATTTATGAATTTATAGAGTATGTTTGGCACAAATTGATATCAACAAGATAAAACTTCAGAAAAGTTGTTGTCTATATAAAACCATCGTTATGATATGGTAATATATGACTTGAATTGTTAATTCGATAAAAATGTGACTTTGCATCTTCATTTTATTTATGAATTTATAGTGTATGTTTGGCACAAATTGATATCTACATGATTAAATTTCAGAAACGTTGTTGTCTATATAAAACGATCGTTATGATAGGATAATATATGATTTGAATGGATTAGATAAAAATATGATTTTGTATCTTCATTTGTATTTATAAATTTATAGTGTATGTTTGTCACAAATCGGTATGTACATGATAAAATTTCAGGAACGTTGTTGTATATATAAAACAAATAATGTATAAAGTCTGCTATTAAGGAAGCGTCTGAAGCAACCTAGTGGTAGTGCCTAGGGCTTCAGGCGTAAGGCACTCAGTTCGAATCCCAACCAGTGGCATAAAATGCCTTCGTGTCTAGGCCGGATATGAGTACGTACTCATACGTAGAACGATATGAGTACGTATAGACCGGAAAGTCCTTCCATATGGTCATAGGGGTAGGGGAATGTATGGACCCTCGAGATGTATGCCCCCCCCCCCCAGAGGGCGCTCTGTCAAAACTGAGACCAGGCACCAGTAGGTAATGTTGATTTACCTGTATAGGGCTAGCAGCTATGAAATAGTCAACAATTTCCGCGGTATTTTTTAAGAATATCCCAGGACAAGTGCTTCCGCATTTAAGAAGAAAAAAAAACAAATTAGGTAGCTTGTAGGAATAAAATATGTTGATTTCCATCTAGCCTAAGTTATTGGATCACCTGGAACTGAGGATTTAACGATTCGTCATAACAATTGTTGTAGGAGCAAGAGAACACTTTCATGAGGTTTGGAGGATGTTTGAGACATAAGCGATGAATAGCTCAGGATAAAAATTTCCCACATCAAACAACTGCTACTAAATAACATCCCACGTAAAAATAAAAAGTTAAAATGCAATGAATACATTCAGTTATCCCTTACAATTCGAGTTTTATATTACTGTAGTAGGTATTCGAACTCTCGGATTTTCTGAAGAATGTTATTAAAAAATATAATATAATAAATTTTATATTATAGTAAAAAAATTATACAAAAAATTTTACTAAAATGATGCTATTGAAAAAGTATATACAAAAAAACTTATTATTGTCTAATTCTCTTAATTTTATATTGCTATTCCCATATAATATAAATCTGTAAGGTATACACAAGATTCGATTCACAAGAATCGAACTTTTGAGTGAATTAAAGAAGCTGCTTTAGATATGCTAATTTCGGCATACGCGCTTAGTATAAATACCACGCAGCGTCATTAATGGAAAAGGGGAGGTTGTTAAGGTTGAAAAGGTGTTATCCTGCGCTAGTGCTTAGCGGGCCAGAAGTTTACATGGCAATACTGCTGGTTTGACTTACTGTTCGTGAGTATAAAAATATATTGTTCTTGAAAGCTGTGTTTATACATTCTGTACAAGTAGTACGCATGCTTATTGCTGTAAAAGCCAATTATATGTGCAACGAATTCAATAAACATTGTTTCGTGTATAAACAGTATGTTGTATAAAATACAAAGTAGAGTGCCCCCTTAGTATAGAAACTCTATACTGGCGCCCGAAATTATATATACCCTGGTTGTTAGCGTTACATTTGTAACGAACAACATAATTGAAATTAAAAACTACTGTGAACTTATATTGATAAAATTGTTGCAAGTACTTATATACTATTTAAAAAATGAGTGTTGTAGAACAAAACCCTGCTGGAAATTTTCCTCGGGTAATTATGGTTCAGCATTTTGCGCCATTCGAAGCCACCTTCAATGGCGGCCCCTCAAGCCAATTCCTAAAGAAAATTGAGCATTACTTTCAACAACAATGCACCCCAGAGGGGGATAAACTTAAAATTGCTCTAGCCGCTTTAAGAGGTAGTGCATTTCAGTGGTACACGTGTATTAAAAGCAGTAATCTGATTTTTGACTATTTGTCATTCAAGCAACAGTTTCTTAGCGTTTTTCCAAAGACCTTTAATCAAAGTGAAATTGAAGCGGAAATTTATTCGCTAAGGCAACGTGAAGGTCAGTCTGCGTTAGATTTTGCTACGGAAAAGATTTCCAAGTGTGAGGAATATTTAGAAGGGGTAACGGAAGCGGTAATCTTAAAAATAGTTATCCAACGTTTGAAGCCAAGTGTTCAAGATTTTTTAGATAATCAAAAAATTACAAGCAAGGTTACCCTCCTTCAAGCTTTAGCTAAACATGACAATAGGCATTTCTTCGCTACCCCTCACCGTCATCCAGGTACGAGAAGTTTTATACACCCCCGCCAAAATTTTTCGCGAGTTTCAAACCAGCAGCGTAAGCAGTAACGCAGGCAAAATTTTGACCTCTAGTAATCAAAGAGTTCAAAATAACTTGGAATAAACTGAACAATGTAGATCTGTCATATAAATATTTAATGGCACAAATATACCACAATGTATGGGATGTCAATATACATATTAAAATCTATCCCCATAACAAATATTTCCTTCTCCTCTATTTCGGAATTTAGTGCGTACTATTTGAAGTAACACGGACATGTATTTCGAACCATAACATCAACATATTCAAGTGTGATGAATACGACATTTGTATCTGCAGTTAAGTAGAATGTACTCTTTATAACAGACCAATGTATTGAAACTCAGTAAAGGAATTTTAGAGAAATTATACATGTCATTTATTGAAGTAATTTAAAAATACTTTGAAGAAAATTCTTGAAGTCATAAAGGAACTTTTTAAATGCTTTTATTTTCCTATTCTTGACTTCATAAGACATAGGGAATCTTGTAAACGTGGTGACAGGTTTAGTTGCGATTGTGTGTGAGGGTACGGCGATACCCAAATGGCTAGGACGCCGATCTTCGGTACTGGAGCCTGCAGTTTCGAATTCTGTTCCACGCAAAGGCGCATATAAACTATAATTCCCCGTTTGTTACGTTTTTCACGTGTTTCAAATAACGACTGCAGTGCTGTAAAATTGACCAACAATCTTGTGTATCCAAAAACCATGAAACTAGTATGAAGATAGCGGACGTTTAAAACTGTATGTTTAATAACATTTAAAGATTATGTCCTTCAGAGAAAGCGAAACTCTTTAAAGGCTGATTCATGAGTAAGTAATTACAAAATACTGTAAACGAAATCAATATTTGACTAAATATACGTGTAAGGTTTATCAAAAGTTATCAACTACTGAAACTAATAATACTGGACATACGTTTTAAAGATTTGGGAATAATCAGATAATATGCTATCCTGTCATGAAGTAACATACCTCCGTGCTTAGACACAAACTACAATCACATTATTGCCGATAATTCTGAAATTTTTTATACTTGAGATTGTTATTTCTTGGTAATTTATTTTAAAATTTAGTGCCTACGTTTTTATACATCAGATAAGTATTTAATTATCAGACTTTAGCACGAAGTTCAGTGGCCAGCTAAACGTTCTAAAATTCTCAAAAGCCAAGCTCTATGAAATGTCGAAAGGCAAGGGCTCCAGCATTTAATTCTAGCGGGTTCGAGTGCTGCGGACATAGATATTTGCGGCCAGTCGAAATCTGTTTTGAACGGTCTTTTTATATAATCTAACCTCCTTTAGATTGATATTTCATATTTTTCTGCCTGCAAGCAAACTCAAAGCACTTTCTTTCGTAAGAGAAAAACAACAACCTCGGAATGTTTTGGTGGCAATTAAAATTTTCGCAACTCGTCTTTGAAAATAATGTTCATCTAACTACTAAATAGTTATTAATAAAGACATGGCAATTTTTATATACATTAGAGATAAATTGTTTAAATTTTTAATAATCAATGAATAGCGTAAAAAGATTTCAATATGCTTCAGAACTGAAAACGAGCAAACGCACCTAATGTTACTAATGGGCAAGTGGTTAAAACATTACTGTTTCTATAGACACTATGCATTTTTCCAAAATATATACATTCAGAAAAGTTGACTAAACTCATCATTATGAATTAATTATTTGAATTCAGTTCAAGCATGAATACATATTATTTTTCATAATATGATAATGACAAGTAGTTATTTACGATCCTACGTGCGTGCCCAACGCACGTATGCGGTTATCCGCCTCTGACGAGGCTATGCCTATACGAACAAATCAGTAATATTAATGCAAACGTAAATGGTTAATATAGTCTCCGCAATTTAGTTTAACTTTCTTTCGAAAAGCAATTATATGCTGATACTATGTTATGGTATGCTATTAGTCCGTGTAATGTGCCTCAAGAGTAAAGGTCATTCGCTACTTTAAAACCCCGAGAAAATAACAAAAGAAGCAAAACACTCTAAATTTCTGGGTGAAATTTCAGTGTTCAGCTTCAGAAAAATCCCGTCAATGCGACTGCGAGCTAAAATATTGCTGACAAAGTCCAAGATAATTAACAGAAATACCTACAAACCGTACATACGAAAATCCTCACCAGACGTTACTGAGTTATAAGGGTAACGGGGTTCAGGAAGCAGCTGTAACCTCCAGAGAACGTGGAAATTGCCGTGACATTATTTCCGTGTCTTTCTGCCGAAAAATAAATGCAGGTCCTGCGCGAAAGACAGTTATTTGCAATTCTGTAAATAAATAATATTTAGCAGTGTCTCTCGTAAAATTACGTTTCCTAAAACAACGTGGTGTAGTGTGAACACAATTTCGCTGCATAAGGAGTTTAAAAATAAATCAATGGGGCTTTGAAACCATCGTAAATATTAATGATTTCTTCCCGTGCTTCTATTAGAGTAGTATTGGCTTTCCTCTGCAGTATTGAAACATAGAAAGGTGCACAATACCGCTTAGAGCTTATCTAAGTAAGAAGAAAGTTAATATCAGAACCATAGCGGATATTTAAGAATTGATATTGTGTTTCTTCAGCGATTTTAAAAGCGGAAAACAATATGTATCCTTCAGTTATAATTTAGATTAGAGCATTTTTGCATATGAATAAGATTTAATTTTCCAGTATGGTAAATGCAGCTCTTGTTTGTATACTTTAGCGTGGTATAATTATGCCGAGCAAGACTCGTCGTCTACTAATATTGTACGCAGAATACTAATACTGACTCTTAAGAGAAGATATTTATTTTTATCTATTTTTATTTTACTCTTTAATTTAATTTCAAAAATATAATGCAGTATTCGAGTGAGGATATATTTTATTGCTTTTAATTTTTAAATTGTTCGTTTGTAAGTTTATCCCTATTCCAATACGTACAAGATATGGTATTTTTTTCTATACACCTACCAGGAATTAGCTAATAATCCGAGTATATAGGAATATACTCTTTTAATCCGAGAATGCTAATATAGATTCTTGCATATAGATAAGGTTATTTTTGATAGATTTTAAATCTTATTCATATGTAAAAATACTCTAATCTAATTTCTCAATATGGTAAATGCAGCTCTTCTTTGTATACTTTAGCGTGGTATAATTATGACGAGCAAGACTCGTCGACTACTAATATTGTACGTAGAATACTAATTCTGATTCTGAAGGGAAGATATTTATTTTTATCCATTTTTAATGAACTCTGTAATTTACTTTTTATATTGATAATGCAGTATTCGAGTGAGGATAAATATATTTTGTTTCTTTTTTTTTAATATTGCGCTTTTGTAAATTCCGACTCCAGTACGTACAAGATATGGTATTTTTATCTATGCATCGACAAGTAATCAACTAAAAATCCGAGTCTATAGGACTATACTTTTTTAATCTGAGAATGCTAATATTGATTCTTGCATGTAGATAAGGTTATTTTTGATAGATTTTAAATCTTATTCATATGCAAAAAATTCTCCAATATAATTTTTCAATATGGTAAATGCAGCTCTTGTTTGCGCCCTTTCGTGTACTATAATTATGACGAGAAAGACTCGCCGACCACTAATATTGTACGTAGATTACTAATATTGACTCTTAGAGGAAGATATTTATTTTATATATTTATTTATTTTACTCTTCAATTTACTTTTTATATTGATAATACAGTATTCGAATGAGGATAAATGTATTTTGTTGCTTTTCTGTTTTAAAAATGCACTTTTGTAAGTTTTTCCTACTCCAGTACGTACAAGATGTGCTTTTTTTCTAAGCATCTACCACTGATCAACTAATAATCTGAATCTATAGGACTATACTTTTTTAATTCGAGAATGTTTACACTGATTCTTGCATGTAGATAAGGTTATTTTTGGTAGTTCAAAAGTGTTTATAATTATATTTCTAAACTCGAGTGTAGGTAAATTTTTTGGGGGTGATTTTTTAAATATTTTTCTATGAAGCAACGATTTGAAAATCTTTGTTTTGACACTATTTGGGCTCAAGTTGAATTACTAATGTCGTCTATTTTATATTAAGACAAATATATTAATTTCGTTTCAAATTATTTTGGGAAGAGTGCTAAACAAACAAAAAAAAAGGTTAGCTTTTAACACTGAAATGACAAAATATTTTTAAACGTTTTGATGAATATCTATCACGTGATACTCTTCAACTTTGAATCGATATCAATGCGAGTACTTTTTGATGCAATTAAATATTTTAAAACAAGTTGCTGTTTTTTTACTCAGGGTATAAGCTTTCGTATTTTTCGTATGAAAACGCTTGAATAATTTATTCTTCTGAGATTGCATCCCTGCAAATGTCAAGAAATATATATACAAGCTGGAAGAGGAAAGCAAAAAGCCAGAAAGGAACCATCCCTCCGACTCTTTGCAGCAACACATCTAGGTGACTAAAGAATTCATAACACGTCACAACTCGAAAAGAACCCGACTCCGTAACAAATTTCGGCACTGTTGTAAACAAAATTACTTTTAGCAGAATGTTCTCTTTTTCCACGCTGGGACTGTTTTTCTTTTGATTAATTACAGTTCTGAAATTAAAGTGTCCTAACTAGCATTTTTAACCTTTCTAGAAAAATGCGACCTGGTTAGAGCGTAGGGTGAAACACAGTTAGGAGAAATATATCAGATAGTTTCAAGAGTCTCCTAAAGCAGATAGGACATTCTAACTTAGTGTAAAGGGTGAAAAAAGTATGGAAGTAAAATATTAAAATTGAAAAAATTATTATAATATATATATATATACACTATAATAAAAAATTAAGGATAATAATAATTCGTTCTCAGTATATCTTCAATAAAATATACTAAAATGATGTTTAAAAATTATTTGTAGGACATCTAAGTGACTAAAGAATAGATAACACGTCACAACGCAAAATGAACCCGACTAATTTCGGTACTAATTTTGTTTACGACAGTACCGAAATTAGTAAGCCGGTAAATAATTTTGGTACGGTCGTAAACAAAATTAGTTTTTGTAGAATGTTCCTTTTTCCATTTTTCTGTTGATTAAATTAATTCCAGTTCTAAAATTTAAGTGACCTAACTAACGTTTTTAACTTTTCGAGAAAAAAATGCGATATGATTACGGCGCAGGTTGAAACAGATTTAGGGTTAATATGTCAGATAATTTTTAGAGCCTCTGAAAACAGATAGGAATTTCTAACTTAGTGAAAAAGGTGAAAAACATATGGAAGTAAAATATTAATATTTTTAAAAAATGAAAATAAAATTTTACACGTAGGACACCTTAACTAAGGGCGACAGTATTCTTTTCAATGCTTTTAGTTATGCATTGTTATGAAGTGATATACAGCGAAACTTCCCTGCAGCAACCAGCAATGGTTCGAAAAAAAGTGGCCGCATTGAGAGGTGGCTGTAGAAAAGAGGGTTCTTCCATAACATTGGCTATATGGAGTCTTTAATCGATTCTGAACCAAAAATATGGCCGTCTAGAGGTGCCGCCAGCTCGAAAAGTTACACTGTATATCAGTTTTAAATTGCTTTTTCAGTTTTTTTTAGAATTTCATGCCACAACTCTTTGTTTATTTTACATGTACTTTATTATGTATATTAACCAGCCAAGATGATTCGGTATATGACGTCATATTGGGCCCCTGTCGTCGATGCCATCTTTTATCGCTGCATACATCAGCTGTAGTAAGTGACTCCCCACATACTATAAAAAAGTATTACTTTGATCACATAGTTTGCCTCTGCTTCTGAGTCCTCGTATGTAAAATGTTAATATGAAAGGGTATATTGTGCTAGTAGCAATTACCCTTTAAATGAATTTTGTGATTTATTAAATAAATGCATGTTAAAGGCCAATGCTCTGTCCTCCTTGCTTGCTCCAACACACGCATGCATCCATTGTGCCAGCATGTGTCAGGTAAATGACACATGCTGGTCAGATTCTATGTAGTTTAGTTCCTTTTACTCTGCAATTTTCATAAGATTCTAGACAGGTAAGTCCTTTAAAACTTTCATTCGGATTGAAAAAAATCTTAAATGCATCGTCAAATCATGGTTCTTATCTGCTAAAATAACTTGAAAAAGACGCATTAATGATGTATAAATGTCGCAGACAGTTATATTCGCGAGATGGCAATTAGGAAGTCATTATCTCATGCAACAGTTGTAGATGTTAATTAAGTAGCAGTCATGTACTCAAAAAGAGAGTTTAATATTAAAGTGATATTGCAAAAATCCCTCGATTTTATATATAGAAGCTCATTAGCGATGCAGAAAATAAATGACTGTTTTAGCTTTAGGGAGAGAGAGTAAATCATTATGCATGTATATATATATATATATATAAATATATATATATATATATATATATATATATATATATATATATATATATATATATATACAGGTGGTTATCAAAATAATGGAAACGCTAAGAAACATCATGAAACCATTATTAATACGGCGCAGGATCACATTTTTCATGTAATACCACCTGATTCACCTTGGAATTGGATTATACATGTCATGAATAGTGGTTAGGAATATATTATACCATTCTTCAGGGGAAATTAATGAAAGTTCCTGTAGGGATGCTGTGGTGGATATAGATACCTGGCTCTATCCGCTTATACAAATCACGGTGTTTGGATAGTATACAGTCGGGGGGATTGTTCAGGGCAAAATAAGATATTTGACTTAATTTTCATGCTCTTCAAATCAATACTTGATAAATTTAGCCGTATGTGTAGGGGGATTATCATCCTGAAGAATACCATTTCCTGCAAGAAACAATATTTGTACCATAGGATGGACTAGTGAGCTAAAATGTTGACATAGTCCTTTCCATTCAATATCCCTTTTAGTGTTACAATAGGGCCTGAAGAAAACCATGAGATCCCATCCCAAACCCTGATAGGTCGACCTCTATGACTGACAGTTGAGAATGAGACAGCCAGAATTTCACACTTGTGTAGGTGTTCTCCAGACATAGCTCGTCCTGTTGCGAGGAACAATGGGAAAAATTATTTTTCGGACCAAATGCCGTTTACCAACATATTACTCGACCAGGATTTTCGCTCGTGGCACCATTGTGGACGATATTTTCTATTGGCATCTATTACAAGTGGCTTGGGAATAGCTACTCTTCCGTAAATGCTTTCTTGGTGAAGTTCCTTTTTACCTCTAATGGTTGATACCGGAAATGCAGATGCCGATTGTGCTCTTTGGTCATCTTGGTTACAATTGTTTTCTTTCTTCATGTCACAAACACCGCTTCAATACCTCGTCTGTCTCTTTCACTCAGCTCTCCCTTTCGTCCACTATTCTGTTTGGCAAAGGATGTTTTTCCGTGCACTCTGTATGCTATCCTGACTTTCGATACCATTAGCCAGTGGGTTACAGTAACAGATACTCCAATTTAAACTCGCTCCAACATTTTGCCCTTTTCGCAAGGTCTGCAAGATTTAACATTTTACAATGTTCCCCTAAAAAATACGATGCCCTTAGCTTCATTACTGCTACCTGATAGTAGAATAATGCATACACTATATTATATAAAAAATACCGGTGGCCAGACTCTTTTTTTAAGGAATACGAAGCACATTCAGAAACACCACTAATATTGATAAGTGTTTCCATTATTTTGATAACCACCTGTATATACATATATGTATGTATGTATATATATATTATACACGCACGCACAAACCCGATTTATTTTTGATGTTCTCAGAGTACTAACCTTTAGAATTCGAATTTCCTGAGATAAACATAACTGTTATTTGATACCTTATATTGGTTGGAAGGAATAGTACGGCACGCAGATCCCAGGATCAAGAGATTATTAGTAACTAATCAGTGAATAATTTAGTTAACCGTCCAACGCTCCGTTCAGAGGAGGGCTCTTGAATCTGAATTAATCCACTTTATCATATAGCTGTTTAGTTAGTCAGATATAGAAAGTAATTAGTTCTAACCTTGCACATTAAGTAAAACGTTAAATATTTCAGATATAACTTACGATCAAACACTGTTATCGAGCTTCATTTCTTTTAAAAATCATTCGGAGTTCAAGTTTTTATCTTGTTAAATAAAATAATTTTAGCGAACCCTTGAATTGAAATCTGAAGTAAGCGTCTTAAAAAAGAAAATTCTCATGATTGCTTCAAAAATTGGTAGGAAAATGAGATTGAATTTTGAAGCACATGCTGTAAAGGTTTGGCAAAAAAGCATTGATGCTTTCCATAGAGGAAATATCTGAATGAAGGTGGGAGTGAGGGAAATTAATGCCCATTTTCCTTGCTTGAAATACTCGGTAACTGAGGAATGCTACTTGTTATAACAAATCATGCAGTTTTAATAAGCAAGATGTTTTATTAGAAATATATATATATATATATATATATATATATATATATATATATATAGAGAGAGAGAGAGAGAGAAAGAGAGAGAGAGAGAGATTAGATAGATAGACAGAGAGAGGGGGGAAAGAAGGGGGATTATGGACCCAGGTTTTGTTTTTGGCTCCCTGTGGTCATTACCAAAGACTTATTTTCATATTTTTTGGCTCTAAACTCTTCCGAAATTCCTCATCTAAACATCCTTAAAGTGGATTTGCCATTAAAACAAATCTTAAGATGTACACAATGACAGAAGTGAAAAAAGTCAAAGGTACTAGGTGACCCAAAGGGGAGGTTAATATGGACCCAGAACGTTTTGCCCAAAAAATCATAACATCTGAAAATAAAAAAAAATAAATGTTTCCAAAAGAAAAAATAAATAAATAAGAAAATTTATTTTTCAAAGAGCTGGAAAAACAAGCATCTGTACAAAAAACTTTTTAGGTGACAAAAATCGAAAATGTAAAACTCAGATTCGGCTCCAGTGCACACAGAATGAGCCCACTGTAGCCACATCACGAAACGAATCCAAAGTTCTCTGCATATGTCACCTTTGAACGCACCATCAAAGAAGATGCACGATGCTTCTTTGTGGTCTGAGCCATCTCTGTATTCATGCAGAAGTGGTTAATTGTTCCAATTGTTCTGGATGGGGCTCTCTTCATAAACTTATACGTCATGTTTTACAAGGAAATACCATCATTATTTGGACATATATTTCCCCAGCACTCATGCAACAAACCACAGTTAAAAGAGAACCACATTCAGCTGTATTCAGAGCTCCCACCTGACGTTTTCTTTTCAACCCGATGACTTGGGAAACTTCTGATTGATTAAACCAGTCTCGTCTACATTGAAGATTCTGTCTGTAAAGACTGACTGTAAATGATTCCCAGAACACAAGTCATCAGAAACACAAGTCATCAGAAACACAGTCTCAGAACAGAAGTCAAGTTCCTTTAGTCCTATTTCTTCGCATCCTACCTTCTGGATAGCCTCAGCCATCTTCAACCTATCCCAACTTTTTCTGCGCACTACAGCGTCCTTGCCAGCGGGAGATTTCTTCTCAGCTTGCATTCTTAGCGTTCAGAAATGCCAAAAAGGATTACAAAACATTAAAATTAAATGTCTCACAGTGAAATCTTCTGTGAAATTGCAGTTTTCTCACGGAAACTTTATTATTACATCATCGTAAACGGTTGTTGGTAATATGGACCCTGGTCAATAATACCAGCACCTATGGGGTCCATAATTCAAGCAACGCAATCTTGGAAACAAACTTGTTTTTCACATTATGAGTTACATGGAATATAATTTCGAACTACCTCAAAAGGAACTTCATTTCATGTAGAAAAAGGCACAGGAATCTATTTTTACAAAACATAGTAGTAGATATGAAAAATATCCACTTTTACTTTCCTAAAAAAAAAGTCTGAAAACTCAGAAAACAAACAATTGGTCACATAACGCCATTCGGTAGTGAACTGGGGTCAATGATTTTGACAATCCATTGTATCCATCCAGGAGCTCGAGATGACAGCTATTTCCAGCGGCTGCACCTGCGCATAGAGCAGATATTAAGAGTGTCCATAATCCCACCTTCTTCTCTCTCTCTCTCTCTCTCTCTCTCTCTCTCTCTCTCTCTCTCTATATATATATATATATATATATATATATATATATATAAATGTCTTTAACAGCCCTTGTTATTTATTTGTGGGTCATCTTACTTATAATAGGGAATTAAGTGTACATTGAAATCACCATTCCACCAGTTATTCACTTATTTTAGGTTTTCAAGCCTGAATCCTGATTTTTAAAAAATTCTTTCTTATCGGTTATATTATCTCTGCCATAAATGTTATCCTACTAGTATGTTCAAAGGCTTTTTTTAGTTTTTAAGATCTTAGTAATTAATAAGGGCTTCATTTAAAATTGTAACAAACAGGTTCCTTAAATTCAGATCGGAAAGCGAAAATGGTAATCAGTTTCTAACTGATCGGGGCAGAGATTTCTTTTTCTTCAGAGCATTAAATGCGATTATTAACAAAGCTCTATTCCAAGGATTTCCAACCTTTTTTACATCTGATTCACCCTAGACAATGGAATAAGAGCAGTCTCGTTAGAATTTTAGTATTTTTTCAATTTTTTATGTATTAAATCTAAGCTTAATTTATATCAGGAACATGTTAAATTGTAGTTTACAATAAATATTGTCTCCTTTGCTAATTTTATTTATTTATTGAAAAGTATAAGTATCTAACACGAAAATAGAATATATTAATACTGTCAGAGGTCTACACACATGGTGGTGCTTTAACCATTCCTAATCGCCTTTGCAGATGCGCCCAATTTAAGAAGATATTGACAAGGGTCGTTAAACAAGTCGTTGACGGACAGTGGAAAGGAAACTAATTGCAACCACCACCGGGGACCCAAATGCTCCGACAGACTGGATGACCGGAGGCGGGAGTTTTCCCATGCCGAGGCGGAGTCTTCTAGAATGATGTGGAATTTTCTGAAAGAGGGGGTATATAGAGGGAAGAAAGGAGAGAACAGGAAGAGATAGAACTATGGGACGTGCTTCCCAACTCTATGCTGGACTATAGGATGATCTGAGTTATGACTCTCTTTCTCTCTGGTTTTCGAGTGATGTTTTTTCTGATTGAGGATTGATAATGATCAATTGAAAATGGAAATGTTGTATCATAGATTCTGTAAATATACATGAATAAACAAGATATATATATTTATGTAAGGAAATAATAGTTTATATGTCCATGAAAGCCATAAATGAGCAACATAACTACGAGGTCACGACAAATACTATTCTAAAAATAGCCATGGAATTCAGTACATTATGACACTAAAGGACTACAATGGAAATTACCAAGAATAATTTTATTTGCCACTGATTCTTAAATCACAAATGTTTGACATCAACTTAATATTTACACTCATGGACAAAAAATTAGCGCACCAAGAAATAATTGCGGGATCGTAACGAAACTTGCAATGAAGGTATATGTCGGGGAGATATGCAAATGATTAGAAATGCAGCGTGATTGCGTATTACGTATAGCCGGTAGAGGGCGTTGAACATCGTACTCTGTGGGGTATAAAACAGGTAACGAAAGCTTGTTTGAGTGTGCTGAATCATTTACAAAGGAAGAGCTGAGATAGACCTGCCATTACGCCGTGTTCGAACACAATATAAGCAGTTGTCGCAGTTTGAGAGGGGGAGAATCGTCGGGATGATGGAAGCTGGGTGGTCAGCTAGGCGAGTAGCTCGTCAATTAGGCCGCTCTGATTGTGTTGTGAGGAGGTGTTGGGACCAGTGGACCCGAGAGATGCCATGTACACGAAGACCAGGCTCAGGACGCCCTCGACAGACCAGTCGTCGAGAAGACCGCCACATCGTAAGAAATGCACGCGTACAGCCAACTGCTTCATCGGCAGCCATCCAGGCACAGGTAGCACCTTCACTAGGGGCCTCTGTGTCTTCTCGAACCATACGAAGGCGCCTGGCTGAAGGACAGTTGGTATCGCGGCGCCCATTACTTGTGCTGCCCTTGACGCCCACCCATCGACGCCTCCGTTTGGAGTTTTGCCGTCCACGAGGAAACTGGACTGCAGCGGAATGGAACCAGGTCGTCTTTAGCGACGAATCCAGATTCAATCTCGGCAGTGATGACAATCGTGTTCGTGTGTGGAGAGCCCGTGGTGAACGCTTCAATCCTGCCTTTGCTGTACAGCGACACATCGCTCCTACAGCTGATGTGATGGTATGGGGTGCCATTGCCTACAATACACGGTCACCCCTAGTATTGTTCCGTGGCACCATGACAGCCCAGCGGTATGTTCATGAAATCCTGCAACCACATGTGTTGCCACTCATGCAACGGCTCCCAGGAGCCATTTTTCAACAAGACAATGCTCGGCCTCATACGGCAAGGGTGTCACAAGACTGTCTCCGCACTGTTACTACCCTTCCTTGGCCTGCCCGATCCCCAGATTTGTCTCCAATCGAGCATATCTGGGATCATTTGGGACGACGAGTTGGGCATCCCACGAGTTTGAACGAACTAGAGGCAAGATTACAGCAAATATGGAACGAAATGTCTCAAGACATCATACAGAACTTGTATGACTCAATGCCCGATCGTATCGCATCGTGCATTCGCGCTAGAGGGGGTCCAACGGAGTATTAACTCCTCCGTTCTTTTGCCTTTTTCTCTGAAATAAATTATCCTTTTTCTTTGATTTTATTATCATTTACTTATATCAAAGTAATCATTTCGTATGTAAAATTTCGTTTCATTTTGACGACTCCTTCTTGGTGCGCTAATTTTTTTGTCCATGAGTGTATATTAAGTGGGCCCTAGTAATATTTTTTGTTATACTGCAAAAAATCTCGTGGAAACCTAAATTGCCGAGGCACATCGGTGGAGAACCACTGCTCTATGTTATAGCATATTAAGTTAGGAAAAAGTACTACTTGTATGAGCTTGTAAGTTTGTAACATCCATAACGATCCTATAAATCCTATATTCCTATATCTTTTGCCCTTGGGCTTATTATTTACTTTTCATTTGTCTACTTATTTCCCTGTACAAATAATCGTTTACTCCAGAGGCATGGAAGGAAAGATGGCTCTCAGACGGAAATAAAGGAATCACAGGCGTTAAAAATTTCGTTGCTAATCGTTTGGAGGTTTGTCATTGGTCAAATATATTTCAATACTTAAAGCTTCCGCTACCGGAATCCTATGTGAAAAGGCCCTTGACGAGAAGGTTGTCTGTATGCTCCGGGATCCGAATGTCACAACGACACCAATCTCAGTCTAGTGCTAAATACGAATGCAGATAAGTGTGTGATCGTGTTGATAGATAGTGGCGTTTGAATTAAGTGTTTGTTATAAAACTAGTCCCTGAATATGAGCAGTGTTAATGGTAAACGTTCAAAATCCAGTAGTAATGGGCCGAATAAAAGGTTATGAATGGATGAAGGACGAAGATTGGCTCAGGCCTAGTCCCAACAACGCCAATAAGGCACGTTGTAGCTTTTGTAATAAGGATTTTTCTTTTGCCCATGGAGGTCGGAGTGGCGTACCTCAACATGCTCAGGGTGCCGAGTACAAGAAAAACAAAATAACTGTTTCATCTAGCAGCAATCTGTGAAAGTTTTTCACGACTAAAGTTTCCTCTGAAAGTGACAAAATCGCTCTAGTAGAGTTAGCTACTGTATTTAACACAGTAAAGCATAATATATCATACAATTCAATGGACTGTGGGAACACGCTCATTCGAAAACTTTTTTATGACTCAAAAGTAGCCCCAAGGATTTCCTGCGCACATTATATTATGTACATTGTACAATAATAAAATTACAAATTTTACATATACGTCCCTAACACATTATAAGGGCACTTACTTAGTTGTAGTAAACAAATAAAATAAAAATCAGTTTTGCACTATATGCCTAAACCAACTTTAAATTGCTTTTGATTTGCAAATTTTCTATGTAATTACATTATTGTTTACTTAACCTAAACTCTAAGTAAGTTGCAAAACTGAACGAAAAATGCTTTGAAAAATGGCTATTTGAAAGGTTAAAATTTGAAAAATTTGCGGTGTTTTTATTTGGCAACCCTGGTCTACATCCAGATGACTTTCAGCGACGCATTGACTTTTGTGAATGGATATTGCAACAACATGAAGCCGATAATGCTTTCATTGCCCATATCTTGTGGACGGATAAAGCACGCTTCACACGTGATAGGTTCTTCAATAGTCACAACAGCCATATGTGATCAGAGTCCAATCCTCAGGCAATCCGCCTGCAGAGACATCATGTCCGCTTTTCTGTAAATTTATGGGCGTACATACTGGGTAATCACATGATTGGACTATATCTGCTGCCTGAACGCTCACGGGACATTCATACTTGGTATTTTTCCGTGATGTATTAACCGATTTCCTAGATGACATACCCTTAGCGGCAATACATGGCAAATGGTTCCAGTATGATGGAGCTCCGGTGCATTTCAGCTTTCCTGTAGGTGATTTTCTGGATAAGAAATACCCAGGCCACTGGATTGGACGTGTGGGTCCGGTTTCATGGCCGCCACGATCGCCAGATCTGACATCTTTGAATTTCTTCCTACGGGGCCATCTGAAAGAATTGGGCCATCGAGACCTAGTTACTACAGAAAGTGACTTAGTTGGTCATCTTCATGCTGCGTGTATTTTTGTGGACACAACGCAGCTGCAACGTGTGCAGTCAGACATTCCATGGCACACATGTATGCCTCAGTGTGCGCGGTGGACATTTTGAACATTTTCCTATGTAAGCATATGCAAATACTGATGTTCATGTTTCCAATAAAGATTTTTTTTCGTACACCGGATATGACGTCATACTTTTCTCACGCACTTTTCACGAAAACTATGAATCGTCGAGGTACAGTTCTTTGGACATTTTTTATGTACTCGAAGCGCGGAATCTGTCTGTGCAGAGATTGGATGGACTTGATTAAACACCCTGTGTATATATATATATATACAGGTGGTTATGAAAATAATGGAAACACTAAGAAACGTCATGAAAAACCTCTATTAATACGGTGCAGGATCACCTCTGTGTATGCAATACCACCTGATTCACCTTGGAATTGGATTATACAAGACATGAATAGTGGTTAAGAATGTATTATACCATTCTTCAGGGAAAAAACATGAAAGTTCCTGTAGAGATGCTGTGGTGGATATCGATACCTGGCTCTATTCGCTTATACAGATTACAGTGGTTGAATGATATATAGTCGGGTGGACTCTACAGGACAAGATAAGATATTTTACTTCTTTATCATGCTCTTCAAACCAATATTTGGTAGATTTAGCTGTATGTATAGGGGATTATCATATTGGAGAACGCCATCTCCTGCAAGAAACTATGGTTGCACCATAGGATGGATTCGAGAGCTAAAATTTCGACAAGGTCCTTCCCATCCAATGTCCTTCCCATCCAATGTCCCTTTTAGGGTTACAATAGGGCCTGAAGAAAACCATGAGATGCCATCCCAAATCCTCATATATCTACCTCCATGACTGACAGTTGAGATGAGACAGTCAGAAACTTACGCTTGTGTTGGGGTTTTCCAGACATATGCCCGTCCTGTTGCGAAGAACAATGTGAACAATGATTCGTCGGACCAAATGCCGCTTTTCGACATATTACTTGACCAGGATTTGCGCTCATGGCACCATTGTGGACGATATTTTGTATTGACATCTAGTACCAGTGGTTTGGGAATAGCTACTCTTCTGTAAATCATTTGTTTGTGAAGTTCTTTTCTACCTCAAATGGTTCATACCGGAACATGCAGATGCAGATTGAGCTCTTCGGTTATTTTAATTGAGTTTTTTTCTTCAATTTATAATCCCCTTCAGTTCCTCGTCCGTCTCTTTCACTCAGCTCTCCCTTTCGTCCACTATTCTGTTTGGCAGAGGATGTTTTTCCGTGCACTCTGTATGCTGTCCTGACTTTCGATACCATAGCTCGAAAAACAACCATTATCCTGGAGGTTGCAGTACCAGATACTCCAATTTAAACGCGCTCAAACAATTTGCCCTTTTTGCTAGATCTGCAAGGTTTGACATATTACACTGTTCCCCCCCAAAAACGATGCCCTTAGCTACATTACTGCTACCTGACAGTAGACTAATACATACACTATATTATATAAAAACTACAGGTGGGCAGACTTCTTTTTTAGGAATACGAAACACATTCATAAACACCACTAATATTGATAGGTGTTTCCATTATTTTGATAACCACCTGTAGATATATATATATATATATATATACATACATATATATATATATATATATATATATATATATATATATATATATATATATATATATATATATATATATATATATATATATATATACACTGCTGGCCACCCAAATTACAACAACAAGAAAGACAAGAGATATCACAACAAAATTTATTTTGTAGATAACATGTTGACCAAGTATCATATGATTAAATTTATAGACTTCTGTGAAGTGTGGTTCCTGCCAAAATCAGTAGCCAGAGTAGCCGCCATTGTTGGAGATCACCACTGCCACACGCCTCAGCATTGATTCAAAGAGACTTTGGATGAGTTCTTGGGGTACAGCAGACCAAGCAGCTTACACGTTGCCAAAGTTGATCTGCTGTGGCAGCTGGGGATGGAATCTTGGTCAATCGTAGAGCAACCATGGACCACATGTTTTCTATCGGCGAAAGATCCGGAGAGCGAGGCGGCCAGGGAAGCAATTCAATCTGGCGATTGACGAAGAACCGTTGGACAATGCGTACCACGTGTGGTCGCGCATTATCCTGTTGAAATATGGCTGTGGGCAAGCCCTGAAGGTAAGGAAGGACAACTGGCTCCAACACCTGTGATGTAGCGCTGGCTGTTTAAAGTACCGGCAATGCGTACTAGAGATGTGCGAGAGTGATATCCAATACCGCCCCATACCATAATACCCGGTGCAGGACCAGTGTGGCGGTGCATAACGCAGCTGTTCAGCATCCTCTCTTCACGGTGTCTCCAGACTCGAGTGCGACCATCGTGGTGTTGCAGACAGAAGCGTGACTCGTCAGTAAAGACAATTTCATTCCATTCTGCCGTCCACATCCTTCTGTCATCGCACCATTGGCGGCGGAGACGTCTGTGGTTCTGCGTCAAGGGTAGACAAAGCAATGGACGTCTTGCGGACAGACCACTCTGCTGTAAATGGCGTCGAATGGTACGCGCAGACACTGGATGATGCGTTACACACTGCATGTGCTGTGCTATGGTTCGTGATGTGACTGAGCGATCCGTCACTGCCATGCGCACAATTTGCCTGTCATCACGTGAAGTGGTGCGCTGAGGTGGATGCGATCGAACACGTCGGTCCGTCGTACCCTCGTGCATCCAACGATCACATATCCGCATTACAGTTGTTTGGTTTCGTCCAACACGACTACCGATTTCCCTGAAAGATAATCCACAATCTCGGTAGGCCACTATCCTTCTTCTGTCGAACTCGGATACTTGATGAAAAGATGATCGCTGTTTTCGACGAGGCATAATTGATCGTTTATTTGAAAAAACCACAAGAAAAACACAATTGCCGAACTAGAAATCGTCGAAATCTCCAAGCCTTAAATTGCGCTTTGAAGTGGCGCCACAGGCGCGCGTGATGTGCGTCTTCGCTGAAATTCTAATCATTTGCATATCTCACCTCTGCTAATGCATGTTGTAAATTTCATGTTATTTGCATGCTTCCTTCAGGGTGTTGCATTTACAGTGGCCAGCAGTGTATATATATATATATATATATATATATATATATATATATATATATATATATATATATATATATACATACATACATATATATATATATATATATATATATATATATATATATATATATATATATATATATATATATACATACATACATATATATATATATATATATATATTATTTTTCTTAAAGTTCTACTGAAATATATACGCAAAATGTACCATTGAATGGGTTTTCTAATCGATCAATATACTGTACAGTACAAATCAGCTTTATGACAAAGAATTTCAACAATATTAATCATTAATAGGAAAGTTACTCAGTTAAATGTTGTGTGTCATTGTAGAAACTGAATACGTATGTTAAAATTATACAAATTCATCATCATCTGTTTGCATCCCTACGTTTCGTTCAAATCAAACCTACCTAGCTGCTGTGAAAGAACTAAACTTGCACTGCTGTGAATGGCTTCAATAGATAGCACTGAAAGGATTTTGATAATCCGGAAATGCAATAATTTATTCAACGAGAGAATTATCGCATAAATTTCGGAAACATGAGACACTTCTACAAACATTTATAGAACTAGTTTATTATATCTAAATCAACATTTTATGGACTCCATGAACAAATATTCATAGAAGACAATGTTGGTCAATCAGTTTTTTCGTTATACTAATTCCTAATATTATTTGTAACTATAAAAGATATTATAATCATAGTTCAGACCATTGTTTTATCGCTATATTGAAATTGTGTGTTCACGAGTATGACATCACAACTTTGATTTATGATTGTTCATGAAATTCTCAGTAAAATCCCGCCAGAAACCTCGAAGAAAAATATCACAAAGGAAATAAATAATGGAAACCTGAATTGTTTGAAAATGCGTTTCATTGTTGAACAATCTCGTCGTTTAGCAAGCAATACGGAGCATTGATAAGGTAAGACATTTAAACCATATTTGTTAAACAGGAGAAAGTACTAAATAATGCACTTGTAAATTAAGCGTTTCCGATATATATGAAACAAAACTTTCACTAGGAAGCCAGGCATTACTTACAAAATGCATAGCAATTATTAAATCAGGCCTGAACAATATACGGCCCGCAAAGCTTTTTTCTTAAAAAGGGTAATATTCTAAACCTAAAAAACACTGAATCCTATTTGGATATTTTTAATATTACGCAAAGAATAAGTAGTGAATATTAATATTTATTTATTTTTTTAAATAATCAGTAGTTTGTTTTTTGATAGATAAAAATATTTCCCCTTTCCCACATTTACTATTTTCTTGTTGCCCGCGGCAGTTTCCAGTAAACTGATATGGCCCTCATCACATTTCGAATTGGGCAGGCCTTAATTAGATGATTTCACTATGCAATCAGAACATTAAAAATCTTAAGTTTTCTGGGATGCATTTATTTGGGTAAATATCTAAACTGCGACTGATAACAGACAGCACGAAAGGACTTCCTTGCTTTGAAAACTGGTCCTTAAGTATCCCTGAGGATTGAGAAAAACAATCAGATCTGTTTAACAGTAAATTTTACTGACATGAGTAGTTGGAGTTGGGAGCTTTTTATTCCTACAGAGGTTTTCTGTACATGGATAACAAGAAAGGTTTTTAGACGAGTAAAATGGTTATTTACAGGGTCAAGCAGAATGGATTCAAAAGGTAATAGTAAATAAAAAAACTAATCAGTTTACAGGAAACAAGTAATATAAAAAAAAAATTTTAAGTCAATTCCTACTTAGGTCAACAAAGAAAAATTTTATTTTAGTTACTTTTTATTAAATAACTAGCGGCCCGTCCCGACTTTGTCCGGGTAGAACAAAACATTATACCAATAAATTTCCAGTTGATAGCCAATAAATTGTAAATCTTTTTTTACCTTAATAATAACCTAAATAATACCTTAAATTAATTTTGCGTTAGTTAATAATTAAAATAATTTTTTTAAAAGAAACAGGCGTGCCGGAGAACGGCTAGGTTCGAACCGCTAGAGACAGAACAGAAGCCGACCGCGATAGCACCACGCTAAGGATCGTTGAAATCTTCGGAACAGAAAGCGGTAGAAGACAGTAGCGGAAACAATGGAGATTGTTAGGATTAAGCCCCTAACTTTATTTCTACTGATCAGATATACATAATATATAGCCTATGTCCATCTGGAATAATGTACCTTTCAAACAGTGAAAGAATTTTTCAAATAGGTACAGTGGTTCTGAAGATTACCTTCCACGTACAAAATCTCTCTCTCTTTATATATAAGTATAGATTACAATATTTGATAATCACAGGCAACAGAGGAATGCCTGTGATTACAATATCTGATTTGCAACTTTTTATTAAATAATTTATATCCTGCTAAATATCTTATATAAGAGGAATTTTTTTCTCCCATATAAAACTAAAATTAATTAATTAAATTTAATTAATTAATTAATATTTGAAAAAACTGTATTAAAATCAAGTGTCATCCACTACAAGTTTAAAAAAATGTATTTGAACTTGAGTGGATGAATAAAAAGTATTTTATTAACGATTGAAAATTTGAACAAGATATATAAATATATATAGGAAGAGTGTCAACTAATAGTAGGAATTGAAAAAGCTTCCTAAAGTACTTCGAAAAAGCTTCGAAAAGTACTTATAATCTAGTTTTTCCCACTACGTTTTAAAAGTAACGTCACTCAGGTGGTGTCCGTTATTTGCGAAGCCATTCTCTAAAGTGTCCCATCATGCTGTCAGTCATCTTTGACGGAATGGCTTCAACTTCCTCACGAATAGCAGATTCCTGGACTAGTTGCATATTTCAGGTTTCTAACGTTCCCAGGACAACCACTTGATTTCACTGGTAATGCAAACCCGCTTGCTCTCACGTTTGATCAGAAACAGAATCAGTTGCATAAAGCCCGAAGCGCTCCCCTGATTCCCTTTGTGTCGCTGTTACAGAATTGTCGTTTTTAAAGAACGTCTCGATAAGGAAACCCCGATGTTCACCTGACCAACTCATGGTATCCACTGACAACAAGAAAATCAGCCAAAAATGTCAAAACCTCTCGTGCCGCCGTACCCCCATCACTCCCTGACCAGTGACATTCAGAAATATGGGAGTCCGTTCTCCAGCACCATGTATCTTTGACATTAACCTACTTTGGAGGGAAATAAAATGTAAGAGTTATCATATAAATTCTCAGAAATTAATAAAATGTGAATGTTGATGAATTTCAACCTTTATCTATACCATTAAAAACGAAGAAATTTTAGATTGAATTTAAAATTGCATAAACTATATCAATGAAGAGAGACATTTTCATTTAGATTTTTATAGCGTGTTTATGAAAAACCCTACTCAAATATTTGCATCATTTCTATGAGTCTCTGAGCATGCAAAGAATAATATTTATTATTTCAATTTTAACTCCAAATGTATTAAATCTGCAAAAATATATGAAAGTAAAATGGTGAAATGTTTTGAATATTTTTCAGTTTAAAAGTTATTTGATGACAAAAAAATAAGTTTATCATGCTTGGAATGATAGGAAAATAAAACTTGTTTTTTAAACTTAAATCATATCTAAACAAACATCGGAATTATCCACCAATCCCCATTTAAAATAAATTAAGATCGGAAAATTTTTTTAGTTTGATATCTTACAGATATATTAATTTTACGACTGTTCCTGTGGAAGAAAATTTCAAAATGATGCAAAATTAATCCTTAATAAATATAAAATATCTTTTAGAAAAATAACTTCAATGTTTATCTAAAGTGCACAACTGTTGTTTGTCAAATGAAAGTCGAATTAGCATACTGGGAAAAACTATATTTTGTGCAACTGTATTTAACACATACACCCACATATGGTTATTTGCTCAAATCTATAGCGTTTTTGTGCCACGATTTTCTGCTACTTTTTTGTAACATCCAATTTCCTCGGTAATGTTTCATTATTTCTGTCATATAAGCATAAAATGAATAAATCGAAAGGAGAATGATCCTCCAATGGGGTATTGGACACCGTAGGCGGCCAGGAAATATATATATATATATATATATATATATATATATATATATATATATGTGTGTGTGTGTGTGTGTGTGATAATAACGGCCCACCATTATATATCTAATGCGTATTTAAAATTATCCTTGTTTCCTCTCAATAAAGTACAGTCTTTTTCTTCAAATTGCGACCTAGGAATTAACGAACTAACCATCCAAATTGCCGCTTAGTGCACACGCGTTAAAGATATTTGTAAGCATGAATCAGTACCACGTGATGTTTTCGCCTCAGAGCGCTTTTCGGAGTATCAGGCGACCCTTATGTAATCAAGTCAGGTACTCAATTCTAGCCAATAAAAAAATTTCCCCGTGGTCAGTACCCCTACACTTTATAAATTTCTGTAAAAGTTTACGGCGTGCTTTTTACTGTATGTCTATGTCTTGTCCTGTTTACCCGCTGCTCCGCTGCTGTCCGATTTAACGATGTAAAATCTGCGTTCTGAATGCGCACCGACAGGGACCGGTGACGTTGATATTGTTTGAGCCCAGTTGAAAAGTTTCCTGTGTGTTGCTAAATAATATTTGTCTGCAGAATAATCCGAAATAAAATAATATGCGTCGCATCTTTGCTCTGTGCGTCCCTTCAATGCCTCTCCTCTCTGTGGGTCTTTCCTTTCCTATATGCGGATTACAATATGCCTGACTTAGTTTTCCTCAAGTCTCTTCTCGCCCCTCTGCCTCGACTACAAAAGTGTTGAATCGCGCCTGCGAATCTTGGGTGTATCATCTCCTCCACTGTGTGATATACGGAGTATTACATATATATATATATGCATGTATGTAAATATATATATATATATATATGTATATATATATATATGTATGTATATATATGTATATATATGTATATATATATATATATATATATATATATATATATATATATATATATATATATATATATATATATATATATATATATATATATATATACCGGGTGCGTCATAAATTCGTGCAAGCTTCAAAAATTCATAATAAAAGAAATAATGCTTTGCAAATTTTTCTGTTTGCGCCAATATGATCAGAGGGATTTTGGATTTTTTTTTTTTTTTAATCTTCCAAAAGTAACCGAAAGAGGGCGCTCACACGTCCTACTGAGACGTTTTATGCAAATCAGACTATCAATAAAACACCTGGTTCGAAGCCGGCAGCATGCTTTCTTTACCAGATCGAGTGTTGGTTGTTAAACTTTTCTACAAGAATGGTGAATCCCCAACTGTTGCATTGTGAAAATTTCGCAAGGAGAAAGGACTGAAGGCGCGAAAAAGGCCTATTTCATTGAATGGGCACGATGAATGGGTACTGAATTTAGTACGATGTTTTGAGGAAGCGGGGAGTTTGGAGGATCGTCCACGAATTGGCATACCATCCTTCAGCACGGACCGCGTCCATGTTGTACAAAGTTCCATGGAAAATTTGGCAGCCGAGACATCAACGGGAAGTAGCAGTGCTCGTGAAGCTGGGAGAAGAACGGGGATTCCGGAACCGTCGATTCGACGTATTCTGCACGGAATGTTGAATCTGTATCCGTACAAAATCCATGCACTTCACCACTTATTACCGGCAGATACATATACAAGACAAATCTTTGCTACATGGGCTCTGGCACAAATGGAAAGTAACCCACAATGGTTGCTGAATGTCATGTGGACGGATGAAGCCCACTTTTCACTGCATGGTGACGTTAATACGCAAAACAGTCGTATCTGGGCGACTTTAAACCCTTGTGAGTATCTGAAACGGCCACTACATTCTCCTCGTGTGACTGTTTGGTGCTGCTTCATCGCGTCTTTTATTCTGGGCCCTTTCTTTTTTGAAGAGCCTTGTCCTGTATTCGGGTGGAAAACCTGTACAGTCACTGCAGCACGGTATCTTACGCTTTTGCGTGACCACGTTAAGCCTGCTTTGTAGGAAAGACATGCATTACCTGTTGTCACATTCATGCAAGATGGTGCGCCGCCCCACATTTTACGTGATGTCAAGACGTTCCTGTTGGAATATTTCACTGAAGACCGAGTGTTAAGTCGAGGTTGTAAGGTTCAGTGGCCCTCACGATCACCAGACTTGAAACCGGCGGATTTTTGGTTGTGGGGATACTTAAAGTCTCGTGTGTACCGGGGTTCCCCAACCCCTTTGGTGGAACTGAAAAATGCCATTCGACAGACAGTCGCTGCCATCAATGGCGACATGCTACACTCCGCTGTAATGGACGTAGTGACGCGCCTCACTTGCCTATTACCTTGTGCTGGTGGTAATGTTGAACATCTATTACTTTAAAATAAATGCACAGTCTCATGTTATTGTGATATGTTTGATTTTCTGTTTGTGTTTGCCTGATTTGCATAAAACGTCTCAGTATGACGTGTGAGCGCCCTCTTTCGGTTACTTTTGGAAACTTTTTTTTTTTTTTTACATGGAAAAAAAATCCAAAATGACTCTGATCATATTGGCGCAAACAGAAAAATGTTCCGAGCATTATTTCTTTTACTATGAATTTTTGAAGTTTGCACGAATTTATGACGCACCCGGTATATATATATATATATATATATATATATATATATATATATATATATATATATATATATATATAGATATATATATATATATATATATATATATATATATATGTATGTATGTATGTATGTATGTATGTATATATGTATGTATATATATATATATATATATATATATATATATGTATGTATGTATGTATGTATGTATATATGTATGTATATATATATATATATATATATATATATATATATATATATAATATATATATATATGTATATATGTATATATACATATGTACATATATATATATATAAATAAATAAATATATATATATATATATATATATATATATATATATATATATATATATATATAATAGAAAATTTGAAACAATATATAAAACCTAAAAGGGATCTGATTAAGAGAAATTTCAAATTATATATAACCATTTTAGTTGTATATATAATATTTGTAGTTGTAAAAGTATAAACCGGATCGGATCGCCTTGTAAAAGATACACTTAACTTCAATAAATCTTTGAACATTGGTTCTTTAAACATTTAGATATCATGCTAAGTTTTACCTAAAGAATATTTACTGGGATATAAAGAACGTCAAATTTAAATTGCAGAAAATTTCCTGACTAGAATAATATGTCTTTAAACAATACCTTTCTTGTTGCATTTCCTAAGCTGCCTTTTTGAATGTTTCTAAAGTGCACTAATCATTTCCTATATTTAATGAGAAATAAACCAAATATTAAGGTTTAAATGAGTATACCAGAACTTTTTTTGAAATCGAAAAGTTTTTTCTCTAGAAGTTTTCCTTGGTTTATTACTGACTTTTCAGATTTCCTGTTTTCAAATTCCTACTTTCAGCCCCAGATGCAATTTTTTACTGAGATAAATATATGTGGATTGTATAAAATCAAATGAATAATGTTGGATAAAATCAAATGGATATATTCAATGAAATGGATATATAATGGATGTATATAAATGGATATGGAATTTTATATGGAATGGATAAAATCAAATGAATAAATTTGTAACAGAATGTTTTTTGAATGTATGAAAACGCTCTTTTCAAAATGTGATCCACATCTTTAACCCTATAAACTTCACTTGAAAAAGAAATTGTACGATTTATGGGTAGAAAGGCTAAAGCAAAAATTTTGTAGCTGGATTTTTATTTAACATTAGATATCATTACAATGCTGTAGTATAGCAAATTATTATTGCCAAAAACATAATACGACGTCTATAGGTCTTTGTATAGTACGTAATAATAATTTCTCGCATAAATACTGAATAAAATAAAACTTATTGTACAGCATATGCCTACTTTAAATACAAAATGTGGACGAAAAATCATTTGTCACAGTGTTTTCTTGCAATCTAAAAAGCTGTACATTCGTATGAACAAATACATTCTATTTTAAATAAAGTAAAACACAAAACTATGAAGAAGGGGATTGATATTGCAAGCGTAGCTTCTTTCATTTGCTTTATTTTAATTGCAGTTTCGTAACGTATGTCAGCATGTAAAAGTGATAGTTAAAATCTCTGCACAGAACAGCTTAGCTTTTCTTATGTTCCCATTTGTTTTATGGAAAAATAGTTAAGGCACTGGTAAATTCATTTTAAAGCTAAAATAAATAAAACAAAAATAAACACATTTTCTACAAATAATTGTTTTTTTTTAACAAGTGATAAATTCATTTCAGCATGGAAATTTTAGTTAGAAAAATAAAATAACTGAGATTGTTAGCATGCAAAATTCAGGATTGAATTCCTTCCTTTGAATAGCTGCATTTTAACAAAAGGTATGTTAAACTGTCCACAATACTGTCATGAAGAGAAGTGAGTTTCCCCAGAGTTATAGATCGCATAGACATTTTCTAGTCTCTATAACCTATCAGAATGTTATAAGAATGCAGAGTATACCTCTCATTGGATCAACTGCATTCGATTGTTATATGTTTCGGAGGTTTTTCCTTGAGGAATATTTGCAACGGGGATAGTAATAGACGTTTTGTTTAACCCATATCAAAAATTCCCAGCCCAGCGACAGCTAGGCGCTACAAATGGAAACAGAAGTAGTTACATAAGGGGAAAGACAAAATTAAGGGAATAGAATTGATATCAGGTGGGGTGTTATATATATATATATATATATATATATATATATATATATATATATATATATATATATATATATATATATACTTTCCTGTCTACGTAGCTGGCTGGCGTCTAGGGGGTGTCCAATAATTACACACTTGAGTCATAAATCAACTATACTTGTTAAAACTTAACAATAATCGTTTATTAATGTGGATAGCAATTACGATATGCCGGAGAGCCTACTGTTACTGTCTCCGGTACAACATAACAATAATCACGGGATAGCTTCGCTTCCCTTCAACAGAACAAAAGATCGGGAAGCTTTCTCGCTCCCGTCAAATACACCACAACGCAAGCCTTGACTCGCCCCGTTAGAATTGCAATCTCTCTCTTGTGCCTATCGCACGGACTCACCAACACAACCTCTCCCTCTGGAGGTCTGTACTTCTCTCCCCCGTGCACAGGACATTTTTCACACCACGCTTCGAATAGCCTCCAAGCCGGGGTCATTCAACCCTCGTCTGTTCCCTCCAGAATGTCGCAGGAAGAAGGGTTTGGTGTATCCCTGGCTACGCATAGCAACAGAGAATATTACTAGGGCATAAGAAGAGATTTCGCATAAATCCTACATATATATATATATATATATATATATATATGTGTGTGTGTGTGTGTGTGTGTGTGTGTGTCGGTCGGGTTTTTTATTTATTATCTTTTGGTCATAAATTAGATGCAATTTTCCTTCTTTAGATTATTTAGAAATAGCGAATTACAGTGTTCGTTTAATTAATATATTTTGATTTGCTAAGGCCTGTTGACATTGAATCCGGTTTCTACATTGGCGCCGAGATTGCTGACATTACCTGTGATTGGTTTGACGAATCACGTGGTCAATAAATTAAGCTCTTTCATTGGTTGAAATTTTTAACGCTAACGCTAAGTAACGATCCGAATTCAGTGTTAACAGGCCATTAGTGTTTTCATCTTATATACTTGAAATTTTAATTATTTTCAGTATACTTTTCTTGTCTGTTACAATTAGGAATATTTATTTCTTAGTTTCGCTATATTCGTTTTCTTCTATTAACCCACTAAAAAGTTATTTAAAATTAATTACGTATGGTTATTAGTACTAATATTGTGTATGTTAAAATAAAATATAACTTTATCAATGGCTCTCATTTTCTCTAATTTTAGAAATGACATTATGTTTAGGACCAAAATGCAGAATAGAAAATCAAAAGTCAAATGTGTGAAGATCATCACTTCATCATTCCACAAGTTCATAAAATTTTACATGTCAACAAGTCAAAACATATTATGCCGATAAGCTAGAATTGTAAAATTTAAGCCTGTTGTTAGGCGAAGAAAAAGAAAATCTGTAACTCTAATTGCATGCATAATCTAGGTGTTTCGTAAAGTACTTGTTTATTGGACAAACGAGATACTACATCATATACTAGATGATCAATTGGCCATATAGTTTGTCAACAAGTACGTTTCAGTCTAATTTTAATCGAGTAAATTCAGTCCTAAGAGAAATAAACTGATCATACATTTAAGCAATGATTTCATTTGTAATAAATGTTATTGTCCCTGTCACAGATCATCTGGATTCTGTGTCAATGGGTAACTGAAAATGTATATACTGATTAATTAATTTATGGTAATATATACCAGTTTATACTTTTTTAGTGACTCGACATAAAAATAAATAACTGATTTTATTTCCAGTATTATATTAGTTAAAATAATGAAAGTGTTCTATAATAGGTGAAGCATTCTTTGAACGAATCAAATAAAAAAAAGAGAATTCCCCTATTGTAATTATATGTTTCTTACATATTGTATTTATTTTTTTTCTCTAATCAGAATTTTTTACTGCGAATTAGAAAAAAATTTTAGCTTCTTGTTTCATTATTTGAAGGTCTTATTTGAATAGTGTTCCAACTCCATTCTTGTTCAGTTTGACATACAGAGCCTTAGGATCTAATCAGAGCTTAGAAATGACTGCTGAAGTCTGATTTGTAATTCCGTCTGTTGGTAGAAGAAATAAGTGGGAGGTGTACCAGTTTAAAAATATGAAATGACTTGTATGAACATGAAAGTGAGGCTAACTCCATTTTTTAAAAAAGTGGAGTTGGACCACTATTCAAATAATGCCTTGATTTATAAAGCGTATGAGTTATTTTCAGTCATGGAATTCACAATAATTATTGTATTTAGTGCAATTAATTTATTGAATTTAATCATTTCTTCTGATACCAGAAATAGATATAGAAAACTGACGACCCTACATCTGATTCTAGACATTTCTCTTTCTAGTCATACATCACTTCTAGAAGAGTCTGATAATCTTATTCAAGTCATTTGCAAAACATGAGTATTTAAAAAATATTGAGTGGACAATTATTATAATAGTTCGTCAATACATTCAAGCATTTTAAAATTTTATATTTCCTTATTTAAAGCAGCGGGCATCAACCTTTTAGTATTTACCACCCCCTTTTGTATATTTGTTTATGGTAAAATTTCCTTTCCGCCCACTGGTGACTCAATTTAGTGCAAGTGAGAGGTAATTTTTCGGGGGGAAGGAATGTAAAAAAATATGTACTTAAATTTATCCTTTTAATCATACTTTAAGTATATTAATACACAGAAAGCTGCGGATGGCTACGGAGCTCATTCATTGCTCCCTCGTCCACGAGTACGCTTCGAGAAGTACCCAGTGAATTATTATCTATATTCAAAGTTTAAAGTTGGAATTTAAAAGTAAATTGCAAAAGCATATTTTAAAAAGTAAAACTCAAGAAGCTGTTAGCAGTATATTTCATATAGGGAGGAGAAACAAAGTTTATAACAATGGAAAAAAACCACCAACGCCCACAATGAAAGCTTGAATCACCCACGAGTGGGAGGTAGGGATCAGGTTGACGAGCACTTATTTGAAAGCATTAAAGCTTTTTTTTGTAACATAGCTTGTTCTTCAGAAAATTTTGAAAGTGTCCTTTTTGCTGTAGTCATTACGCTAATGTTTATATGCAGAAGAATATATATACCTACGATTTAGACATTAAAATAAAAATCGTAACAAATAAGTCCTGATCAAACTCAGTTTCTACCTTGAGAGTATTAGTGGATCCTCAATGTATACCTTTTAATCCCGAATGAGATATAGAAAAAAATGACGGCAGTATATCTAATTGTAGAAGAGCCAAGAGTGAATCTCATTCTAGCCTTTTCTCATTCATTTCTCATTCTAGACACAGGTCCTTTCTAGAAGAGTCTAGGAAACTTATTCTAGACATTTTCAAAATATGCAGATTTTAAAATGTTAAGTAGGCAGTCATTATAGCTCTTTAAAATCATGTAGGCATTTTAAATTTTCATATTTTATAATCTTAGGCATTAAAACTTTTATAAAATAGATTATTCTTCAGAAAAGTTTAAAATTATAATTTTTGTTGTAATTATTATGTGATTATATACAGGCAGAAGATTCCATATACCTACGCATTAAAAAAAAGAAAAAAGAAAAAATCAGTTGTAACTATTAAGTCCTTAAAGGAATCAAACTCCGCTTCTACCTTAAGAGCATAAGAAGATCCATAATTATTTTTTTAATACTAGAATTAGATATAGGAGAAATGATGACACTATATCTCATTCTAGAAGAGCCGAGAGATAATCTCATTCTAGACATTTCTCATTATTATAGTTTGTCAAATCAATTAAGTATTTTAAAATTTCATATTTCATTATTTAAGGCTTTAAAAGTTCTGTAAAATAAATTATCTTTCAGAAAAGTTTAAAATTGTGTTTTTTTTATAATTATTATGTGATTATATACAGGCAGAAGATTCCATGTACCTACGCATTAAACATTGATTAAAAAAAAGTTGTAACAATTAAGTCCTTAAAGGGATCAAACTCCGCTTCTACCTTAAGAGAATAAGATCCATAATTATTTTTTAAATACTAAAATGCGATATAGGACATATGGTGACACTCTATATCATTCTAGAAGAGCCTAGAGATAATCTCATTCTAGAAATTTCTCATTCATTTCTTATTATTATAGTTCGTCAAATCAGTTAAGTATTGTAAAATTTCATATTTCATTATTTAAAGCTTCTGTAAAATAATTTGACTTTCAGAAAAGTTTAAAATTATGTTTTTTGGCCGTAATTATTATGTGTGTATATACAGGCAGAAGAATCTACTTATATATGACATTAGATATTAAAAAAAAAAATGTTATAACAAGTAAGTCCTAAAAGTGATCAAATCCCTCATCTATCTCGAGAACATAACTTCTATCAAAACATTCCACTCCACACCTCTTTAAGATCTCCGAATCCAACGACTCCTAACAACCCCGAGTTCAAACTTCTCTCCAGACCGAACGGGCATCAAGAGGAACCAGCAACATTAACAATAAGACATTTTTCCCTAACCAAAGAAATAAAAAAAGGCACGCGACTCTTCAAGCGTTCCCCCGGCCCTGAGCCAAGGCCGTCGCTAGAGGTCGCCACTAACCAGGGGTCCGCGGGCCGAGCGCGCTACGTCCGAAATCCTTCCTTCAGATCGCGCTCTGCAAGCGTCAGTAGAGCGAGAGGTTTGCGCGCCCGAGCGTTTTTGGGGGTACCCGATTTGAAAAACCAAAACATCGTTGACGCGCTTCTCGTTTACCTCATTTTTTGGTTTTTTTTTGGTTGGTTCGCAGATTTTTTTTGTGTTGTTTTGATTTTTGTGAATAATGCTTTACGGAATTGTGCTACTGAAGGATTGTGCCCACTACGACTGATTTGGACCAGGTGTTTTGAAAGTTTCAGTTTCCGTTTTCGGGAGCCGTTTGTTATTTTTTTTTGTTTGTTTGGTTTATTTTGTGTTTTGTTGACCGACGATTTGGAGAGGATTGAAATTCTTCGGGCAATGACCACTTGGACATTAGTGGTCAATCGCTGCAAGATACTATAGTTGTAATAAGAAGTTTTATTTGCGGATGAAGATTTGAGGTAAGTTTGCATTAAAATTATTATGAGTCTTACCTCTTTGAGATTTGAGGTAGCATACATAAAGGATTTAAGCATATTATTTTGCATCAGTCACTAAAATATTAGCATAAATATATAAATTTTGTATCTATATATCCTTCCACTTTTGCTCTGAATTATTTTGCGATGCAAAAACATTTAAATATTTTTTTATCGCTGCTTGAAATAACGACACATCCTTTTGTGAAATGTGTATTTTTAAGCACATTCATAGCATATTTCCAAAAAATAAATGAAAGGGCTTAGCCATATTAAGTAAAAGGTTTGCTTTACTTTCATCGTTACTAAATATCTTCATATCCAGATAGGTATAAAGAAAACCACACAATTTAAATTTTCTTTTGCACCTGTTATTTATTTTTCCCTTTTATGTATGAATCATGGGGTGTACAGAGAAAGGATTTTTAAGTATTATTTTTTTAAATATTATTTAGAATTTTTTTTCTCTAGCATGAAAAACGTATGTACTTAATTTCACTCCTTAAATACACATATGAGAATTTCAAAAAAATCCCATTTCTTGCACAAATGTTTGAAAAGAGAAAGAAAAAGCATTACATTAAATCCATCCTTACACCACTCCGTTACAACATGATGCACATCTACAAAAAAAAACATAGCTAAATGCTTGTAAAGTACATATCTGGATATATTTTTTGTTACGTACAAATTATTGGGTTGCACATAAATATGAAAAAACTATTTCACTGCATAACTTTTGAGGAGTTCTAGCTCTTTATTACATATTCTAATAATTCATAGCTTTTTTCAGCGTATTCCGCTGTTTTTGTCAAAAGAAATACGTACATTACTGCACATAAACATTTAAAACTATTAGAAATTTAAAGCAAATAGTTCACAAAAATTACTGAAAGCATAAAAGTGGACTAAAATCTCTTTTACTGAAATTCAATACATTTATAAATGCTTTGTGCATAAAATAGTCATAGCTATCTAATACCAAGTAAATTAATCCCATTATCTAATTTTAAGAAACGTTAGACAAGATGTTAATTGAAACAAATTCTGAATGTAAGAATGTTTCTAGCTTAATATCAATACTTGTTGCACGGGAATATTTTACACAGTAGTTTCTAAGAAAACAGCATTCGTTTTGAACATCTATAACCTGATTTTGAAAGCAAGTCCACTTTCTTTTGAAATCTATCTTCACGCGAAAAAATATTTTATTAAAGAATGATACTTAATCCATTCACTTCTTGAAAAGCCATTGAATATCAAGCGTTCATTCTTTAGAGCCTCTGAAGATTTTAACCCGACCTAGCATATTTTTATTTTTTTCTGCTACTTAAAAAAAAGAACGATTCTGAAAGACCATCATATATATATATGTTTTTGAACACGCGCCAAATAGCGAAATAAAATTCCCTTATTTTCCCAGACGCTTGGAATATCCTTCATGAAACATCAAAACATAACTCAATTTATCAGCGCAACATTGCTTAGAGGAATTATTTAAAACTGAATCAAGTTTGAATATATTTTGGTTAACCGCTTAAGCCAAATGTGTCTTAAAAAATGGGAATGGATTTCTATTTGATACTAAACCATGAAGTTAGACGCGTTTTTCAGCTTTGTGAGAAAAACGGAAAAAAAAGTTTACTTGTTTCGCTTGGTTAAATAAACTAACACCAAAATAATTTCTTTCTGTACAAAATAGCAGACAGAAGTGTGGTTGTAGAAGTTAATTGCGATGCTTTTCATGCCTTTTTACGAACAGTGAAACGGGCTTAATTTCGTACCAGATCTTATACGGAAGGTACAAATATAAGAGAATATACATTTAGGGGAGAATATACTTGAAAAACATATACAAAATAAATTTTGATGTACATATATTTGGATGGGGAAAAAAGTATTCTCATATTGCCTTAGTAAGGTTTTGCTAGTTAACAGTTTCCATGGACAATGTTTTATCGATAACAACTCATAAAACATAAAAGCTTTCACATTTCTTACACGGGGACAACATCATATAGGCCATAAAAGTATTTATGTTCTTATCCTCAAATTATTTTGGACTTAAGCGTTTCAGAAATAACGTTTTCCCAAACAGTATTTTAACACATTATTATATATAGAGAGAAATATGGTTACGCTAACAAGACACTGAAATAACATTACTTATGTTATAATAACACTGTTTTTATGCGAAACTAAGCTCTTGTCTCTATGGTTTTGAAAGCACTACGTAGCACTAACCCATTTTTACTGCCTGAAACATTGTAATATCATAGTTTTTAGTAGAAATATATAAAACGCAAGGAATTAGACATGAAAGTTATAACAAACCGAAAGTATATATAATAATGTAAAAAGTACACATGCAAAACACCGTGAACAGATTTTAAGCTTTCTTTTAGCATGTAAAAGACCAATATCTGCACTCTTACGTAATTCTGTATTTGTAGAATATCGTTTTGATTGTGTCACTTATTCGGATAATTTTCTAACCTGAACTTACATATTCATTTTTCGTTTGATTAGCCTTAAACTTATTTAAAAAGGTTATATAAATTTAACTGGAAGTTTGCATTTCTCATCCAGAAAATCAAAACGTAAGTGTATGATATCATCGCTTTCTAGTCTAAAAACACAAGAAATTGCTTTCACACGTCTAGATTTGCGCAAATTATTATTAGTCTCTACTGATTATGTCAACATACGAACAATACATTACGCCTAAAACACGATTTTGGATTGTATTATCTATCGTTTAACATTTTAAGCTGCGGCATCTCTTTCAGAACTATATCATATTATACCAAAAATATACGAAATCTCTCTTCTAATTTTAAATAATTGAAATGTAATAAAAACTTAAATAAAAACTCATCTGTTTAAAGTAAATAGAATATAGCATACTTTTCAAAACATCAAGAAACAGAGTCAAATTACGTCTCATTTGTAAAATCTAAAGCGCAGTATTCATTCACTATTTCAATCAACAAAATTATGACACACCCCTATATTAAACAACGGCGAAGACACAGTGCATTTACCCTGTTCATAGCCATGGCAATAGAGAAATTACACTGTGGTTATCTTTGACATTTACAAACTTAATTATATATCGTAAAATTTCATAATCTAATTTTAAAAGTCAGTGTGTTCTCTGTAAATGCAGTGCACCTCAATCAATAAAAATAAAACATGTCATGATGTGAAAATAGCATTTAGAGTCTACAAACATCAGGTCAAAGTAAATGTTCAAACGCATTCATATTCGAAAACAAAATATACTATTCATTCACAACCAATGAAAGTTTCATGAATGCCTTGATTTCCGAGAAGAAGACAGAGTAAGCATCATCAAATTTTTAGTCGGTTTTGGCTTATTTCTCATATGAAATATATTAGTTCAACAATTCACGAATTGCATTCTTCGACATAATAGAATTTAAAATTCTTGCATCTTCCTCGCGACATCAAAGCTAGATTCTAATGAATTTATAAATCCCGCGGAACATTTGTAGCAAATTCGGAAGGGCGTAGAGACATAAACCTTAATGTTTCTCTCTTTATTAATCATTCTTAATGAACATTTCAAGTCATCTAATTGAGTTAACGAAATGAGTTTATTAATAGTTAAGGAGCATCTCTCAAAACCTTAATGCACACAGAGAAAATTCTGTATTTTTAAAAAATCTAAATGATCATACAAACATGCATCTTTACGTATGTTCAACTTAATACAAAGGATATGCATTTGGACTAATGAATGCATAGCATTTCATACTGAAGAGTTATTTTGATGAAGTCTTCAGTATTTAACGCAAGAACAATAAATAAGACCATAACTTAAATTTCATATTCAAATAATTTTCTGGAACTCTATCATTTCCGTAATACAAGAAAAGTGTCCTTAAAATGTATCCTTTAAATCCTTACGATATAAATGTAGTTCATTCCATTTACATGAAGATTCAAAAAGTTTCAAAATCAATGGCCAAAATCGAGCACAATAATGTCAAATGCAACAAATAGCATTCTAACTAAATTTGTCATTCATGAACGTTACCCCTTCCTTGCCTTGTTCACTCAGTAAACCTTTTTTCCATTTCAACTCATTGTTAAGCGTTGTTTCGATTCTTTGATTAGATACTTTTTTTTTCAATTTACATGGTATGAACCATTTTAAAGTATAGAATGTAACTCGAATTAAATTAAAAGACTCGAACAAAATCTTGTTATCAGTACTGATAACTTTAAAAACCTAGTAAAATTTTAGTTTGTCATGTAATAACAATATCCATGATGTGATCGATACAATGAACCTGTTTTAATTGCAGACTAATGTATTCTGTGTTATAAATAATCAACTTACATCGAGAAAAGTTTATAAATTTTAAGACTTTTCGTGCTATCTCTTTTTCACTCTAGATTTTGTAGATATAAGGAAATTCACTTTTATATGTACCTTACCATGTCATTTTTTCCTACCGAAAGTATTTTGACTAAATTTTTCTTTGCAAACATGGGCGCATCCTGTTAAACTAGCATGAGGATGAGAAAGGGAATGATTTAAAGAAATGTTTATTATGTGTGATTCGTCTCCCTTACTAACTTGAAATTTTATGAGCAATCTGCATATCAGGCCTATATAGAATTTTACCTTTTAAACTATACCCCATGTTAAACTTTTACTCCTAGATAACTTAACCAGTTATCGTGTAAATTTATATAGTTGCTTAATCAATAGCTTAGTGAAAGTTTTCTTCAAAATCATAGTATAATTTTAGTAACTGCTTGATAGTTACTGCTAGCTATATTCCAAAAAAAACATTTTTTGCATGCTCAAAAACGACCCAAATAAACTTTTGTAAACAACGCTTTGATAAAATGCATAAAATAACTAATGTGTTATTTCCTAAGTTTTAAATTTCTATTGTATTTAAATCTTAAACTCGATCTTCATAAAACAGAATCACAGTGGTACCAAACGTACAAAGTTATACTTTTCTCGAATAAGGTTAAAAAGGTTCTGTCGTCAAATACAATTTTAAAAAGGGTTTATTTTTGTTTTAGCAGATTTAAGTAAGGAATTATCTACCCATAAACACTACAACTTATACTTTTTTTAATGTAAATGCCACTCAAGTTATTTCCCTTTCCTATCTCTCGCAAACCTTCGGTTTTTAAACCTGTTGTAAAACGAAAAATTTGCCTCAGAAATCTCTGCATTATAATATATCACACTTTATACTTCAATAAAACTGCCATACCCGTAGTCGAATTTTAAACTTTCATATAGGTGACAAACAAATACCAACTTGCCACAATATTTTTTTTGCAATCGTAATAAATTTGAAAGTCATTCTGTGTTTAAAGTCTAAAACCACTCAACTCTATCCGACTATCATTTTCAAACTTCATAAAATTGTTTATAAAGCAGTAAAATATTCGTTTTCTTTTGAAACCCCATTCATTCATATCATAGCTTACTTCACCCACTCACCAAATTCTTCTTTTCCTCCACAAACCAGACTTGTAATTATATATATATATATATATATATATATATATAAAAGATACTTTAAAAAGTGTAACAAAAAAAACTATTTCCGTGTTATCGCATAATGAAGTGTTTTATATTTCATGATAGACAAGAACAATTATTTTAAGTCATGCGGATTTTGTTTGCAGGAATACCAATAATACAACAGACACAGCGCACGTATAGAATTGCTCTCACTAAGAGCATTTCACTGTCCAACAAATTATTCATTCAACTCAGTTCACTTCCTAGTTAATCCGAATATTCGCTTTGGCAGTACCCTAATACAGCATCGAGCTCCTATTCATTGTCAACCTAAATCAGTCCAGCTGGCCGGACCATTTGTGCGGCCTTATAATACAGAGCACCTTTCGATCATTAAG
Source organism: Dolomedes plantarius (assembly GCA_907164885.2). Taxonomy (NCBI): domain Eukaryota; kingdom Metazoa; phylum Arthropoda; class Arachnida; order Araneae; family Dolomedidae; genus Dolomedes; species Dolomedes plantarius. The sequence continues at coordinate 89,757,620 of OU015493.1, read as the reverse complement.
GTAGTGAATTATTCAACCTAACGCTCACAATGTGTCTTGTCATCAGCTTCCATAATCTGCATTTGATAGCTGATCACCCCCAGACATTTGACGAGCTTCAATGAAGTTTTCGGCGTAATCACGGGGGAGCCTATGTTTTTAATGCACTTTTGGTCCGAGAGACGAAGGGCAACGAAATTTGGACAAAAATGACCCCTCCCCCCCCGAAAAAAAATCTCTTAAAGTAGTCAAATATTTCTTCCATGAAATATTTAATTTTTTTATAAATATTTAATTTCTTTTTGTTATTTAGACGTTTTATCTTATTTTTTTCTATTCAAAGTTGAAAAAAGACGTTATATGTTTCCATTTTTTTTCTTATATTTTCTGGCAGATGACTAAGAAAAGTGCTTCCTAGTTGTTCAAATTTTATCGTACATGCCTATTTTTTAGGGGCGTTGTGTATTATTTAGGTATATTTATAATCAGAAACAATATATGTCTTTAAAGCCTTCATAACACTAGTTTTTTACCTCTTTAAATGATAACTGAAAACTTATATGTCTTTTTAACCACTTAAATACGTGATTTCTCCCAGAAATGAGATCAAATTTTGTCCTGTTGGAGGTCAAAAGGTTTCGTAATCCTTATGCATGGAGTTATAAGGACGTAAAACTTTAATTTTTTTTAATAAGGGATGACCTTACATCGATTAGATAATGTTATAATTTTTTAATATTGTTTGAAAATGGGAACTGATGTCTGAAATTTTAGCTCATGCTACAGTATTTATAGATAATCAAAGTAAACTGATTCTGCTTACGAGTAGATCTTTCTCTTTCAAATTTGCTGCATTTTTCTTTATTTTCAAAGCGTGTTACTTGTTAAAATTTAATATTTTATTTAGCCCTAAATGAAATAAATAAATCAGTAATTTTAAATTTAGAAATATTATAAATAAATAGATTCCAATATTCAGTTTTATTTTGAGTTTATAATAATGATATTTCGATAAACTTTCTCTTCATAAGTTTTTTCTTGTTATAATATAAACTTTGCACTCTTAGTATATATGTATCTAGAAAAATGCAGATAGAAGTTGGACTTCTTTGTAAGATTTTTTGCTAAATAACAAAATATCCTTTCGTTGTCGCTTTGTCTCGTAACTGATATCACTATTCCATTTCTTTTCTACATTGAAACGAAGAGACTGATATGACTTACTTTTAAACTCCATTCATAAATATTAAACTTTCTTTTCAACATAAACTTGAATTGTGGACGAATATAGAAATTAAAGAAAAATGAAGTTTTTTGATATGTTATATGACGAAAGAAAAGTCAATATCGGTAAAATATTTCACTTTATGCTTAATGTTATTTATTATTTTACTGAAAAATAAAAGAGTCTGGACTTTAATCTCACGATAGTTTACAGCACTTATTTTGTTGCTTAATTTAAGGTATTCAAACTTATTTTTCTTAAAAGATCCAAAAACTGTTATCCTCAAAAATATATACATCTCTGAAAAATTGGAATAAACCTTTTCATTCACTTTATGCTTGAATTTTATAAAGTCTATTGCTTTAAGGGAGTTTTTTATTACATACATATTTACCAATAGGCTTTAAATAACTTAGTTTTTCTTTCCGTAATTTTCAATTCTATTTTTATTGAGCCATCATTTAATGAACTGTAAAAAGCTCATTTATCGGAAATGTCTTTCATGTGAAATTCATTTTTATATAGTGATTAAATGATAAAATAACTAAATTTATATTTATAGTATATTAACTTTATTATAAACAATACTGAATTCTGGTACATTAATTTCAAAAGATACTTTTACGGTTAAAATTAAACTTTTAAATACATAAAAGAAAAAAATTAAATGTATCGCGTGCCAACAATTACGGCACTTAATAACGGTGTAATATTCATAGACATAGCTTTTATGAACAGTTAGCGGGTTAAAATTGCTGTGCGTGTTAAAAATTTCCCAAAAATTGTATATGCTTTTTAAAACGTTACTTCTTCAGTTTAACTCATTGTATAGGATTACGTTATTATTCAACACACATTTTTACAAATAATGGAAATATGAATTTCTCAGGTAAGAAATTAGAACATGTTAGAGAAAACAAGCTAAAAAACTCATGGTATGCATTATTATAGATGTGTACAATAGAAGCCCCAAATTTTAACTTTTGTAATACAAAACATTAAATTTTATCCAAACAAATCAAATTTTGATCTGAAATTCAAATTCATTTCACAAGCTAAATGTCAGTTGAGAGTACAATATAACGATGTCAAATTGTAAACTTAAACTTCCCTTACCTAAATTGCTTTACGTGAACAAGAAAATTAATATTTAGAGTAAAAACCACGAGAATACAAAACAGAATTTATCTAACTTTAACGACAGTTTAACAATGATATTACTCTATAGGAATAAAAGATTTACATATAACTTCGCTATTTATGATATTCCAGTGATAAATAACAAACCTTTTGACAGTAAATATGTGTCCCATTTTTAAGTACTGCTTTTAACTTGTATGAATAGAGTGATGGCGTCTATTGGTGTATAATTTAACTCTGTCTTCACGACAAGGGATTGGTCTTATAAATTATTAATGCAATATTAAAATTTACATCTAAAAGGTGATAGTGATAAACAAGGGTTAAAAAAGATTACAAACCGCTCGTTCGTTTGTGACAATGCAGAGAATCATTTTTCACGGCAGCGGTTTTTCTGGCTGCAGACAGTTTTGGTGTCGTGAGAATATGAAAACGAATGAAAAAGGGTATTTTTTCTAATAAAAAGGTTTTCTCATGAAAAGGGTGTTCTTTCTTTTAAATTTTGATGTAGCTTTTTTTATTCTTTTAATAATAAATGAGAGCGTATGCGTAAATAAAAATAAGGTGTATCATTGTGGTAGAGACGAGAAAATTAAAAGCAGGCAACAGGGTACTGCGTATATTTTTTAGAAATTTACTCTTTGCATCATCACGAACTGACTTTGCATCATCACGTTCAAAACGACATAGCATGTTTTAAGTGGTTCGTCCGAAAATCTTTAATATTTCTTCTTTAAAAGCTTTATTTGTATCTACATATTTAGAAATAAAGCTAAAAAAGTCAAACTTTGACCACTTGACTGTATGTCAGTAAAGAAATGTGTTCTTAACATCTGGACGCGTTTCATGAAGTTTTGATAAGCAGGGTCAATAATTATGCAAGTAAATAAATGTCTATTGATTTATCAGTTAATCTACATCTGTTGCATAGCAAACTATATTAACAATTTGCTTTAAGTTGCATGTTACATCTGTCATAAAATAAACACATGCAGAGGAATATTTTATTAAAATTCCATTAATCTGTTGTGCTGTGTAAAATAATGTATATTTTACATTTACTGATGTTTGGTCCGACAATTGTGAATTATTCACTGTTTAAATAAATGCAAAATCCGCTGGGAATTATCTGGACCATAGAAGCAAAATACTGGCAAGGGCATTTTATGATCATAGCCCTTCCAACTTATTTCTGGAACCAAATTTGTTTCTGGAATAACTCAGTTGATTATCATCACTCAATTACTTCCTATCCTGACTTCAGATCGTTCTTAAGTGTCTAAAAAATAATCCAAATTTGGTGAAAAGCTTTAAATTTACTTTTGTAACTTGTGTTATTCATTGCAAGAATCCAGGACTAGCTTTTTGTCTGCCAATAGGCATATGAGATGTATTTTATTGTTTTTTAATTTAATAAAAGTGCATGTGTTAGCGGAAGGAAATAATCTACAGATCAAATATTGCATTCAACCTCTAAGGGAATTTTTTAATATCTTCCAAATATTACTTGAAATTCGATATTCACCTAAAAGAGAATCAAGGGATATTCCTGTAATTTCTGTTCAAATTTTCAACATAATTTTTGACCCAGTCATTTTCACCCACCCTTTGTGTTATTTCCACAACAAATATTTATATTTCATTCTGAAAAAATATATTCTTCCAATATTCCAAATGCATACACATTTGAAAGGAATTTCCTTTTATTACTAAAATAGTATCAGATTGTATGATTATTTTCTCAATTTCGAAACATTCTTCGGGAAAATAAATTTATTGAGGTGCTTGTATTAAAGCTAAATCAATGTTAAACTCAAACAAATAACTAAAACTCAAACAATATTAAAACTAAATCAATCTTAATTACTTTATTATTTCATGAAAATTTAATTTTTTTATGACTAACTAGCTGTGTTCATGCATGTTTGATATCTTAATTGTATTAAAAACTATGAAACCTTACTTTTCTGTGCAAAATATCCCTTTATAATGAGAGCCTTATAAGAAAACGAAATTATCCAAGAAACCCCAAAACCCCGTAGAATTCAAAATGGAAATTCAATAATATAATCTACTCCTTTGGTAGTTCATCATCACTAATTTAAATCAACATTTGTTGCTTCTTTGAAAATTAAAATGTAATAATTGAATTGAGTTTCTATTAGAGGTGACGTAAACGTAATTCACAAAGGCTAAAAATTTTCTTTTTCTCAGTTTTGTTTTTGTAACTGTAATATTGAAGATTTGAATGGGGATGAAAATGTGATCAATGTTTGAAAAGAACCACAGACTTTTATTATAATCATCTAAACAAATTTACCATAACGTGTGCTTTGAATCGACTCAAATACCATGTTCTAGATTTATGCAAGAGAGATCAGTTATTTAGTCCGGAGTCACAAATAGGACCTTTTTGATAGGATATAAAAGTATTGTTTCCTACTCTAATCTTAAGCTTTTTCTAGTTTTCTGTAACCGATACAGGAGATGCAGGGAAGATAAGATAATTCGTAGTTATTGGACAAATGTCTTTAACACAGGTTCATAAAATACTGACAATGCCCATCATCTTAAATTTAGATCCTCAGAAATAGGCATATTCCGTTGTGTTGATAATTACGAACATTTGTCAAAGAGCATTAGAACAGAATGATTCCAACACCTTACTAATATTGTAGATCATAAAGGCGAGAGCAGATATCTTTTCAGATAGCATTCCACCGGAGGCAATACAAATTATCATTTAGTGTTTCTAAGAATATTCAACGAGTTACTGTTTATGTACTACTTGTATGTTCGAATGCAGCTAATAATAGATTTCGTGCTTTCGTAGCTATGTACTCTCGTATTTCAAAGTGTATCGAAGCTATTGAATTCGAATTGTAGCAGAAAAATTTCATATAAAACAGAACACTTAAAATCAATGCTTAAATCAATAATATATATATATATATATATATATATATATATATATATATATATATATATATATTGAGGGAAAAAACGATAATTTATATGATACACTTGTGTTTTTTTTATTTTAGTCAAAAAAGTCTTTGGGTTTTACAAATTTTGGGCCTAAATAAATTAAGATAAGTGCATTTTTCCGCAACCTCCTTAAGATCAAACTTAATTCATAAATTTCAGTATTTTTAGTATTATTTAAATATACATTCACATTGAACATCAATAAATAACGAAATAAAATTGCTTTAAGTAAATATCATCACTCGTACTTATTCACTGATAACTTACAAGGACCTTTTTAAAGAAAAATTGGCAACATCTCCAACTGTATCCAAACATGGATAAAATAAAAACCTGACTTGTATAAACACTTTGCCTTCTTGAAGATAACAAATTCTGAGTAGATACTTGAAGGGACTTTGACGCTAAATAGAAAATAGAGTCAGAACTTGGACTTCTTTAGAAACATAACATGAAATACCTGCGAGTGTCAGATATTTGGAAAGGTCTAACGTAAGATATATGGACCATTGTACTCGCTTTATGCAATTCTATCTCTCGATGCAAATTCCATTGTTTGAATGCCATTTCGTGAAATTCGATTGAATTTTACAGACTTTTGTTCAGATTAACTATCTGATATTATGTAATACTTTTAGTGTTATTAATCAACAATTCTGTAATGATATTTTTTTCTCTTTTAGTATTAAATAAATTAACAATATCTATACTTTTATTTATAATATTCAGCAATATCTTAATTAAATTGAAATGCAATTTCTTCATATGCAGTATTATCTACTTGGGCACAATTTCATGTTATTTATGTTAAATAAAAATTTTTAAACTTTAACATTTAAAATTACACTCTCTTCTCTAACTTCTTGGTAGATTTATGTCCGTGAAATAACGGAATATAAAATAGTTTTTTGGTTGAATTTATATGACGGTTATTTTTTTATTTCTCAAAGAGCTGGAGAAGTAATTACTTTTTATGTTTCATTAATAAATATTACTGTAACTGAATAACGTTATTTGAATCTATTCAAAAATATTACCTAAAGAGAGTCCTTCCCATTTTTTCAATGTTTATTAACATTAAAAAATGTTTTAAACTTATCTTCTTCAGATTTTTTTTTCTGTTAATTTTCTTTAAATAGAAATATTTTTGTTTTGAATTTTGATTTTTTAAATATTATCATCATTTGCACAACTAATTTTTTTTTCAAAATTTTCTGAAATTGCAAGGAAATTTCATAGATGATGGATTAAAGCTTTTAAGCACTTTGCTTTTAAATATATTCTGTAATTTATAATAATCTTTTTTTTGAAATTTGAATTAATCAAGAAATATTGAAGTAAAAAGGCATATTAATTTAAGATAATTTCAGTAGAACCCTGAGAAAAAAATTTCTTAGACTATATAATATTATATTTTATTACGATAGAGTAAAAACATAATGGGACTACTAGAAAATTGCTAGTTGTTCCAGTATAGGTAATTCTGGACAACTCTTCAATAATTTAAATATTTTTTTTATATCCAACTGTATTTTAATCAAATAGCACGTTCTGAAAAACTATTGACTTTTTTCTTTACAAAACAATATTAAATAATTATCCTTTTCTTCTAGATCTTTATAAAATTTTTATCTATTCAAAAAAAGGCCGAGTCAAAGATACACTTTAACATTATTTTAGGAATAAGCTAAATAAAAAAGATTTAACTTTTTATTTTCCTTTCCTCTCAAAAACGATCTTTTTTCCAATTTCTTTTTATGTAAACCATCATTGTTCAAAGTTGTATGTATATATATATATATATATATATATATATATATATATATATAAATTTCGGTAATGTTTGCATACGTATGTTGTATATATTTATAAACGAAATTTATTTTTAATTCTTTGTCTATTAATAAAATTCATGAAGAATATTTTCTATAAACTGCTATTATAGCTATCGATTTCAGGATTTTTTTATATGATCATAATTTAATTGTTATGTGTTTTGTTTTGCAAATCTAACAGTATAAAAATTTTCCAAATACTTTTACTTGTCAAAAGTACTTCTTACTTTTCAAACTTCTTACTTTTCAAAAGTAAGTGAAAGTTTGGCTCCATTTCACAAAATACAAACATATTTGTTTACTTTTTATGTTATCGCGATTCTAAGAAGTATCCTTTTTCTTTTTGCAATAACTTTTCCTCAGTTTTCAAAATCTTATTTTTTAAATTTTAGACATTACGGCAAAATTCCAATTACTGAAACACTTTGTCACTATGTTCTTTTTTCTATGTCTTAAGACCTTTGATATCATATTACTTAAGCACCTAGAAAAAATTCAAGCAATATGAAATATATTCTGTTTTAAATTTCAGATAGGAAGACAAAGTTCAAATTATTTATAATGTTGTTCTCAGACATTATAAATGCTTTGAACTTAGTCTTTGCCTTATGCTTTTCAAAATCTTAAGCCATAGACTAATAAAAATTTAGGTGCGTATGCAAATTATTTTCAAAAATTCTTTTCTGACAGTGTTTTTTCAAGTCCTAAGCCATTTGTTAATGTACATATTAAGACTTGAAGACAATTAAATTTCCAGAAAATTGTTGAAATTATAAAACGGTCCAAATCTTTTACAAATGGGATTTCCAGAGATTTCAAATGTGTTTTTTTTTAAACCACAAAATCAGAATTCTTAGAATTCGATACCTTTCTCCATGATGCTTCCCCAAATCATAAGGCATACCTTATTATTAAATTTAAAGGCCTTACTTAAAATTGATATAAACAGACAAAATTCAAACAAAGTAATTTTCACATATCCTTATTCTAATTCTAAATTCTAGTGTAACTGTAAAATGCATATGTTCATTAAAATTCAAATAATTTTAAAATCATCTGTAAGATGTGTAGATATATAAACAAAATGAATTATTCACTCTCCTTTGAATTATAAATTATGTATATTACAACAAATCTTCAGCATATAAATAGATACACTTGTGTACGTGCATATTTTGTTGGACTGATTATATTCATAATTAAAATACAGTGGCCCATTTAAAGTACTTAAATGCTGAAAAATGGGTGTTTAGAGTGTTCGAAAGACATAAAAATTTATTTCATAAATGCTCTCAAGTACTAATTCTAATTCAAAGTAATTCACCACTTCCTTAGATAATATTGAAATGTTATTAAAGCATTACAAATCAGTATGACACAAATCACGCTATCGCAGGAAAATTAGCCAATTACTGTAATGCAGCATTTTAAATAAATTATGTTCCCTATTTTCGGGGAATCCACGAAGCATTCAGAAAATCACTTGAATATCACGTAAAACACGTTCCGTCGAGTATCATTTTTCATTTATTGATGACATTGATTTAATTTTTATAGTTCATAACACGCGTACTTACGAAAATTCATAGCAATTTGCCGAGCATTAAACGTATTTGTGAAAGCGATTCCAATTAAAATCGAATGGCAGCCTGCGAAACGTGTTAAATTAGAAACCGGCATATTAAATGAGAGACTGCTCTCTCTCTCCCCTGAATGTACACAAAAAGCAAGGCGAGTTGTTTACTGGAGACTGGGCAACTTTCAGGTCTGTTAAGACGATGTTTCATTTAGCTTTCCTGCGTGATAAACTGGTTTGATAGGGACTGGTTATGAGACAGCTTTAATTTGAATTTAGAATGCGAGCGTTGACCAGAATTTATCACTTGTCGCTGTTTTTGGAGACGCGAAGTCAACGAGCCGGGAAGATCGTCGAGATTAAACTGCGAATTTCAAATAAGTGGAACGTTAATTATTTTTTTTAAAGATAATACAGAATTCGACCGCGAAATTTGCTCAATTATAATTTTTGCGTATGTTATACGAACTTACTGTATTTACTTGAAAAGGAAATTTTTTTATAGTAATGTATTATTTTAAAAAATGATATTCCTTAAGGGAGATATTACAGATGATTACTAATTATTACCTATTTTTAATCATCATATGCTTTAACATGTATAACTTACACACACATATCTATGGTGCCCGGTATAAAGGGCTTAAGTCAAAAAAAGTGATTTTTAGATATTTGTTAGCATTGATAAAAAAAATCCTTTGACTTGTATAAAAGGCTTGAGTCTATCAATTTTCTATACAAAAGTACATTTCTTTGTACAAAAGACTCAAGTCGAAATTATATTTCTACGATTCGCATAAAAGCCAATAACTTGGTATATTTAAACCACTGTTTTTGACTTAAGCCCTTTATACCGTTCACCATAGATTTATGCACATAAAAGGGGTTTAAAAGATACCTTACACTATCTTACCTCCTGTTAAGGTACTGTAGTACTGTACTGGGTAATCTGCTGTACTAAGCCAACCGACTACATGCCAAAATGCACGTAATCAACACTTCTTTAATTCCACCATAAATAATCACTTTATTGTGGAATAAAAGAAGTGTGGATTAAGCGAAAGCTTTTCAGAAGCTTCCTAGAAGTCATATTTACCAACTTGGACTAGAAATAGACTAGTATTAAAGTCGAGTCACTCCAGCCTGGGCTCTCGTATTCTATTAAAAAAAACTATCTGGGTTATGCGAGAAACTATCACTTTTTATGATTTCATTTCTCATATAGATCTTTCTTTTTGAAACCGGAGACACCTGATGTTTGCCACATATCAGTCCATATATATATTTGTTTTTCAACGACTCTATATTTTTTTCGAATTATTATTTGTCGTTTGCTTCCATTCGAAGTGTTAGGGCCTGTTCACATAGGAGTCCGGTAGCTGGAGCGTAAAAGGAAAGATGGCACTGAGACGGAAATAAACCAATCACAGGCGTTAAAATTTTTGTTGATAATCGTTTGGAGGTTTGTCATTGGTTAAATATATTTCAATACTTTAACGCTTCCGCTACCGTACTCCTATGTGAACAGACCCTTGATAAGTCCGTCGTTTTTCTATACGGTAGTCAGACGCCAGTGAAACAACCAGTCTGCAAAGGACGGGATTTGAACCCGGTTGTTCAAGTTTTTTTTTCGTTTGTAAAACAATAAATAACTAGATTTTGGACAAAAAAATGTGAAAACACTCTGAAGCGTATTCATTTTTTTTTAATCACGGACAGAAGGAAAACAGAATCGATGCAAGTTATAAATCGTTCTAGAAAATCAGAATGAGTATTTTGAGAAATTTAGAGAATTATATAAGACATTTTTTAAAAACTATAAAGTATTCAACAAATTTGGACTCTATATTAACTCTTTTTGGAAATAAAATGGTCCTTTTTTAGTGTGTAGAGACTGTAATTATTTTGTGCATTTATGTAATCAATAAAACAATATTTATTAGTTTAATATCAGTAAATATCAGTAATCTAAATATCAGTAAAGCATATTTAGAATTTCACCTTCCAAAGAACTGGGGGTTTTCCTCAAAGGTTTATAATTATAAAAATGGAAATTGGTTTTTTTCTATCGAAAGATTTTTTTTTTTTTGATAATGGAAGATGGATGAACAGTAAAATGACCTTTTTCTATATTATGAAGGTGAAAATATATTCATTTCTTCAGAGATATAGGTTTTATTCTCAGGTTTAAACAGAATAAAAACATTTAATTCAAGGGCACAATTATTTTTTATATCTTTCTAAAGCGAGGAACATCCAACTCGTGTTAATTTTTCATTCGTTCCACCCAACCTTAACTCGCGTTTACATGAGTCTAATCTTGAGGAAACTCCCTAGAAATCATAAGTACAAGATTATTATAATAAGAAATGGATCTCACGTATATATATAGAGAGATTGAAATAAGATCGTTGTACGTTTCTGTGAGAAAATCTCACATTTGAGAATTATTTGTAATAATTGTTAAAACCCATTCAACAACCTTTCAGCTTTATTTATGGTTCATAAACCTGCTTGTCTATAACTTTTACCTGAATAACTCTGAAATGATAATGTAAAAATTCCTTTTAATATTTTAAGCGAAAATATATTTTATTCAAGCCAAAAATAATCATTACATTCCTATCTTGCTTCGGAGAATCTAATTTCTAATAATTTCTAGTGAAAATTCGGTTCTTTTCCTCATCATCTTATCGTCTTTTCGGATGAAAAGTAACGTATAAACTGTCCTCTTGAGTCTTCGGGCTTTTGAGTTCAAAACAATCATAAAAGAAGTCGCTCGGGATTATCTTATTTACATTAAATAAGTAACGAAAATCGTTAAGGCTGCTTCAGAAGCGTCTTGAAGCTTGGTTCATTTTGGGCATTTCGGTATTTATTGGAATTGATTAGAAATGCAAACCGACAGCTTGAAATTTCTCGGCACAGCAAACAATATACATTGTTTAAATTGAATGCTAATTTCAGATATTTATCTTTGATCCTCTACATGGATTGAAATTTAATTTTATAACTTCGGATCTTATTCATATAATTTTCAGCTTGGCAATTTATTATTATAAATGTTGTGAATCGTATATCTTTTAAACGTTTTGCCCTAAATCTATTCAGATCACAAATAAAATCTTGTGTTTATGGAGAATATGCATTTTTATTAAGCCTTGTAATCTATATATAAACTGGTACTTTAAAACATTTTAAGCTTTTTTATAATGTACAGTCAAACCCCGTTATAGCGAACCCGGTATATAACGAACTCATGGATATCCCGAACGAAAGTTTAGGCCCCCTCTGTTTTCTTATTGTACGTAATTTAATTAATATTGTGTCAGTTTAATGTAATCGATTTTAGTCAATTTCATTCATTAGTGATCATTTTTAATAGATTTTAACATTTTTTAATAATCTTTATTGAATACACATTGACACTAATTACAACTAATGAGTTATACATTTTGTGAACTCTAGCATTTTTCTTAACGGTTCGGATATAGCGAACCACCGGATAAAGCGAACAAAACCTTTGGTCCTTTGAAGTTCATTATAATGGGGTCTAACTTAAAAGTAATTAGTTATAATACGTTTAGAAATCACAATTTTCGGTTTAATTTGCAAAAGCTTAAACATACACTTTGAACGAAAGTCAAAATTCATCTGGAAGGGATTTTTGAGAAATTTAGTACCAAAATGTATTTTTCATATACTTTAAGATGCTCCTTGAAACCTTGCATCCATGAGACCCATCCTTTAGATCCATGATGGATCAATTTTATTTTATGCTTGAAATAATAGTAATATGAATGAATAATTTACAAACAAAGCGTTAAATTCAAAATCACTACCAAAGAATTTTAAACTTTAAATTTTGTAAAAATAAAACTTCAAATTAAGGTTCTTAAAATTTAATTTTAAAAGGATTTAACTGCCCTCGATTCATGCGATTTGTCATTTTTTTCTTGTTTACAAAATCTTCATGTTTTGTCTGCGGGTTAACATTAAGTATTATTTGATAACAAAAATGAAAGTTATTCGCACCGCCTGTCTGGAAAAAAATTACGACCGAATCGCTAGATTTCGTTCCAGCACTAACTAGCATAATATCCCCATATTTCAGTATGTGGGTGAACATGAAGCTAAATAACTGTCAATCATTTAGGTAGCCACATGGTCCCGTCATTGCATTCCTAGTGAATATTTTCAAATATTTTACCATCTATTAAATATCCTCTGGTACAATCATTAAAATAATATCGATCCCAGTGAAATTTGAAATATCTTGACATTAAAAAAATTGCATGAAATTATTTGTTGAAATCAATTATAAGTAATTTTTATATACAAAATCAGGACGAATGATTAGAACGGAAGAATTATTTTGTTAGATGCAGACAGATTTAAGAATAACTGATCTACAATTTTAGCTCCATAAATAATATATAATGAAACGAAACTTCGATTTTATTATCCTTTTATATAATCACGATTTACTGACATTATTTTGTCATTTTATCCACTTCTGGTTAGTCATAGATCTTAGAAATCAACTCGAGGTGAACCTCTTAACAACAGTGTCTCATTTAATTCTGGCGTTTCTTGATTGTTAACTAGAAAACTCAGTCCTTTACCAGCTCTTACTTAGATCTGGGCGTAATACGAGACCTTGCTCTAATTCAAAATTCAACTGTCTAAGTAATCTAAAGTCTTTTGAGTACTATGCCTCGAAAAATCCCCTTTCAGATAAATTAGAAATTTGTGGCAATCAGACGACATTGAGTTTGTCCATAGTTTAAAACAGTATACAGTCGTTACAGTATATCAGAAAATGTCTGCTGGTTGCAGATCTGTTTAATGTATTCAGTAGTCTTAATTCTCAGTTCACGATCGTCTATGCAGGACATATATTATTCCTATGGGATTTCACACACAGTCATTTTCATTGTTTCTATTCGATCTACCGTTATTCCATGCGATTCCATTCGATTTAATTAAAATTTGCTAAAGTACTTTTCCCTGGCGTAGTGGATTCGTGGATCATGCATTACAGGTTGTGGGAAACGGAAAAAAGAAGAAAAAAAGCAATTATTCACAGTAATGAATATTTAAAATCAGAATCAATGAATTAATGCGTTTATTAAGTTAATTTTTCTCAACCCTTTTACAGTCCTTTCAGTTAAAAATTATGCTTTTAGTGAGTTCTGAAAAATTACCCTTGGAAAAGAAAGGGGGAAAAAAGCACGATTTGAACATATTCAACGGCAAGTTTTAAGACAGCATTTACGCATAAAAAGAAGCAATTTGTAACTGAATAATCTGACCTTAAAAAAAAAAGAAGCTGCTAAATATTCAACCGATTAAATGATAAAAAATTACGTTGCGTTTGCGCGCTATTTTTGTTATCTTTGCCGCTAAACACGCAAAAGTACGTGAAAAAATTCGCATGTGCAGGGATGCGTAAAAAAGGAAATGGCAAATTTGCTTTGTGTAGTCTCCTATTTTTGTTATTGTGTTAAAATCCTTTTTATACCCATTAAACCATTTGTAGTTGTTTATCATTTTTGGGGGGATGAATAAAACGGATAGCAGTGAGATCTGATTTTTTTTTCTAGTTTTGATATTAATTTTGATAGTTGCGCTTTTGAACTCGGAGTATTTAACTGATAAAAATGGAGGAAGAAAAAATAATAGCTTTTCGCAGGGAATGTTTTAGAGGTCTGTATTGTGTGGAATTTTTTCTTTGTTCTGTTAATGTAGTGTGCAACAGTTAAATTAAGATTTAGTGTTACGTATCAAAATTGAGCGAAATTTTTCGTCCATTTTAGTCAAAATTGGCATAAGTTAAAATATTTTATTACTAATGTAAACTTATTAAGATATAGTGTTACACATCAAAATTGAACAAAATTTTTCGTCCATTTTAGTCAAAATTGGCATGTGTTAAAATATTTTATTACTAATGTAAACTTATTAAGATATAGTGTTATCCATCAAAATTGAGCAAACTTTTTCGTCCATTTTAGTCAAAATTGGAGTACGTTAAAATATTTTATTACTAATGTAAACTTATTAAGATATGGTGTTATTCATCGAAATTGAGTAGACTTTTTCGTCCATTTTAGTCAAGATTGGCTAATGTTAAAATATTTTATTACTAATGTAAACTTATTGAAATATAGTGTTATTTATCAAAATAGAGCAAACTTTTTCTTTCATTTTAGTCGAAATTGGTATATGTTAAAATGTTTTATTTCTAATATAAACTGAAAATAGAAAAAAAGCTTCCTTCTTGTTTCAAAATTACTACAAAGAAAGCATCAGTGAAACAGAGTTTTCTTACATTATTTCCAACCGTTACTTATCAAAATTCAGCGAAATTATTCGTCCATTTTAATAAAAATTGGCATATGTTAAAATATTTTATTTCTAATATAAACTAGAAAAAAAAGCACATCTTTCTTTCTGATGATGTCACAAAATCATAATAAAGGAAGCCTAAGTTCAATAGTTTTCTTCCATTAGTTACAGCCAAGAGTTTAAAGCGACTATACATCAAGCATAGTAATTATCGTAACAAGTTCTCGGCGTAATTTATAAAAAGTAATAATGTAGCTACCGTTGTCTCAAAACCTGGTTCAAGTTTTTCTGCAAAATTGATCTGATACTTTTTTTTAACAAATCCTTTACAATTGCTGATTTTACGAACTATAAAATTTATTGTCTAGACATTTGTTTAAAATTACTCCTTCTTTAATATTATAAATATCATTCATTTAATAAGTTCTAAATATTATTTACGGTATTTTTATGCAAAATGAATTGTGTTTTAGTCTTTTAAATATTTTATCAGTCCCAAATCATCGTATAGATTGAAAATAAGTTCAAAAATTACGTACGTATAAAAGCATATATTTTCAATTTATTCCTGTGTGTGTGTAAAAGATTAAGAGAGAATTTGCATTATATCATTCCGAAAAAACTAGCATTTTGTCCTCTTTAAGCTAGCTATAAGGCAACCTTGAGATGGATTTTTTTACTTTAGTTTGAAGAGTGAAACAATAGCATTTTCTCTGACATTTTCATGATGGCGTTTTAATACTTAACTCAAAGTTTTTGCTCCGAAATTACAGCTTTACTCTTTGAAATCTCGTTAGCAAACATGTAACTATTTAAGTCCATAATTTGTTTTCCTTACTTCCACAAGGAATTGAATTCTTAGCGGCATTTTAAAAAATATCTACACAAATGCCTAAAGCAGAAATAGTTGTTTTAATTCGTATATTATCTAAGTGTTTTTGAATCAATAATTTTTAAACATTTCTTGCACTTTCACCCTTAAAGATTGCCCGCTTTGCTCAAATGTACTAAACAGCAGGGTGAGAAACCAGTTTTGAGACATTGTTAATAAATGCATTCAGATATTAGAAAAACACATACCTCCGTGAATCATGCAGAGAATTTAGTATGTCGCGAGAACGGAAACGTTCAAGGAATGCATACGACTTTCTAGCACTCCTAGTCTTATATTCGGAGAGAGAGAGAGAAAAAAAAAAAAAAAAAAAAAAAAAAAACCCTTTTAACGTGTTCATAAAATAGACTTGTCCAGCGAGTGAAAGTATGTAAAGCTAGATGGTAGATGTTGGATGGAATATTAATTAAAACAGTATTTAATACCTGGCTTTTCGTATTGACGTAACATTAAGCTTCCCATCATCTGCTCTAGAGAAGAATTTATCAGCTTTTTTTTCTTTTCAATACATGCACGGTGAATTATTTTTAAATATATATTATTGAATTTTTTAACTGTTAAATTCAAAACCATACCCTTTGTTTGTCTTAACTGGGTTAAATACACTGTTAGAAAAATAAATTTTTGTTTCGCATGTTTAATTTATGATTCATAATATATCTTTATTTTCTGTATTTTAAATTATTTATTTCACTGTAAATTGCATATTATGTAAAGTCTGATTCTCGGCTTTCTATTAAACTTAATACTGTCTTTTTTAACAGAATAATTTATACCTACTTTAAGAAAAGATAAAACTATACTTAAATTATTTAAATAATTAAGCTGTATAGTGCTTTATTAAATTTTAAGTAGCTTGCCTTATTTACGTAAGAAAAACTAAATATATAGAATGAGTTATTTAATTTTTGACATTTTTTGTCGCTTTGAAATTGCTTAAAATCGTAAGTATTTACCTAAATTTGTAAATATGCATAAGTCATGCTATTTAATGTATTGTTCTCTTTCGAAAAGTTAAGAAGTAAGATTAAATAGAAAAGAATGACGTTTTTAAAGGGGGGGGGGGGAGAAACTATTTTACCTGATGGAATTTTTATAGAATCTCGATTCTGAAGTCTAAGTGTTTCCATTTAATTTTTTTATTATTATTTGACAAATGTACTTAAAAATTTTATATATTTGTTGCAGCTGTGTTTTTTATTGAAAAATAATTTTTTGATTCGCTTAAATGCTGAAAGTCAAAATAAGATGAATTAATTAAATATTTTCTCTATCTAAAGTTTTCTAGAGAAGGAATGCATCCCCGAATCAATCACTTCTCTTTGCTAACAACTACTGTTGGAGAGTTTACCATACTCGAGACAGGCTGCCAATTCATGATCTTAAAATTTCCTAGAGAGCCCTTGTTTGTAAAAACACTTTCAAAGCTTGTGATGTTGCCTCTTTGGATTAACCTTAATAGGCAGTTTTAAGGGTTCACATCTCCTATGTGAGATTAAAGCACTGAATTTCACTAACAAATTTTCACGTAACTAGTACAATTAAGACTTTTTTGAAATCGCCAACAAGACACTTCAGATGTACTGGGAACGATATAGTTTCTTTTTGCATTAAAAAATCCACAAACTGACACATTATTAACTTCCCAAAGCTGTACACTGTTTTTTTTCATTTTAAGTATTCTAATACTACCTTGGGAAGAAACTAATGTAAATATGCATTAGTTTCATGTACATAGTAGTCCAAATACACGTAAAGAAACTGCTAATTATGCCTCAGTTTTCAAGCAGTTTGACATATAAAGTAATGTTTCTTCTTATACTATACGTCTCTTACAGTTATCAAGTCTGAAACTCCAGAATATTTAATTAAGATATGAGAGAATTATACAAATAAAATAATTTTGGACCTTATTTCCCTGTAAGAAGACACTAATGTAAATGCACAACATTATTTTCATGTACATAGTAGTTCAAATGAACGTAATGCAACTTCTGCTAATTATTCCTGAATTTTCAAGCAGTTCAAACGTTTCTTCTGATGCTGCTGCTATCGCATAATTACAAAGTCAAAAACTCCAGAATATTTAGCTAAGATATGAAAGCATTAAAATATAAATAAAATAATTTCGGACCTTATTTCACTGTAAAACAGCTTACGGAAACTTTCGCGTAGACATGAAAGTGTTTCCGAAAGCCTAAATCTTAATTCCATAATATACATTATTTTTCTGAAAAAAATTGCTTCTCGAATACTTCAGATTACTCGAAAACAGATAATCGCTGCTTTACATATTTTTGAAACATTGTTGCGAACTTTGAGAAACCTTCCTTCAGCAATATATTCTGCCGAGCAACGAATACCAACTTTGGGAAATGATGGATGATAATGTCCGACGATGAAACCTGGAAATCTTTCATATTCGAAAATTTAGTTTTCGTAGTTTCAACATAATAGAAGGTAAGATGGAATATTGCTAGCTATCGAGAAATGAAGTTCCAGGATTTAAATTATCGCGCACAGAAATCCAAATCATCTGGTTAGTGCTGATGATTGTTTTATCCTATGGTTTGGTTTGATAGGCGTTTCAAATCAGACTTTTTTGTACTGCCAAATGCTTAAAATATTAAGTTAGCAATTTTAAATTTTTATGTAAAGGGTATAATAACAAAGTCTGATCTGATTTCTTAAATTTTGAAAGGCAAAATATATGCAAGACAATATTTTAGAAACTATATTTATGATTTTTTTTTCAAACTTTTTATATCCAAAAATATTTTAAAGTACAAACATAATTTTAAAAAAAAACTTTTTCATCTATAGAAAATTATGTAATAATCAATAAATATGTGTTTTGCAAGCGTTTGTTTATTTTATCATGCCTAAGAAAGAATTTTATCTCTAGCTTTAATGATTATAAATTCCTGGTCAATTTTAAAGGACTAGCAACATTTCAGACAGTTGCTAGTTCTTTAAAATGGATTTACATAAAAATCAACAGAAAATAATCCCAAAATATCATCATTTTCTTCAATGACTTTTACAAACTAATAAAGCCTGAGCTAATGTCCTAAATTTTGAAAGGCAATATATGTAAGGCACTATTTTAGAAACTATATTTATGATTTATTTATTTTTCCAAAATTTTTATATCCTAAAAAATTTTCAGGTATAAACATAATTAAAAGAATTTTTTTCCTCTATAGAAAATTGTGTAATAATCAATAAATATGTTTTCTGCAAGCGTTTGTTTATTTTATCATGCCTAAGAAAGAATTCTATCTCCGGCCTTAATGATAATAAATTTCTGGTCAATGTTAAAAGGCTGGCAACATTTCAGATAGTAGCGAGCTCTTTAACATAGATTTACATAAAAATCAAGAGAAATAATCCCAAAATATCATCATTTTCTTCAGTAACCTTTTACATACACAAAATTAAACTTGAAAGTATGATAAAATTAATTCCATTTACAGACTAGTAATATTGTTTTTCAGGAAAAATTTGTTTTTTCGTTATTTTACTTTGATCTTAAAGTTTTATTTGCATAATACTAAAAGTTAAATCTTCTCCTTTAGTACATTATTAAGGATGTTTTAATACAGTGATGCAGTTCTTAAAAGGTAAATTTTAGATTGAAAAAACCTAGGAATGCATTTAATACTGAGACAATTCGTTGCTACTATTGGTAAACCAAATAAAACTTATAATTTGTTTAAAACAAGTTGTTCCGGATAAAATGTAGCATCTAAGGCCTACATCACTATTGAAATCAGATTATTTAAAAATAAAGGCTTGTTTGTTTTTTATAATGCTCCAATTCTTATTGGTTTTTCCTTTCTCCTTAATATTTCATGAAAACCATAATAAGCAATTATAATTATTTTTATAACTAAAAACATTTTTCATTGGTAGCACAGTGTACGACTGCAAATTTTAAATAATTAGGTCCCATGTAAAATTTCAAATAATGTCATTCTAGAAATGGCTTTGTTGGTAACGAAAGCAAACCTCAAAACTTTGAACTTTTAAAATAAAAATTAGATTCTTATATAAACAAAAGTATTCGAAAATATCAAGAAAATCCCAACCGAAATATGGTTAAGTGTTCTCAGATGATTTGATACTATTACCACTTTTGACCTGAAAAACCTTAACAACAGAATACAAATCAAAGCTAAATTTTCCATGAGTAAAATCATTAACTTTTCGGTAGCACTGGATTTGATCCTCCTGCACAAATTCCAAGCAATGACGAGCTGTATAAACATTTGCTTTGAATCAGAAATGGATCTGGCATTGACACTACGCTCAGAGATACGCTCAGATTAAACTTCCCCTGTTTTTCCCTCTTAAAACTACCGCCATCACTTTAATCAAGATGGGCAATCAAACCTAAAAATATTCTTCATTAATAGTTCATTCATATCTCAAAAGTTTTTTTATTAATAGTTCAGTGTATGGCTATAAATTTTAAACAATTAGGTACCATGTACAAGTCAGGTTGGAAATGACTCTGCTGGTAACGAAAAGCAAACTATGTGATTACAAAACCTTGAACTTTTTACATAAAAAGTAAATTCTAATGAAAACAAAAATATTCGAAGTATCAAGAAAATTCCAACCAGAATAAGGCAATACGCTCTCAGATGATTTGATTCTATTACCACGTTTAACAGCATACAAATCAAAGCTAAATTTTCCATAAGTAAAATCATTCAGTCCCCGGTAGCACTGGATTTGATTCTCCTGCACAAATTTCAGGCCATTGACGAGCTGTATAAACATTTGCTTTGAATCAGAAATGGGTCTGACATTGGCAGTAACCCCGCTCAGAGACACGCTCAGATTAAGCTTCCCCTGTTTTTCACTCTAAAACCACAGCCATCCCTTGAATCCAGATGGGCAATCAAACCTGTTGAACTATCTATCGCCGGTTCCCACCGTTTACCTCGGTATGCAAACGGCAGGTGTTCAAGCGGCGGTCGAGTCCAGCTGCCGGTCCAGTCTTGATCCACATCCAGCAGTCGGTTTAGGTTCGGTGGTCGCGAGCAGCAAAAAGGGTGCGCGGCCTTGATAACTAAACGTGTGTGGGACGGTTTATGGATTAATTCGATATGACAGGCTCGTTTCTCCAAGACTCGGTGGTGTCATATATATGTTTTCAAAAATTGTATTTTTTGCGGTTTTATAGAGTTTTATAGATGATTTTGGAGAGTTGGCGATTACATTTGTTTTTCTTTGTTGCGAATAAGTTTCAATTAAAAAGCAGGTTGTTTATCCGAAAGTGGTTGATTTAGGAAATGATAAAAGATTAACACATATTGCAATAACTGGTAAATACTGTTTTTGAAAATCGTATTTTTGAGGGCTTTTAAGAGTGATGATGATTTGGAGTAGTGAAGATTACGTTTGTTTTCCTTTTTTGCGAATAAGTTTCAATTAAAAAGCAGGTTGTTTATCGCAAAGTTGTTTGTTTAAGAAATGACAAAAAATTAACACAAATTGAAATAACTGGTAAATACTGTTTTTGAAAATCGTATTTTTGAGGGTTTTATAGAGTGATGATGATTTGGAGTATTAAAGATTACATTTTTTTTTTCGTCGTTGCGAATAATTGTTAATTAATAAGCAGATTGTGTATCGGAAGGTGGTTGATTTAGGAAATGATATAAAATCAACGCATATTGTAATAATTTGTAAATATAAGTATTTCAGTGTTTTAAACTTGTGGTGTATTTAACTCCGTGCTGGAGTATATTTAAAGTGCATAATTTTGGGAAGTTTTTAGTTTTCCTTACATGCATGAAAACATAAAAAATTTGTGGAGTTTGATATGGAAACAATAATTAGTTATGACTTATTGTACAAACAGACTGAGAAATATTTATTTCCAAAGGAGTTTGCCATTTACAGAAAATTTACTTCAGTTATAAAACACAAATTAACATTACTGCACCATTAAAGTGCATTCCTCTATAATTTTCCATTTACTATTACGAGCCGCATTAGTGAAAAATTTAAGGAAAATATATTGTAGATCATATAAATATCAATATATACTAGATGTATCATATAAACTAAATATAACTAACATAAATCTAAATGTATGAGAATTTTAATATTTGAATCATTTTGGTGATAGACTGAGCGGAAATTCATATTTATGGCAGGATATATTTAAAAATAAATCGGCTATATCCATCTATTGAAAGGCTTTTGGAAATTTAAATGTATGTGGTTCATCGTTTATCCTGTATGATTTAGAATGCTTGTATGGAACTTTTAAACATACAATTCATGTTAAAAATGCATTTCATTTTGGGAATAAATATGAGTACTTAACAATAAAATTTGTAATATTCTTAGAGATTTGAATATATTTCGATTTACAATTTGACTGAATTATATAAACAGCATACAATTCAAGAAATAGTTTTAAACAGCTTAATATAGTTAAATATATAAGTGAGTTATGCACATAAAAAAATTTGGAAAGCGATTTGAGAAAAAATAAATAAAAGCAGCGATTAAATGAAATAAAAACTAATCATTTTTCAATTCCTAGAATCTACATTAAAAAATTATTGAGAACTTTTGGACAAAACAGCTATTAAAATTTTATCCAATATTTTAACTGAATTGCAATTTATTGCAACACATGTAGTTACGCGTAGGAGAAGTAACTTTGACATGGGATCAGCTTTCTACAGAAATCATTCTTGGAAATTAATGGAATTTTGTATGTTTGTACAGTCTAATGAATGATCTTGAAGTTCACGTCAAACCATGGGTAGAATATTTTCCTTAGAAAACGCTCTAAATTTTGATGTTGACAGTAGATTGAAGCAGATTTTATAGTAAGTTTTAAAAGGTCTTCATTTATAGTGAATGTTATGTTAATTTGCATTTATTCGCAATGTCCATTAGTTACCTTTAATAATGGGGATGTTTGGCTTACAACTTTGAAATTAAACGGAAGTTGTAAAGGGTTTTTTCATTATAAATATAAATTGAAATTGAAATCATATTATTAAAGGAGCAAAATCTGCTAACTTGAAGGATTTTAGTAACATAATTTTCATCTTAAAATAAAGCAAATTCAAAAGTTAAAGGTTTTATTTTTCATTTCGCTGATAAAACTTCTAAATATAACACAGTATACTATTACACTGGCAACAGAGTTCAAAATTGAATAAAATGATGTCATCTTAAACATATGAACTAGATTTTACAGAAGCATTTGTCGAAAATTTAAATTTATGCAATCTGACTTTCGGATCTTATTCAGATGTTGTCAGGGTATATTTTTACCTTACAGAGAAATCTTTTTGGGCAAAGTTTAATTTTCTGCATAAAATTTACTTTGCTTTGTATATAAATAACAAGGAAGAGACGAGCAAACAATTTCAAATAAATTGAAAAACTTTTATTTATTTTGTATTTATTTTTTCGGCTTATGTTCTGGGAGTAATCAAAATAAATTTTTTTCTGATTCAAAATATAAATACTATTACGTTTTTATCAATTAAAGAAGTAAAATTTGTTGTTATTATAAAAAGAAAACAATAAAAAGTATCATTATCATAAAGTAACGTATGAAGAAATAAGAAGGAACTAAAATATATTCATTGCGTTTTGTAATATCTTGATTACATTTACTATAGATTCCTTTTTCAATACAAATGTTACTCGACATGAATGATCCAAAATACAATATGAAGAGAAAGTTTATTTAGTATTTGTTACTTACATACGTATAAATTAATGAGAGAATGTAATTCTAAAAATAAATCTTAAAACAAGTATTTCGTCAAAAAAATTAATCATGAAAGACACTCTTTAATAAACAAGTATTTCTTTCAATTTTATATTTTCGTTTCTTTTTTTATGAATTATTCAAAATATAGTTATATTGTTTCAAAAATTCAATAGATGAGAATTGATATTCACCCTTTCAGTTTGTAGTAACTTGATTTTTCCGTTGCTTATAATATTATTATGTTACTTTAAAGAATATTAAAATAGTATCTAGTTTTAATTAGCAGTTGGCCTAATGAATCATGTTACTTCAATTAAATTATTCATTCTCTCATTAATTTATACGTATGTAAGTAACAAATACTAAATAAACTTTCTCTTCATATTATATTTTGGATCATTCTTATCGAGTAAATATCGAAGTTTATTTACTTTGAATTAGGGAATTAATCTTTATCTTTTTTATGTTAATAACATTTCTGTTACTAAATATTATAAAGACTGCAATACTTAAAAGAATATAGCAGTGAAACATTGAGCTCTGTTTTTCCATTTCTTTGTAAAAACAAAATTGGTTTAATTTAACCAATTATTTATTTTTACTTTTACCAATTATTTATTTTATATTTATTTTACCAAAAATGATTTTTCCATTTTAATACGTTTCATTTTATTAGATCACAAATTCAAAGTTATATAAAAATATTTTTTCATTAAAAACTTTGGATTTATTGGATTTTTCCCTAAAGAAAAGTAAATTCTTTTTATATGTTTAAAAATACGTACATCAAAATGAGTGCACTGTTTTCGTCCTAATGAAAACGAGGGAAGGAGGCACGAGGGAGCCCCTAAAGAATGTTGCGGCGGAGTTCTAAACTCTTTTAATCCGGCCCTTGTGGAAGATCTATTCCGATGAACTACTGTTTTTACTTTTGCGTCAAATACATTTCTCATATAAGTTACAATTATCTCAAATTTTGCATTAATTTTAAGCTATTTTAGAAATTACTAATTAATCAGTGTTTTTAACTTCCCTGATTAGTATATTTGTAAATAATTTCTTTTGAGAATTATCTTTGCTTAAAACAAAAATGTTAATGCATTTGAAACCTGCGAGTTCAGCCATACATTTATTATTTTCTCTAACTCAAACTTCAAATTAAAACCGTCTTCTAAACCTAATATATTTGAAGTTTGAGTGTCAGTTAAGAAAATATTATCTAACTTGATTGCATATGGTGCAATAATTTAGTGAACTGATAATTTGTTATACCTTAACATACATGACATAAAAAAACATAAATTTATTATTTTCTCTAACTCAAACTTCAAATTAAAACCGTCTTCTAGACCTAGTATATTTGAAGTTCGAGTGTCAGATAAGAAAATATTATCTAACCTGATTGCATATTGTGTAATAATGTAGTGAAGTGATAATTTGTTATACGTTAACATACACGACATAAAAATTTGATATTCCCATATCGTACCGAAAACACACCCATGAGCTTCAGATTAAAACTATGTCTATTGTATTTTACGTTCGTGTGTCGATTGAGAAAACTATTATCTAACTTCCTTGAAAATTGTGCAATAATGTAATGAATTGATAATTTGTTTTACCACAACATGCATGATATAAAAATTTTATAATGCCCAGATCTTACGGAAAACCCCTATAAACTTCAAATTAAAACCTATTTATATTTTATTTTATGTTTACGTGATTAAGAAAAACTATATGTAAGCTGATTGAACATGGTGTAATAATGTAGTGAATTGATAATTTGTTATACCATAACATGCATGACGTAAAAATTTGATATCCCCATATCTTACCGAAAAAACCCTATATTTGATGCCCTAACGCGCAGTTTCTGCCGGAAATAGAAATAACCCTAAATCAAAACGGCAATAAAGTAACCGCTCTATGTCTAATGTGGTATGAAATCTCCCAATAAGGGGCAGAAATTTCCTGATAGTTCAACAGGAACTTTTATATTTGCAACTGCTTCTTGTATAACAATCATATGCCTAAATAATTATCATATTTTCGAAACAGAAGTGGAAAGATAATAGAGCCCTCGGTGTTCTTTCCCCTGAATTAATAAAAAGTGGAATATCCTCTGGTTTTTTTTATTTTATTGTGACCGGTTCTGTGGCTATTCAAAGGGGTCTTCAAGGATTTTAGGCGTTTTTTCAACTGATTAGTGTCTGTTTTATCTCTGTATTTTATTTTCATGGTCATTTTAATCCTTAATTACGTTTTATAAAGGCTAATAAGGAATCCTAGACATCTACGAATCTTAATTCTCCAGATATACTTTCCTTTAACGGCTTGCTTTTAATTCCTTCTACACACGTACGTTTCCCGATGTCTACATTCAACTGAAGCTAACTTTACTGAAAAGTTCTTGCACGAGGATTACTGCGTATTTTCCCAGTTTAACACTGTTTAGTCCTCATGTTTAGAGGATTAAAGATATTCAAATTTGGTTTGACGTGTAAAATATCTCGATATGTCGGTTGTTACAAAAAAAAAATTTTTTTTAATTTTATTTAAATTATGTAATTTATTTGCCTAAATACTTAGTTGTTTCTTAAATCAATTAATTAAAAATGTTTTACTTTTCAGAAGTTGGTTTTTATAAGATTTAGCGAGGTACATTAAAAGAAAAGTTTAGGAATATTTTATGTGTATTCACTATTTTCCGAAAAAAATTTGTTTTTTCCTTTTTCTCTCACATCAAAACAGAAGAACATAATTTTATTATTACATATTATTATTTTTATCTAGTTAAAAAACCAAACGTGCTTCTTTAACAGCCAATATAAAATCTTTTCATGCATATTTCATTAAGTATGTCTAGCTGTAGTGGCAGAATTATCGCAAACTCATCAATAAACGCTCTATAAAGATTAAAATTATTGTTACGAATATTTAAATTAATTCAAAGCCAGTCTAGTTATGAATTTCCATCGTTCAGAGTTTGAGGTACAAAATGTTATTCCTCTTCTATTAGCACCATTATTATAGTAAATTTTCTGACATATTTCGTTTAAAAAGCAGTTAAAATGTTCTACAATATATTTATAGTTCTCTAAATGCAATTGACTCATTTCAAAGATATTTTGGGTCGTTTCATTTCATTATTAAATTAAAACAAAATTGCGACAATAATTTCATTTAACTATTACCAAGGGAGCTGAAAATTATATTCAGTCATTTTCTACAATCAAGAAGCACTTATGTTTAGATTAATTAAGGATTTTTTTCTTTGTTTTACAAACTCAAAAACTTTTATTTCACAAAAGTTTCTTTTATAAAACATATTTTAGTTGTTATTTCGCAAAAACTCAATAAATTAAAGAACCTATACTTTTTAATATTTTTAAAAATAAAACTTCTATCATTCAGTTCCTATTTCTTTTTATCCAGTCTGGTTTTCAAATCTAATAAATTCTTTTAATAACACAGAAGCAAAAGACCGCTGCACATGGAGCCTCGTGTTTTCATTAACTAACAAGAAAGCGGGTGATAACAGCATTGATTTTCATAGGAAAATATTTACAAAGGATAAAGCATTTCCGTGTTTTGGAACACCTTTAAGAAAAATTAAAAATCCCCTTTAAGTGCTGAGAGATAAAAATAGAAATAAATAAGAAATTCTTTTGCATCAGCGTGCTTTCAGATTTTCTAAGAGAATACTTTGCGAACATTTTGCACAGATTCGTGTCTAACGTGTGCTTTCCAGCCATTATGCGTTTTATCCCATAAGAGCAAAGAAGGGAGGAGAAAAAGGCTTGCATAATATTTTCCCTAAAATATTTTATTCTAAAATGATTTATTTCTCAATCTCCCTAAAGCTGAATACAATGAAGCAAGGAAAATACCAAAGGGAAATGTATCAAAGTCACAAATAACTATGCTTCTCCTTCTCCCCTCATCTTGTATGTTTTGATTAAAGAAATAGTTTTTTGTGTTTAATAAAAACAAAAATAAACCCAATTTTGAATTTAGAATTTTTTTTTAATATGTATGTTTTGTGTTCTCTCCGTTTCGTATGTTTTATTCAAAGCTATGGGAAGGTTTGTTTTCAGTGTCTGATTAAGAAAAAAAATTTTCTCGTTTAACTGTTTTGAGTTTTATTATTTCTAGTGATCGGTATCTACCCATTTTATAACTCTACTGGAAATGTTTTCTTTGTTTTGTACAGTTTTTAATGAAATAATATTATACATATATATGTTCTTTACATGTATATACACACATAAAACATGTTTGTGTGTGATGTTGCTTAAAATATAAATCAGATTTTCTGCGGATGCTTAAATTGATGCAATGCAATTGATCAAGCTGTGTTATATCCCATGCATCAGACTTTAAAAGAGGATTAAAATGACAATACTTTTAGAAACTATGCATTTATTAAAAAAATCTAAATACATTCATGTCTTTGTATGATTGTTCACCAATATAATCGCATTATATTTTACTCTATTTTTATCTTATTTCATTTAAGTCGGCGGCAGTTTAGAGGATTGCATAAATTACCTGATAATTATTTGAGGTTGAGGAGAAAAATGTCTTTAATGAATACAGGATAAAAAAACTCAAAGGCTCTCCCCTCTTTCTCGTTGGATAAATGTTGGAATTATATCCAATTGTTTTCTATTAGTATATTTTCGTGTGTACATATAGAAAAATGAACATTGATGTTATCGTCCCACAAATATTTAAAACTGAGAGGCAGAGTAGAATGAGAAACAGTAGGTAAACTCGGTAATAGGGAAATCCTTGAAAAAAAAAATTAATCTATTTATTTTAGTCGGAAATGATATCCTGAATAAAACAAACCCACTCATATACGCATAAATATACACACACACATACACAGACACACACACACACAC
Source organism: Dolomedes plantarius (assembly GCA_907164885.2). NCBI lineage: Eukaryota > Metazoa > Arthropoda > Arachnida > Araneae > Dolomedidae > Dolomedes > Dolomedes plantarius. The sequence continues at coordinate 89,728,959 of OU015493.1, read as the reverse complement.
ACACATATATATATATATATATATATATATATATATATATATATATATATATATATATATATATATGTATATGTGTGTGTGTGTGTGTGTGTGTGTGTGTGTGTGTGTGTGTGTGTGTGTGTGTGTGTGTGTGTATTAGGTTTAAATATTAGAACTCGAAAGACATCATAAATTGTAGTCGTGACGGCACAAGTTGTCAAACTTGTGCACACTGTAAAATACACTGTTTCTTTTATTAAACCAGATTAAGTCATTCTGGGAGCGAGATGAGATATTCCCTGGACAAGTAAATGTAACAGCGTAATTATAGATCAATCACTTCATACCCCATATTCCCAAAGTGGATCTTTCTTGTGGTTAGAATTGTCCTTAGTTCAGTTTCAAATTTACGCGTTGCCTTGTATGATAATGCTCTGTATTCTAAAACTACAAGGTATCTGTTTTCTCATGGGTCATATTTTGTTCAGCGCTATGATAAATATAAAAATTCCGAAAAGTTTAAAAAAGTTAATACAATTAGTAATTTATCGGACAAATTGAGTTAAGGAATGGGAAATACTCTTTTGTCATAACTTATATACGCACATATATATATATATATATATATATATATATATATATGTGTGTGTGTGTGTGTGTGTGTGTGTGTGTGTGTGTGTGTGTGTGTGTGTGTCTGTCTGTCTGTCTGTGTGTGTGTGTGCGTGTCTATTATGTGGGTGTATTATGGGGGTGTGTACACGCGTTCCTGAAAATAAAAAGTATGATATCAAATAAGCTTCATCATCTGTATCTAAACTCAAAATTGATAATTTCTCTCAAAAAATAACTCATAAAATTGGTTAATTTTAGTAACGAAGAATTTTATTTACAAATTGAATATTACATTCACATTTCTTAAAGTTCTAACACTATAGACTATATGTTAAACAAAGATTTTTTTTCTCAATAGTTAAACGCCGCTTTTATAATGCTAGCGGGTATGCTTGCAGATAGACAAATTTAGTTTTGTTATAACTAATGCAACAATACATAAAAATGAATAATTAAGAGAATTATGTCATATTTGCTTAATACAACAGAGCAAATGAAACTTGGAATCCAGATATGTAACAATGTAAACAAAGCATGAACGGAAGTGGAACAACACACTTCAGTGACAAATTACTAGACCTGATCCCGTAAGTTATTTATGGATCCTTTTAATCTCATTTTACTGTTCCGAGCGGGAATTACGGAATGCAAGCGTTATCAATGAAAAAAAATGGAAGCTAAATAAAATCTGTCCTCGAGAATTTACTACTAAAAGTGACGTTAAATTCATTAGAATTGAAACGAGCCTTAGCTTTCGCGCTCCAGTAAATGCCAAGCAAACCTGGTGGGACAGAAAGAATATAAAACAGTTATAGTACAAGTGCCTTATGCTGGGGAATTAATTACATAAATTGGGATTTTCTGACGTGAAAATAAAGCGTTTAGATGTACTCGAGATATATAATTGCAACAAGTATGAAAGCGTTTAGCGCGTAAAAATATTTAGCATAAAAGGAAACTTTATATTAAATTCCTTTTATTTGGAGGAAGATAACCCTAATTGTGTTAAAGATGATAATAAAGGGAAAGGAATTTTCATCGTAGCTAATATTCTTCGCGTAAAACATGTAACAGGGGTCGGGACTGGGGAAAATTCCATCGAGCGAAGTGATGTCTTCATGATGCTTCTTTCAGCAATCAACAACTGTGTTTATCCTGCATATTTTGGAAAATATATAAGGTCATTTTTCCATTAGGAAGTCTTGTAATAATGTGAGATTATGTTCCTATACTTTCTGTAACCTTAAAATGAAGCATTTATCCTCGCCAGTTATGTCTGCTGCAAATGTAAATTCTGACTAACTACACTACCTGTATACAAAGCAAATTTTCTTAGAAGGGAAAAGAAATTTTATTGGTGTCTACAATAGCAAGGATCTGAATGAGCAACAGCAAGCTGACAAGTGTCTACAATAGCAAGCTGAATGATCGCAGGAAAGCCCGCGAATATATCAAGGTCATTCTTCACTTGTTCTCAAAATAATTCCCGTTCTTAACACTAAAGAAGGGGTACTTCAATGTCTGGTTAATGTGTAATAAATTTAAAAATACATTATGTTTTCGGGTTCGAGTCCTTAGGAGGAAATTAGAAGAAAGTTTGGTCCGAGCCCTATCAAGTCCCAGTGACTGGGTTTGAGTTACCACATGTACGAAAGTGAGTTGTCAGATATCTAGCAGTTTGTTCTTTTAGAAAAGCTATTCTCCAAAGTAAAAACCAAAACAGAGCTTTTCATTTGATACAAATTTAAAAACAATTTTTCCCCGTTACGATGTGTGCTCTGAATTAACAAACCTAAGCTACCATCGGATTCAGATCCCTCATGTAAACGTAGGTGTGTGAAGTCGTTCTGAATCGGCATTAAACGTTGCCCCAGCTCTGTCTAGCGCCTGAGTTGAAAAAGTTAACCATAGTACTTGCTCAGTAACCATCCACCAACTTTATACTAAATATTTTACGTATTTTTGTCATTTATAAATATTCATTAGGTGAAGTAGTCTGGCTTCTCCTTTTTTTTAATAAATTTGGTGAGTTACCAAGTTGTTTTCTGCACCATAAATACATTCCTTTCAAATTACCATATAGTATTGCTTCAAACTACATTTTTCGCTTCTATGGAAACATTCAACAGTTTTTCATAGAAAGAGAGACGGATAATTGTGCTATAAAAATGAAATTTTTCTACAGCTCCTCCCCCCCCCCCCACACCACTTCAGAAAAAAAGAAAAGACAACTTCCATAATTGGATCATAGCTTAACTACTTCTTGTACTTTTTTTTATTTTGTAACATTTCCAGCATTTTTTTCTCTATTTTATTCGACCTAAGGTATTGTAATTTCTTTTTGTGATTTAACTTGCGTGTATATATTTTTTTCTTTACAGAAGGAGAGGTTAAATACTTTTAACCAATTGGGTTTTTAAAGGTATTTTTATAAAAGTAATCCTTCGGACGAACGACCGTTTTATAAAAGTATTGTATTACACACGCCACTCATACTTGACTCTTCTTCTTCATAGGTAATACGTACGAAAAGAATTGGAAAAATATTTTTACCATTTCGTAAATGGCTGCACGATGGATTCTGGCATTATCTACAGTTGCCAGCGATTGATTGAAAAAAAAAAGAAGAAAAAAAAACTAAACGTAATTTCGTGCCAGCCTTCACGCAAGAACATACATGAAAAGAAGAGCCCTCTACACGCTCTAAAAGCAATTGCATTAACGCATAATTTCAACCTCGCTATCTTTTCAGTTACATGCTCGAAATTTTAGCCGCCCCGGTCTTTTACAACAGATCGACTGAAGGCAAGCGTAACAGACGTGCTCAGGCATGTGAAAATTGTATTAATCATGCAAAAGAAACGAAAAAAAAGTATCACTGTTATATGCACAAAATGCTGAAAATCCATTAAAGTGCTTCTTAACAGTTAGGGAGCCGCTAGGAGGAAATGAATTATTTGGAGAGTAACTTTGTACCCAGTACCACTGCTCTGCACCCTTCGGTTTCATGTTGCTAAGGTTAATTCCAACAAAACGGTTGCTAAGAGTGGGCAATAGTTGGTTACTAAGCTCTTAGGGAACAAAAATTCTCTTAGGGCAAATTTTGTGTGTGTTTTTTTCTTTTTGTATTGTCTTCTGACTTAAACCAAATGTTGAAAAGAGAAACAAAAAACATTCCGTGGCATAACGTATGAGGTTTTCAATTTATCTGGGTTAGTGTGTTTCCTGAAATCATTTCTACTCGTAGGAAAATAAAGTATATATATTTTTTTAATTCTCGGGATTGTAATGAAAATGTATTTGTTTTCTACGAACAAGAAGGGTAGAAGGATTAATATGTGAATATTCGTCTTTCCATTTGCATAAGACATTTCGCTGCACGTTATAAAAATAAAATATTCCGATTCCATCACGTAAGTAATGTTAGTCCGACTGAAGTATATATACGCTAACCCTTGAAAATAATGCAATGAGAATAAAAATAAACTCAATTTTGTTTTGTTAGAAAAATGTACGTTTGCAACCCAAGAGTCATTACATTTGATTAAGATTGATAAGTAAACTACAGAGAGTTTGGAAGGATGATGATACTCATGCATAATTCGCTACAATAATTACACGTTTAGTGTGTTGTATGTTAACTTAGTTCTTTAGAATTTCTCCACCGAGTAATGAAGAAAAAAAGTTTTTTTTTTTTAAATTCTGAAAAGAGCTCTATTTTTACATACTTAAAACTGTGAGCCATCGTGTGGGACATCCAATGAACGATAGAGTGTTAGCAAGAAAATTATCATTAATATAAGAAATAAATTTATAAAAAACGTATTGGCAAAAATATTTTTTTAAGGCTTTTCATTTTTTAAAAGCTGTTTTTTTAATCTTAAAGATAAATTTAAAATACTCATAAATAATAGTATATTTTAAAATAACAGGAATATGTTGAAAAAGGGGCATTTAAATCTTATAATACATTTCAATCTTATAATGCTATGTATTTTGATAAATTACTGTTAAGTTTATTTGTTCTCAAAAAATGCTTTAAAGAATAGATTAATAAATAAAAACATTGTTTATACTTCTTTAAAATAATTTGCTTATGGGATAAAAAAATTATTCAATAAAAGTATCTCTTTTTTTTTAAGTAACTGATCAAACCAAATTTAGCAGATTTTGTTCAAAAATAAACGTCCATTTTTCCTCTAAAATCTATTTAATAACGCTGAACAGGTCTATAGTAATACGACAACTGTTTAACGATATCAGAAAAAAATTTTACTTAAGGCCATGTTTCAGCGACCCACTAATTATGAGAGTAAAATTCTGCAGTTTCCTCCCAAAACTTCCCACACTGTTATGCTAGTTATCAAAAGCTTTCTTTAGCCCTGTAGTATTCAGAGTTTAAAGCAACCATGGAGTAATAAAGCGATACCCTATTATAGAGTCTACTCTAAAAATCCTAATATTGATCCAGCCTCAACCTTCTATATTCTGGAGTTTGCATGGGGTGTATTACTAGAAGGTAACTTAATGAAAATTCTTAACTTTAATCTGGAATTGGATTCTATTGATCGTGGTTATCATAGTCGTTGGAATATCGAGTGTGTTTTTAAAAAATTCAAGTTTCTTGTCTAATCTCAATCGATGGAATATTTTATTACATTTATGGAAGAATTTATAGTGCTTGAATTTATTATAAAGAAAAAAATTTGCAAGAGAATCCCTGATTCAGGGGACTTGATTGCTGTTTTCAGTGTGGAATATATTTCTGTAGCGTGTTACAGGATAAGTAAAATAAAAATAGGTTTAGGAATGGTCTAAACTCAAATTTATAAATTTCTGTTCACAGTAGCTTTTATGATTAGATGCTTGTATTTCATTTACATCTAATGGATTTATGATTGCGATTTATAGTAAACGGGAATGTGTGTATTGTAGGGAGAAACTTTAAAGTAAAAATTAGCTGAGAAGCAAATTGGAATATCTGAAGGATTTTCAGATGAATGCTCCCAAACAGACGACAAAATATCCCTGTTTTTACATTTTCCTTCCACAAAATGTTGGATTAGAGTTTTGCGTCCAAAAAAATTTTATACCATTAAAAGAAAATTGAAATAATTGAATCATAAATAGAAAATATCTCTAAAATTTCTAATAAAAATTCAAATTCAAATATTTTAATATTGCAACAACAAAAAATATTGATGGTAGGGTGTATACCACACCCTAGCTTGTGGAAACAAGCTTTCTTTATGGAATTTATGCACTTTTGGATATGATTTATTATTTTTCAGGTTCGTTTCCTTTTTCTGAATATCTATGAAACTTAAGAACTCAGTTTTTTATTGACACTTATATTATGTTATATTATATACTTTAACATAGGGGTTTGTTTATTTGTTGAGAATTATTTATTTTAGGCAGCAAAGTTTTACCAAAAATGCTAATATAAAAAAATTTGAACAAATAATTAATAATAATTTTTCATTTTTACTTAGAAAGAAAATAGCCTGTTGAAGTGTGTAAAACATGGTATTCTAACTGCCATAAAAATTTCATAACCCTATCTTTTACCATTTCTGAGAAAAAGGTACATAAGGTTTGTGAGTTTAACATGGCGGAGATAGGACTTACCCGGTCCCCTTAAAACAATTTAGGTTGGTGCGCCTGAGGTTTTTGTAAAATAGCACCCTCGGGCCGTGCTATGATCTGTACTAAGGAGTCTTTCAAATGAAATTCTAATAAAAATGATGCCAAGGTTTAGCATAAACCGAATTTCTATAAAATCTTTATGCAACCCGCCCATCACAAAAGCAGAATTTATAGCTTAAATTCATACTGAATGAATAAAGTTTAAAATATTAGAGCATACTTAAAAACCACATCACCATTTAAAGTTTAATGTCCACTGATGCCACCATGACTTGGGCATCTTTGTAACAGTATAATAGACAAAGTATTCGTCCGTAAAGCTGAAGTTTTCTGGTCCAGAGCAGCACAAATGTTTTAGAGTGAAAGTCAAAATTTGAGCTTTGGACGTCTGCATAGCCGTGAGCGTAAATCATCCATTGTGTAAAATTAAATATCATTTTAATAAAATATGGCTTTAGGGCATAGTGTTATTTTCTAGTACTCAACTATGAAAATAGTCATCTTTCATGTGTGACGGCAAAACGCTATGTATAGATTTTACAATGACTGTATTTAAATTACGCATTTGAGTGTTTTAAAAATGTACCCATACTAACACTGTATCATACAGCTTTTTTATATAGATTTAGCACTCTTTAAAAATATGAAAACGCCAGGTTAACACTTAGTACCCAGAGTGTTGTGTAATCCAAGAGAATTCCGTGCATTACGCATAGGAGATAAAGCTGATTTCGTCAGATATGTTGCCTTAGGTTCAAAGGTCAGCTACTGCCGGACGCCTTTACACATCAATAACTCGACGTTATTAGATATGTCAGAGGGTTCAAAAGGCAATCGGCGTACAGGACAAAAATGGTCGACATTAGAATGTTATCGTGTTGTAAGTTCAGCTGTAATTAGTGGTACGGGTATAATAATAATATTAAAAAAAAATTTCTTTTCGTGTATGCGGATTTTTATGACTCGTTATCGATTTTATTAGTCTTTTTATATTCCTTGATAAATAATTATGAATGATATAACATTCATAAAGTTAATTTCTACTGCATCAGTTTAGCTATCGACTGAGAAATATACATTACGGTTACTTTTTGAGTGATTAATAAATCATATAAATTTTTTGCTAAAACTATTTCGTTGTTTTCAATTTTATAAGGAGTTTCTAATTTCGTGCAGTTATTTTACGTATCATTAGACTAACATTCATTTTTTTGTACTATTTTCCTTCCCAAAAATAAATGAATAATTCTTGCGAGTTGAAATTTTTTTTATCAAAGTTTCGAAATTTGTCATTTATTTAACGTGAGGATCATTTATTATGTATGAATACTTTTCGTCATCAGCAGAAATGTCTCTCCTTCTGATAGTAACCTTTTTATGCTACTGAAATGACATATATAGTACTGTGTAAATTATTATGGATTTTTCAATTTCTGTGTCTGAGCTTGATCTAAATAACTATTTTGGGGTACATTTCTCTTCGGAAACATTTATCTGTCTTAAATATGTTTTTAACATGTAATCTAAAAAAATGACTACATACAAATTTTTTTCAGTTTTTTTTTCTTTGTTTGTTTGTTATGATTAATTTTTAAAGCTCTCGTGTTATAAATTCCTGCGTTCAATCAATTTCTTATGTATTTTTTTTTGTAAAGAATGTGGTAAACGGAATTTAAATTTCTCTGTCTACTTCTATATAGATTATATTCATTAGTTAATTACACTTAATTTTTATCTTAGTTGATTAAATATATTTCGCTAAAGTTAAATGCTTTTGAAAACATTCAGAAATCAATCGTCAGGAAGATGTCTGAAAAGTTCAGGTTTTTTTTTAAAAAGCAAAGGTTGAAGGCACTAAGGGCTAATAATTTTACCTTATTTCTGTACATTCAAATATTTTTCTGTGTTTTAAAGTTTTTATAAAAATAAGTTTAGGTTTTAATAAATTTCTCACAACAATCACGATATATCGTATTTTACATGATTTTAGGAATTTATGATTCTGTGCATTGCTCTGTATTTTTCGCTTTAAGCAACAAAGAGCTTTTAAATAATATTTTAAATATTTGCCTAAAACTCTTTTTAACAATTTTAGTGACACAAAAGAAGACTCAGGAAATTGGAAAAAAAGTTTTCTGAGTTAAAAAAAAAAGTTTTACTATACTTAACAAATTCTAAAAGCATTGTTCTCTAAGTATACGTCAAAATATATTTTTGAACTTGCTTTCGAAATTGTGACATAAAAAATATGACAAAGAGAAAAACTCATAATAGTTGTTCCTGTATTATATCGTCTATTCCTCTGACCTATTATCAATTTGTTCTGCAATTACAATGTATATAATATACTACCACATATGTACAGTGTTAGGTTTTGTTTTCATATCCTACAGATGGCGCCGTCTTAATATAAACAATCGGAATGACCCACGCTTTGACCCTCATGATAAGGAGAAAGTGATTGTAGTTATCCGCCACGATGACCGGTTTGTGCTTAGATAGCCCATCAAATCATTTTCTCGTAAACCTAATATACATAGTGTTTATGTAAATAAATCCATAAAATGTTAAAGATATGATTTATTGAGTGTAAAACTACCAAACATTAAGAGTAAGTCAACCAAAAATTGGATTTTCGCGTATGTTTATGGATCCAGTCTTATAGTCTGAAGACTGCTGGCTCAATTTCTATCAACAGAAAGTGGGTGTTTCCGAACCCACATGCGTTGTTTTCTCTACTACCTAGAGCATTAACTGACATACCATTTTACTAGTCAAAACAAGGTAACTCGATTCTTCCGAGAAATGAAACTGCTTTGGAGTTTTATTCATAGACTTGTAGTTTCGACCATAATTTATAATTCTTCACTTAATTATAAATTTTAGTTCTTTACACATTTCAACTCGGCTGATCATTTACTATGCAAACGTAGTTCACTTTCGACAGCGAAAATACCTTACAAACAATTAACACTAATGAATATAAATAAAACAATTTCTTATCGTGAAATGTCTCGTTTGGACAAGATTCTAAATTTCCCATTTCCGTGACAAACCGCATCCTATTTGTAAGTTCGCCTCTCTAACACGCCACTCTGTTTAAACATGATATGCACGTTCCATCTCTGCATAATGGCTACCCGCCATTCTATCTTGGCATCTGATACTGCAGGTAAATAGATTTTACAAATGATGTCCGAGGTTGAACAAGGATTGTCCTGGCCTGTAATAAGCACTGACATCGAAAATCTCATTACTGTTCGTCTATTAAGGTATGTATCCCTTCCTCAGAATTTGCTACGTATCAGTCATTGGTTAGGAATATTTGAGTTGGATTTTAGTTTCTCATTATGGCATCATGTTCGAGGCATGCTTCAGATTGTTGGTTATGTAATCCATATTCACAGGAAGAAGGGTTTTCGGTAATTAGTAAGAACGGAAACTTTTGTGCATCTGGCAACGCAAACTTCTGTGCATAAGAAAAAATGGGAAAAAACTGCATTATTTAGCATATCAATTTTTTATTGATTATGTCTAATTTGACGTCAGTTGATTAAAAGGGATATCATAAAATAGTACTGCCTTCTATTTCAAATATGTTTTGCATGTTAATTAAGGACTTTTAGCAATTTTGCTTCATTAACGGAAGTATGACGAGGCATTGAAGGAACCAAAATAACTTTGGAGAACTTTAATAAAGCTTGTTGTAATACATCTGAATTCACAAGTATACTACATAAGGTTGACACTCAGTGGATGTTATAGAAATACAAGTAGTTATATGTTATCATATTGCTTTGGTAAAAAGTAATTTAAAAAGAAACAAAACATTGAACTGAGGGTATGTTCCCACGTCAAAAAGATATAAAGCAATTAAAACTTAAAAGAATTTTCTAGGAAAAAAATCATGAATGAAAAGAATTTGGGAAATTACAAATTACACTAAGCCACTAAGAGGTGTATTTCTCTTCCTGAGTTTTCAGACTCATGTCTCGTGGTGTGTATATGTATTTTTGGCAATTCGGAATTACGCTATGAGAACGTAAACCCATCATAAACGGTAATACTTTAAAATGATCCAAAAATTTGAAAGAAGAAAATTAAATAACTGTACAGTTCACTGTGAAACGCGTTTTGTTATCCACTGGAGGATGTCTGACAGATGTAACTTCTATGCAATTCATAATTTCGGAAAAGGAAAACTATATAGACAAAAGGCTGAAATATTCCAGACATAACTAAAATTGTAGGACCCCCCCGTAATCTACAAAATAATTACAAAGAAATGGAAATACGAGTATGTACAATTTTAAGTTGTAAAGTACTTATTCAAAGTAGCCTTACTTCAGTCATTTTTTTTTCAATACTTTGCAAATGAAAATGACTGTCATAAAATTAAGCCATTAGTTATGAATATTTGTAAAAACTTCAACTTGAGAATACATCTTTACAGATTTACTGATGAAACTAAAAGCTGATCACAGAAGGATAACCATAAATAAAAAAGTTACAAATTACTTTCTTTTAACAATGAACTGCTTTTCTGGCTGAATAGAACTTTATCTTTTAACAAAAAACCATGATATTGTATTCAGTTGAATTGAAAATATAATTTACTTACTTCACTTTAATATTAAAATAGTAAATATAACCATCTGTTCCTTTATCATTTATAATATATATATCAAACAAATGCGATAAGAAACACCTGCATGTTAAATTACAGACATTTCGTTTTAACGTACATGCTTTATACATGCTTTCATGCGCACAAACATTTCGACAAACTTCTGTTTATTTACATTCCCAATCACACTTTTCGTATTCAACTGCGTCAGCGTTTCCAAACATGCATTCATTTAAAACACTTCAACATCTCAATACATTTACACGGAATTCCATATTGATCTTGTCATTTCGTGACAAATACTATTTTGGAAACGGGATAACCTCTGAAATTTCCCTTTGAAACTGCTAATTTAGAAGTTCGTAAGTGTGCTTGTTTACACATTCTCTAACTAAACTCTATGACGGTTAGGAACTGGCATATGAAATTACCAGAGTGGTTTTCTTCACAAATATATTTTCACTTCTCTCTGTCCATTTAATTTCATTCCTAATCTAATAATTGTATAATACGGATGAGGCTTTTTGTGTTTTTTTTTTCAAGTAAATAATTTAACGGAATTACATTTTAAAAAGAAAAATCGATGCAGAGAATTATAATATGTTTCATTATGTTTTCACGGTGAAAAAGAAATATTTGGTATTGGTTTTAATGTTTCACACACATTAAAATGTAATATGACTTGAAATTGACTGAAGTTTCATATTATATTTTTCTAATTTTAGAAAAAGAAAGCTAAAATTAAAGTATTCTAAATGCACGTTTCTTGTAGTGAATCAGTGAAAATGGCCATTCGGAGTCCAGGAGAACCAGCTTCTGTATGTACCAACCTTGGTAGCAAACATAAGGGCTATCAAGTTTGGTACCAACTTTGGTAGCCACATAAGAGCAAACATGAAAAAATTTTCTATTGCAATAAAACTTTTAGACTCGTTACTTTTCTATATTTATTTATTTTTTTATAATTGAATGTTTCGCTAATATATGCACAAACAATATAACTGTAGTGATCTTAATGTTGCTTACCAGCAAACTCTCTCCCCGGTAAAATTAGTGGTTGAAACCTCCTAACCATGTCTATATCCCTGTAGCAAAGCGATCCTTATAAATCCAAGAAAATAAATTCCCGATTTCCAATGCACCAGACAGGGCTTGACATAGCAACTACGACCTACCAGGATAAAATCCCTGCTGGTGAATAGGCTGTCACCACAATTAAGAGCGGGCAACCCCAGGAGCGACATTTGGTAGACTTGTACCTTCAGCCTCTGGTCTCATATATAGAAGGACTTTCCGGTCTACAGATTTAACATGCCTGTATCCGTTCTAGACATAAAGGTATTTAATGTCGACGTCAGGATTCGAAGCGGGCATCCCCAGTCCGAAGCCAAACGCGCTACCATTGGGTTACCTCGGACCCTACGAGAAAATAAATTTGTTCCTCCTGATAATCCAGTTACAAACGTATGATATGTTTGTGTGCATTATATTAGGTTACTTTTTGCACCCATTTTATAGTTATGGCCAAAATAAAAAGCAAGTAATATCAAAATTCAATATTTTTCAATACGAAAAAGAAAAGTTAATAAATAAATAACAATCATAGCTGTAGTAAGGTGTCTAGACTTTCCTAATAAGCAACCTAAACGAATAGCTGTGACGCAGTCAGGCATGCAATTCAACTTGTATCGACTTCGACTCTACCACAAACTCTTAACATTTTTTCCCTTCCCTTTTCCTTCTCTCTTCCAAAAGTCTCACTTTTTTTTTTTTTTTTTTTTTTTTTTTTTTTTTTTTAAAGCAGCGAGGTAGTAGGCTTCGAGAAATCGAGTCCCTGATATTTCCGTCGTCCATTAATAACACAATCAAGCCACATGATCTTCCTTATATTTCTTAACATCGCACTTAAAATTAATATTTCCTGTACGACAGTACATTTCTCATAACACGACGTTTAACTAGACATATCATGAACTCAAAAGTGTGGGGGTCATGTTACACATCACGTTTCAGAACTTAAAATTGCCTCGGACGCCGAGACATCATTTCAGGGAGGAGGGGGGGGGGGAACACCACGTTTCGTCCCTACGATTGGTTACGCCACTGCGATCTCTGACAGGGATAATTAGTGTCTACAGCTTCTGTAAACCGTTTCTCTCTGCGCCCCCCCTCCCCCACGCGCATTGTTATTGCCCCCTATTTGCCGTGCAACCTGCTCCAATGTCTTCACAATATCCCACGCTCGTTAATTACCTACGAAGTGAGCGCCGTTAAAACGCTGCCTCGATACGGATTCACTGTTCTCAAGGGGTAAGGTGAATGGTTGCCGGTTCAGAGGTTTTCTTTGAATTTTCTGCCCTTTATTTATTTATTTTACGGTTGTTGTCGAAGCGGGTAGATATTTATCGGTGTTTATATGGAATTATGGATTGTATATATTACTCTTCTTTTTTATTTCTGGCAGAAAATATAAATTAAAAGGAAAGGAAAAATTTTCCAGTTTAGGATGTTTATATTCTCATAAAAGAGCGCACGGAGAAACGGGGGATATACATCGAAATTGTGGAATGAATAATTTGGCTAGTAGCTAGGGTTTTCAAAGGGAAAAAATGCATGCAATTTGTGTAAAATGCTTTAAAAAAATGGGCCAATCTTCATTTGTCCTGTAGTCCAATACTTAAATAAACAGCATGTTTCCTGCTTAGTTTTCAGCAAAACTAATTATATTTATATTAATGTGAGTTTTATTTCGGATTCCTTAGATTGTAACTAGTCACGATTACGATTAAAGATTAATCAGTTCATTAGACTGTGGTGGCGCCAGGATTTCTGCAACACGAGACAGAGAGACGATTTGGTTGTCTGTATGCAATCATGTGTGAGTGAGATCGATGAAGATCTAAATAATATTATATATATATATATATATATATATATATATATATATATATATATATATATATATATATATATATATATATATATATATATATATATATATATATATATATATCTGTGTATTTACCCATACACATTTTTATACGTCTTCTACTTAAAACTATTGCATATATTTTTCGAAAACTTTTAAGCACGTAATGAAACATTTCTTTTTTTAAAAGTTTGATGCAAAATCGTTGTTTACATAACGTCAAATGCTGGCTAGCAAATGCATTTAACCAAATGCATTTAACCAAATGCATTTGCTATCGATTTAAACTTACATAAGTACGAATTATCAATAATCTCACTTAAAGTTAGTTTTAACAGTACCTGCTCGAAATAAAGCACCAGATTTGTGAAAAATAATTTAAAAGCTTTTTTTTAGTTTGTAAGTTACTCTAACAGAGAAAAACAAATTAAGATTATTTTGCCGTTCTGTCCTTACCTCTCATCGCGAATAAAATAAAATCGCTTAAAAAGCATCTTAATCCATTTTTAATCCAACTTTAAAATGAGTGTCATAAAATCGTCACAGCAATATCTAATGGAATGAACTCCGGTCGCTTTTATAACTGGTTTTCAGATTCAGACTCGAACCATTATTATCGTAATGAAATTGCCACATGTTTCCTAAAACCATGTTGTCACATGAATGCGTATGCCCCCAGCGCAACGCTAGAAAAATAACACCGGCATAAACACACCATCAACAGTCCAGAAGAACTTCCTTCATGGATATACACAACCCTGAAAACCGTGAAAGAAAGTATTAAAAAATGATTAGCCAGTGCTCCCGCGGGTCACGAATCTCGTTTGGGGAATTGGACACCACCTCTCCAGTCAGGCTGAAACTCGTTGGGATCCCAAACTATCGCAGGCAACCAAGATGGTGGAAACGAAACCGGTCATTCGAGGTCACATGCCGATTCAGGTTTCGACACCCCTTGCTAGGTGGCAGCACGCGACAGGCTGGACTACTTGCTACACCCCCTTTTTGGAGATAAAGGAGGGGGAAGGGAAGAAAGAATTGGTTTCGGCGTTGAAGTGTATTCTTCCGCAAACGGATTGGTGATAGGTAGAAGTAACCCCCTCTCCTTAGAGTAAAGGGATTTTTTTTTAGCCAATACTCTTGCGGCCCAGGCCGTGCAAGTTAACTAGACCACACACTTCGAAGTCTTAGGGAGAACTTGAAGGCCGGAGCAAATACATATTTTTTTGCCGTCCATATGGATGGTGTTTTCACTCAGCTTGTTTTAAAAATGAGAGTAACGACTTTTTTCATCGACATATTATACAGCGTTGACATTTTTTGACAACCATGTCGAAAGTTATTGAAAAAAAAATTATGTGTGCTGATGTTATGAAAGAAAAATGACTATTACATTAAATATAAGCATAAATATATATAAAATTCAGATTTGTCTACGAAGGTTAATGATGTAATATCCACTGTGCATTTTCTAAGATATTGTATGCAGATCTTAATTGAGTAGCACTGATAATTGCAATTTAAAAATTTTTTTTAAAGCTATGAGTCACCATTTCTTTTAAATTAGTTATTATACTGGTTGAAAAGGCTCATTAAATTGAAAAAGTAGGGTTGAAGTTTCCATTTATTTTTTGCCTCTTTATTTACAGTAAAACTGTGAGAATTATTAAGTACAGTAAGATTTATTCAACAATTACGCATCTATTAAACTTCAAATTACCACTCAGTGTATATAAATGATAATGAAATATTTTTTCCCATTATCACATTTTCCTCTGCGCGAGTGCTAAAAATATTTCTTTCTTGGAAATGTCCCTCAAAAACAGTATACTCACAGATAGTTTTTGCCTGATGTATACAACATTTCAACAAGTTGTTTATTAGCAGAAAGAAACGAGTGCGTAGGTGTGGCAATTGAGAAAGCATGCGTCTTAAAAAACGGGTATTTCTTTAAAGGCACCCCACCCTTGAACTTTAAGAACTTTCACGGAACTGTACTTCATCCTATACGCCCATCTGTATACCTTGTTTATTAAGGAACCGTTCGTTTTTGTTGGGTTTTTTTATATGATAAAAGATGTGACTGAACCCTTATACAGAATGTCTTAGGAAAGTTACAAAGACATGAGTATATATATATATGCCTCTCTCTCTCTCTCTCTCTCTATATATATATATATATATATATATATATATATATATATATATATATATATATATATACTGTCTTTCTTCTCACTTTGACAGGGCGGCAACTTTTTTCCAGAGCTTGATTCATTCAGGACTAAGGGGTAAAATGATACATGTTATCACAAGTGATGCTGCTCGTCATGTAAACCTGTTCGCTTACACGGTGGTATCAACTTTACCAACCAGTTGTAGGATTATTTTAATTCCTTTTAACCATTTTATTTATAAACTTGGGTTTATAGAGTGTACATGGCTAACACAAGTTAGCTTCTCTGAAAGGTGATGAATAAATTGGGACAAAGCAAATATAGGCAGATAAAGGGAATCAGTGTTAACATGTTGTATATCAGCCAACACATAAATTCATTAAAAGATTCAATTCCTTTTTAATAAGTTTATTTTATTTTATTACAGTGGTGTCTGAAATATAGACCTCCTTTCAATTATCATTACATCTCACTGATCATAAGAATGATCATGACATTTCAATCAACGATATTTCAATCTAAATCAACGGCAGTGATCAAAACTAAACTTAATATTGGTATTTTGCGTGAATATGCTGAAGTGAAATATGCTATGCAGTCATAAGTCTTTATTGTTATTTATCATTAAGCTTTTCTTCCATTATTCTTACTGATTCGACGTAACTGCACATGCAAAATATCAGTTTTCACTGTCTAGTATTCTGCTTGTTGTTTATCACTACAAACTATTCATATTTATCAAATAAAAAGTCTCCAATGCCTGAAATAATCTCCATTTCACTGGCTTGTTATGTAGAAAGTAATACTTAATGTAAAGGAATATGCTGTGCAATAACTGACTGTATTGCAAACTGATATGGATGATATGCGCATGGAACTATTTATATTAAATTGAATTCACGTGTACATGCTTTAATTCTGATATCAAGGGGGATCACTCTATGTTCAACCTCATCTTAATTTGATTTTATTTACTCTTATTTATTTATTTTTGAGGCAAAGTGAATGTTAAATCTAAGAAGTAGAATCATATTTAATAGGAAAGTGTTTTAAACTCATCGTCTTAATCAAATATAAAATTACCTTGAAGAGATTGAAAACGTTTTCAAACTAAATTACTTTATTCCTTGGATAAACCGTAGGATTATTATGAAATTTCTTACCGTAGCATTTTATTTTGTCATCAGTAATAAAAGCATTAGTTGTAAAATTTAAAATATGTCTTTGTTATGTAAGAGAAAGAACAAGAGAAATTTCACGTTTTATCTGTATTGTGATTCAAAGAATACATTATTTTGATAACATCTGTGACATCGATATTCAAACATAACATATTTATTAAGACTTTTCTTGGCAAAATAAACTGATATATGTCACTTGTATTAAAAAAAAAAGAAGAGAAAAAAACTACGAAGCATATCTCTAAAGTGATATAGTGATAAAGTTGATATAGTAAAAAATTGTATAAATATTTTTGATAACGTTATTTTTTAAATATTGGTTTGGAAATGTTTCCTTTTAAAATTGTGCATCCGCTTTGTGTATATATTAAGAACATTTAACTGCTAGAAACAAAATTCATTTCAAATATGCACTTTTTTTATTCTCTAACAACATTCCAAAAGCATGCAAGCAAGAGATAACCTCAAAACCTTTGCTCTCTCTACCTAGAACAGAGCGTAATTAAGTTAAAATTGATAGGCCCCCCGTAATTAACTGGCATATAAACGCCTGAAGTACGACGCTCGCCTGAACACTAAGCTGTTTTTAACGCCAACATTAACGTCTCGGAATAATATGCGACACGCTAATATACTCGCCATGGTGTCGTTAACTAGCCTGTCGCATATCGAGCTGTTGTCTAAAGTATAGGCACCTGTTAGAGTCGAGAGTCGAGGTTTCAAAAAAAACAAACTCGGTTGTCCACTACTATGCATGATGAATGATCTTAATATAATATGGAACATTTATGGAGGACACGGTATTGAGTTGGTGGTATCTCTACAATCGGTTTTCTTGTTGCTTCAGGTAATTTAGAACAACACCTGCCGTCGTATAATGCATGTTATTAAACAGGACGGATAAAAAGGAGAATGAAAGTAGTAGTTATTATTCCGCTCGTTCGTTGTTTTTTTTTTTACCTCTAAACCTTAAAACTTGTAGATAGGATATGTTTTAAGCAGTGTAATGTTAATGGCGGTTACACCATGCTTAATTAAGTCATCTGGTTTTAATTGCATTATTATGTATTTAATTTAATATCAGCTTGTTTGCTGATAAAGATAAACTTTTGATTATTGTTGAACAAGGATAAATTAACTAATATTGCTAGAATTATACCATTTATTTGATGCATGTTTTCCCATGTACTGTCATATAAGTAGTTAACAATGTGCTTTCTAGAAACTTTCTGCTTGGTGAGAACGATGTGCATATATGTTTAATAAATACTTCAAATCCTTCATTATGTGTATTTATTAATAATTGCAAATGCATATGCTGTTGCCTTACATGTAAGTTTATGCCAGTTGACAGTTGAATTTATATATATATATATATATATATATATATATATATATATATATATATATATATATATATATATATATATATATATATATATATATATATATGTGCTACGCGGGGAATATTCTATACACGCTATTTGACGCTAATACAAAGCTATTTATCAGCATTGAAATGCATACTCTAAAAAGAGGGCCACACACATTGTAAAAAATGAAAAAAAAATGTTCCTAAGGGTAGAATTTTTGACCTATGAAATAGCAATCCCAAACGCTTATATTTTTTTGGAAATAAACATTTTAGTTAGTGCTAATGCTATTTTTTATTTTACCGTTTACGTTCTATTCAAGAAAACAGGTTCAATCATTTACGCATTAATAATAGTTATGTCAGCCCATAGAATGATTCATGAATGTGTATGAACTAGCACGGAATGATGGATAGATTGGTACGTTTTTCATTTGGAGATAAAGTCAAATATCAAGGTCTTCTTTAAAAACAATATTTTTACCCTGTCATATAAATTGCTTCATTTATTCGATGTACTTATCTCTGTTGATTATACCTAAGAATTCAAAATAGCAAGTTTTATAGACTAAATCACCAGGTTCTTTCTTTCTAAAATAGTGCTTCACATACAAAATACTCTTTTTCAGTAAATATCTTATAAATTTGAACATGTTTTTAAAATTCTCTATATGGCATCTTATAAATACATATATATATATATATATATGCATATATATGCATATATATGCGTGTGTGTGTGTGTATTTGGTTTTCTTTTTTAAGATAATTTTTAAAAAACCTTTTTTACTTTATTTTTCTGTATTGTACCTACTAATTTGTAGAAATTATCTGACAACATATTTATTTGGAGCTAATTATATATAAATCAAGCAAAGTTTTCTTTAACGTTATATAACGCATCTAAAATACTCGTCCAGTTAAATGTTAATGCAGTACAGTTTTGCACATAAAGCGGCGCAATGCATTTCATTTATCCGACGTCGGGATTATCATTTGCTTAATTTATGGCTATCATAATTAGCAGCTGTCAAAACGGCAAAATATTCAGAAAATTCGTAGGAATCTATTAATGTAATTAGTCTACATTAATTCATTAGCCGTATCATGCTTTGAATATTATCCCGATTAACGTAAATATACGTCTCTGGAGGAATATCTGAGTGTATATATTGAGGTGATACATATCGAAATCTACATATGACCAAATTATATGTGAATGCATCTGTATTGAAGTTAATGTCAAGAGAGAGAGAGAGAGAGATCATCTGTTAACTTTTGTCAACGCAAGCAGCTGAGATTTATTGAAAGTTAATTTTTACTTAAAAAATGGCGTTATACGTTTCGTTTATGTTTTATCAATTTCTGTTATTTTTCAGTTCACAAAAAAGAATTGACAAACAAACACACACACACACACACACACACACGCACATATATATATATATATATATATATATATATATATATATATATATATATATATATATATTTATTTATTTATTTATTTATATATATTTATTTATTTATATTTAATGATTAAGTAAGTGTCTTTATCTAATGTTCCACTGAAACACTAATCTCATGCTCTTAAACTAAAACTGAACAAAATTTCTTCTTTTTTGTAGCATGTTTGGAACCTACTCACAACTCCATTAATCAGACTGTCTTTTCATACTTGTCCTTACAGATGTATTTACATCTGTCTCGTCGAATGTCTAAATCCATGTAATCAGAATTTAAATGATTGGTAGATCCGTTCCTGGGTGTGTCGGATCCTGCTATGATGAGCTTCAGAGTTATTGTGACTGCAAAATGTCAACGATGGATTTTGCATACTTAATTCTGGCTCCCATATAATGACAGCTCTTTAACCACCAGTTATCGCAATGCTCAGTTTGGATTATATGTATATCCGCAGCGAAAATTAGGTGTTATGTACTATGACGAGACTTGCTCTCGGATGAAATTCCTAGACTGATGTAGTCTGTTTAAACAGACAGTTAAACGATGTCTGCTTTGGGAGATTTCCGTCTTTTGATATTACTTTTGTTATGCATTTATTTTCAGCTGCAATCTGAGTCAATAAATAGTCAATGATAGATGTTCCCTTATTAAGAGAACCCATTCATCAATCCGTAATGGTACTATCAAGTTTAAATGATATTTCTAAAGCTGCAATCCCGTGGAGTCAAACTTTTTTCAAAAAACTAAATTTTTAGCTACCATTTCAGACTGCACAACCAGATCAATAGCTTATTAACTGAAATTGGCTTAAAACCTAGCAGTTTACTGCCAACAAATTACCACATCTGGTGAAGTGTCTCCTTACTTACGGCATGCGCCTCAATTACCAGAAATAGACTCGCCACTTCGAAAGTGCCTCGCCAAATGAGAAATTTTATGGAGGTTTGACTTTTAAAACTCAATACCAGTCGCATCGTAAAACAAGTCCGGCGTTTTAGTTTTTTTTCTTCAATTTTTTTTTTTTTTTACTTAATACTTCGATCACATATCCTCACCTTGGTGAGCTCGTAAAATAGACTTCTACTTAAGCTAAATGTTTTTCGTCATTTTTTTTCCTAGTTTGATTTTATGAGAAAAAAAAATTTAAGCTCGACCTCATTTGAAAAAAGTTATATCTGCATTAAGTAACGGCTAAAGAGTTATTTAACCTTAAGTAAAAGTTCGAAAATTTATATTTATATTTCTTGCTCATTAATGCTATGCAAAAGATTCATTTAAAATTAAGGAATAAATTGATTATTTAAAATGTAAAAGCAATAGAATAAAAGAAAATTTCAATTTTACTTTTGTATTTAAAGTATTCTTTTCTATTAATACGTTTACAAATTAATTTAGCTTTAAAGAACGCTGTGAATAGACTTTCATTATATAACCTATCGCTATTTAGAGCAATAGCATTATGTAATATATATATATATATATATATATATATATATATATATATATATATATATATATATATATATATATATATATATATATATATACAGTCGAGACCGTTAAAGCGAAAACGGTATATAACGAACTCACGGATATAACGAACGAAAATTTTGGTCCCACTGTTTTCCTATTGTACGTAAATTAATTAGTATTGTGTCAGTTTTAATGTAATCGATTTTAGTGGATTTAATTCATTAAAGATCATTTTCAATATATTTTATCATTTTTTTAATACATCATTATTGAATCTACATTGCAACTAATGAGTTATACATTTTGTGAACTCTAGCATTTTTCTTAACAGTTCAGATATAGCGAACCACCGGATAAAGCGAACAAAACCTTTGGTCCCTTTAAGTTCATTATAACGGGGTTCGACTGTATATATATATATATATATATATATATATATATATATATATATATATATATATATATATATATATATATATATGTGTGTGTGTGTGTGTGTGTGTGTGTGTGTGTGTATAATACAAATATACGTAATGAATCTATTAAACACTTCGAAAAACCTTTATGGTTAAAAATGCTGGGTTTTTAAATAAATAATTGAAGCCTGAAGTCTCTCATTTAATAACTCGTTTAAAGAATATATTAAAAAAAGGCAAGTTTTACATTCAGATTTCCTCATATTCTTGTCATAAATGTTATTTTAGATGCTAGTCATGGTTTTCAGATCTTTAAATTGTGCACAAAAAAAAAGTAGAAGGAAACATAAAGTTAAGAAATAATATGAATTGGAATCTAAACCTCTCTCGCATAAATTGTACTTTTAAAACAAAGGCTAAATGCTAATCACCTCGGAAAATTATTTCGTTTTCTGGGTAAAATATGTGATTGGAATATTTCCCTCTAAAACACGTTCGTGACCATTGTGAGGTTGAAAAATGCAAAACATTTACAGTTGTTAAAATGTTCTGAGCAGCGGTAAAATAAAAATAATAAATAATAATAAAACTAAAAAAAAAGCTTCACAACTTGCTATTACATCTATCTTCTTGTCGACGCAAAGTGAAATGCCCCTCATCAATATTTAAAAACAATTCCTTGCAGAGAGCCGTGACGCTCCAGCTTTTAGCCTTCCCTAAAAAGTTTTGAACTTCCCTGATTTCTAAAGGATAGGGTGGAGACTAACCGACAAAGACAATCCTTCTTGCAGTGCTTCGAGTTCCTTTCCCTTTTTATATATTTTTATTTCTCCCCCCCCCCCTTCTCCGAATGTTTTCCATCTCGTTATTTTGTTCGTTATGTAGCGTCGCTCCTTGTGCGTGAGGTGATTTTCCATCGTCATCTTCAATGTCATCAAGGAGAGTTCGCGTGAGCAGTCGCATCTCACTTGTAGGCCGGTTACTGCCCTAGGCGGTTCGGGTCGCGATTTCGGGGTTTTAATTGTGCCCCCGAGCGACGGTTTTTGTTTTTGGGCAGGTTTTTCTATATGTGTGTGCGATAGCGAGCGTCTCTCCCTCTCTCTCTCTCTATGTGTAAGGGGGTTTCTGGCTTCTTACATCTCAGGCAACTGTTCTGAGAAATGACGCGACCTGCTTCTGTGGTTATCTTTTTGTTATATTCCTCTCTCGCGTTGTCCGTGTGTTTGATAAGCGAATAATGTAAGGGAGTGTATACAAAACTATAATTAAATTTGCCAAGGGTTGTATCAGGTCATTACACGTTTCTTGGCTTGCTCCGAAATTTTTCGCAGCTAAGGTGAAGTGCATTTCTTTGGGTGTTTTATTTCCTGAGGGCGAGGTTTTTCCCTTTGGGAAATGGTTTTGGAGAAAATGTCTTTGGATTTACACTTTTTCATTCTTTTAAGCTCCTTCCTCCTGTATAACATGTTAGGGCCTGTTCACATATAATCCCTCAGCGTCAGCTGAGGTATTAGTCAGCGTTAAAGATTCCATTGGCGCTGATTGGTTAAATGGGTCAATGATTGGTTTATGATTGAGGGTGCGGTGTCCCGGTTGGCAAAAGCGTCGAGCCGAGTGATCTGAGGGTAGCGGGTTCGATATCTGTCGCTAACAAAATCTACTGCCGTGTTCACTAATGGTGGCTGGTGCACGTAAAATCTGCCGGGCATTTGTAATAAATAAATAAATAAATTAGTATATGATTTGTTAAAAAATTTTACACCCACGCTGATGGATTCTATATGAACAAGTCCTTGGGTAATTTTATAATGTCGGATTTGAAATCGCCGTTGTTATCTAGATGGTTGGAAGGATTCGACTGTTGTTCTACGTCTTGATGAAGATTTGGCGCGTGGGACGGACTGATAATTTTATGCAAATCCATCAAGATGGTATAAGCAGTTCAATGTGGCTTGTCCAGTGCAAGGTGCATACAGCATTAGAATGACTTAGGGAAAGTTTTTGTGCGGGGTTCGTGAAGTCGTTTGAGGGAGGAATGTCTTTGGCAGTATATTCAAGGCGAAAATGTGTTTTATTTACATAACATGCTTTCTAAGTTATTTTATTCTTAGTATATGCACTGGATCACATTTGCCATCATCAGGATTTCATCTAACAATTAGTACAATACCGCGAATGTGAATAAATAATACTTTAAATATTACTGGGTAAATTTGATGCAATAAAATTGGAAATATTTAAGAGCCTTCAAATGAAAGCTTTATCACAAACGCATTAATTTGTCCTCGGGTTTTACCCAAGTCACCCCAACTTCATGATATTGCTGGCATAAATACTTAAGACATGTAGAATGATGATGAAAATTTTAAAGGCCCCACTTTTGGTGTACGAAATACTGTCCTTTTTCACAAACAAACATTTCCGTTGGTCGGTTCAGAACGCTACTGTCAACTTAAAGCGTTAAATTGATAGAGACCTATAACTTTAAAACCGGTTCGTTGCGGCTACAAACATCCATATTTACAGCAGGATTTGAACCCATATTCTCTGGTTCTGGAGACAGGTGCTCAAGTTATTTGGCCTACATTCGGCAAGCGAAAGTCTAACATATATATTGCATATCCTACATTTTGAGGTCATGGGAAAAGAACGAAACCCCTGATATTAGTTTTATTTAGTTTTATTACTAAATAAACCTCAGTTTTGACAATTCATTGATCGGATGAAAGTTCTGAATCTAATAAAATGTAAGCGTTATTTATTTAGGACCTCCACCATACATTCATTAATAAATACGTAATGTTCATTTCAGCGGCATGCTTACTTGTGTCTTTCAAGGATTCACATAAAGGAAATAAGATAGTTCTTTAAACAAAAGACAATGTTTCGCAAATTTTAAATCCCAGGAGTATTGCCTTTGATGTAGGAGTACTATTTAAGCAAGTTTCAACAAAAATCAAAGAAATTAATAATAAATATCTGTGTAGTATAAAGAATCTGAATGCGTATTTATTATCATTTAAAAAATATATATATAATTAACCTACTATGTAAATCAAATAATTATTAATTCAGTAGAGGATAGCTTTTTGAGAAGAATAATGAATGCTAAAAATCAAAAATGAATATTCCATCGTAAATGCATTTTTTAATACCACAACATTTTAAGTGAAAGTTGTGCTGATAATATTACACAAAGATTAATCTAATTATATATATATATATATATATATATATATATATATATATATATATATATATATATATATATATATATATGTGTGTGTGTGTGTGCATATATAATCGAAACTTTATAAATAAAGTCAAATTTAATATTAAAATGAAGTTTGATCTTCAAGGGATGCTTATTACGTTGGTATTTAAATTAGTTTATTACATAAACTAATTTAATTTAGGAAATATACTTAGATTTTTTCAATTAGAAAATTTTATCTTTAATTACGACCTTTCAAATTAAGTAAATTTAAAATTTATTTATTAACAAAAATATTGACTCGCTATATTATGTCAAATGTAATTATTTTTTAGCGAAGTGTTTGCGCAAATTCTGTGATCAGTGACTCGATTTATGATGATGGATAAAAAAATCGTTGATTCATTCGAAAGAACTGCATAAATACATACAAGGTAAACTACCCCATAGCAGCAGGGAATAAAAGCTATTTCCAAACGTAATTCTAAATTAATCGAAATAAATCTGTAAAATCATGTTTTATAAAGAATCATTGTCAGAAGGGCACTTTTATGCTATCTATTCACATCTAATTGAAAAGATATCATACCTGCGAATTTTAGGCAAGAAATTTTTAATCGTTTTAAGTTGTTTTTCCTTCGGGTAAATGTATTCTAGAAATACTCTCAAAGACATTTCCATTCACTTCAAACTTATCTATATATATAAATCAGTTCCGTAACTGACTGACTGACAGATAACGCACAGACCAAACCTCTGGACTTAAAGGGTTGAAATTTTGCACGGCGATTCTTCTTATAGTGTAAGGGTGCACTAAGCAATATTTTTGAAAAATACTTTTTTGATTTTTTTAAATTAAATTTTTAAGCAGTTTTTGTAACATTCTTTTAAGTTTGCATTTAAACTAATAATCTGAAGGTTATAAAATTTATATCAAGAGAAAGATCATAAAAATTTCTTTAAAATGAAATCTTTTTCGAATCTTTACCTCCATTTTCTAATTTTTGGTGAATTTTTAAATATTAATTTTTAGAATTTAATTTATTAAATGCTGATCATGTGGTTTCTTTTCTTTTTGTGATACTTTAAACTAATTTTGCGTCACGTACATAACAACGAAATAAATTGACAAAAAATATATATTCTTTTCTTTCTAATACGGCAGAGGATTGGACATTATCCCCCAAAAAAATATTAAAATACTGTAAAATAAATGTTCCTTAAACTGTACTATATTAACTGTACTATATTCTTTAGTATGCTCTATTAGATTTAATTTGAATACTTTCTTCTACATTATTTTGTCTATAAAAAAATCCGTTACGATATTTTTTATAAATATATATATTTTTGGCATTAATTGCATACATTGACCGTTGTATTTAATTTGAATGTAATACGTAGCGAAGCACGGGTATTCAACTAGTATACTATATGCAGATACCTGAAAATCGATTGCAGTCTAAAATCACGAGAAAACATTTACCATACGATGCCGCAACTTCTTCGAAAGTAAAACACAAAATTTGAAAGGCAGATAGTTAGAATTTTCCCCACTCATCCCCGTCTACGAAAAACCACACGCGATTTCTAGTGCTTACAACGGATTTTATTCTCCCGGTAATAAACATGTTCTTTAAACGACAGATGTTAGAAAACAGAGCTTCTTGAAGGCTGAACTCAAGATTAACTCCAGGTCAGGAGGTAGATGTACCAGAAACGAGTAAGAAAAAAAGAAAAAAATCTATCTTTATTGTTGCCGAAGTGAGTTGTCCTGCAGCGTTTTCGAAAGGTTGAAACCCCGTGATTGGTCCACGGGATCGCGTGCAGCCACCTAGCCCTGTCCAAGCAAGTATGAGGGCAATAATTATCTTCATTTCTACTTATCCATCGCAGCTTTGGGATGAGAGGATAAAGGAAAAAGGAAAAAAAAATTAAAGGAGATATTTTTGAGGGGTTGTACACGTATAATGATCGGAAATAACCGTAATCGAATTCATCATTTTTTCCCCTTTTCTAAGGACAGTTGAAACAGGGGAGAAAGTAGAAATGCATAGTGAAATTAAGAAATTGTTTTACATGTTCTTTGAGTCCGGTAATTGGATTGAAACGTATTTTTACCATCGTGGTTTTTGTAATATGCATATTTAGTTTTTCGTGGTATTATCAACTCGTAATGCCTTTCTTTTTTCAGGAATTGCCCTGTTTTGCGTGTCAGAACTCCTCTTTCTGTGGTTTCTCTAGTTATGGCGTTATTCTCCTGTTCAAATTACAGTGTTTAAAGAGTTGGTTGGGATTTTTTTCCCTTTGACGCATGAGTAGCTATTTCATACCACCTAGTTAATTTGTCTGCCACTAAGTAGTCTGTGATAAACAATTCCGCTTAGCTCTAAAAGGTTTGGAACAGAAAGGGGTTTCTTTTCTTAAACCTGAAGAAAAAATTCTGTGGTAATAGGATATTTTTTTCCTTTCCTCAGTTAAGGCCAAAATTTCTTGAAATAAGATATATTACAAATATAAAACTTTGTTTCAATAACTTACCATCGACTACAGGAAGTATGCAGATTTTTCGATTGTTGGCTGTTAGAAAAATCACAAAAGATCAAGGGCTTAATCACATGAATAATTTTCACTGTTAATTAAGTTTTATTAATATATTTTTGCATGCTTTTTACAGTTGTAGATTTTTTTCCCCTTTTTACCAGGAGTTCATCTCTTATAAGATTTTTTAAAGCTGTTGATTTTGTCAGCTGTTGAATACTGACATGTCACGATTCTAAGCGATAGAGAATTTTAATAGAACTATTTTCCCGCCTGTTGCTATTGGCTTTGTAGCAAGGAATTCGTACAAAGAATAAGACTGACTGTGGTTTGCCTTGATGAAATTATGCATAACTTTAAATGGTTGTGACTTTATCAATTTATGTTTGTGCACTAAATTAGCACTATATATAAATTAATTCCTTTAGTCATTCCAACTTTACTTTCATAATGTGAACTTTTTTAACGAGAGTTTTATTAATTAGTTTTGATACTTTACTTTGAGGTATTCTTATATGTTCTTTATGTAAGAAATTCACACAAAGAGCCGCCAGACTTTGAATTTTTTTTAATCCCTTAATGCATTTCTGAAATGGCTGTGGCAGACTAATTAATAATTTTTCTGGTAATACAAAAGAGTCAATGCAAATTATTGCAAAGAATTTATCAAATCGCAATTTAAATTTGGTTACTGACAACTTCTTAAAATTTTAGCTCTTCTAAATGTTTGCATCTGAATGAACAAAAACTCTCTAAACCATCTATTTCTGAAATGATAAATAATGCTTGCAAAAATTCATTCTTGGGAAACAAACTGAAGTAAATCTTGAACTATAATTAAAGAAGTATAGCACTATAGCTTTCCATAAATCCGGGACAGACTAAAATGTTTTTAAAAAGAACATTTTCTAAAAATAAAACTTCCAATCTCTTTTTTCATGCCTGTGTGTGTGTTATTCGCATTAAAACGAACAACAAATATATGGTTGTGTGAGGAATATTATTTACACTCGCTAGTATATATATATATATATATATATATATATATATATATATATATATATATATATATATATATATATATATGTGTGTGTGTGTGTGTGTGTGTGTGTGTGTGTGTGTGTGTCTATGTCTATGACCCTGTCTTTATATTAGTGTGGATAACACACATGTAGGGGTTTATTATTTATGTATCCGTGCTATAGTTTATATGTTTTACCATAACCATTGGCGAAGATATTGATTATATTTTACATTTTTACAATATGAAGTGTATATTAGCATGAACTGAAAATGGTTATAAAATGTGAAATATATATCCATGTAAAATAATTACAAACATGAATTTAAACAAATCATACAAAGGTATATAACCGGTAACCCATTTCCCATTCTCATTCTGAGAAAGGAGAAAAAAAATCACCAGAAGTATGATTTCGTGTGTTTGCTACCCAAGTATCAAGTATTGAATTTGTATCCGACCCACCTACTTTTTTCGCCGACTTTTTCTCTTTTCCTTTCACCAACAATCCACCGATTCTTGCTTCCCCCTTTTTTTTCCCGTCTTCCATTTTTTTTTATGATCCCAGAAACCTGCCCTGCTGGCCCGCAGGCAAAATTATTACAGCTTCTATCCGACTAGAGCTACGCAACAATAGCCCCGGGGCACATTTTCCGCCATGTACGACTGACTACCACTCTTTGCCATCGCAATTATTAATGGGTAATTACAAAACGCGGCGTCACGGCAATTGAATGAACTTATGAGATTCTTAATGGCCAGGATTTGAATTGTATACGAAATCAATCATGGAAAGAAGCACTTTTTGACAAACTTTGAAATGTCGGTGATGTGCATTTCTGAGTCCGGGCGAAAGGGCTTCGGGAATTCCCTTGACGATTTCTAACGGATTGGTTCCAGCCTTTTGAATTAAAATCCATCGTTTATCTTGTCCCATTGTTTTCTTATCATGCATTAAACAAGGTTAGGGATTTTTGCCACGTCTTGCTAAACCTGCAACTGAGATCCTGTCTTTACTTGTATGTATACGTTTTGTTATCGATAATGTGTTGAGAAGTTTACAACTAAAATATTTTGCATTCTAGTATCTGAGAAAGTTTAGAAACAGGTCTTTCTCTTGTATGCCCTTTGCAGGGATAGAGTGGTGCAACCACAATATAGACCGATCACTCTCTGGAGCTACATGTTGGAGGCTCATACTCTTTTCCCACCGCTTATTTAAGGGGTGGGAAACTCACCTAAAAAAGCCGGTGGTGGAATAAGCGGATACTCTTCACTGGCCCTCCCACTGGGTGTGAAACCAGTGAAGAGTTCGGAGAGTGGAAGAGTATCCAAAGGGGTGGGAAACTTTTAGGTTATATTTTCACTCTCCAGTGAAAATATAACATAAAAGGAAGTTGGTTTCAATATCATGGACAGACAAATAGTTTTACGGAGAAATGGTAAATGTGAATGAGCCAGCATAGTGAAGTTGAAATCGAAGGTTGGAAAAAAAAGTGACGCCGTTTTGACTGAGATCTAGGAGCCCAACTCGGAAAATTTGAGATTCATTCGAATACACCAGGAAAACAGCATATAGAGTTAAACATTCCGGTTTTTTTTTTTTTTTTTTTTTTTTTTTTTTCGCCAATGCGGAGGCACTTGTAATGAAACATTGGCCTATACTACACCGCAATTACTGCCCATTTTATTATGGGGGCACCATAATAAAATGGCGGACAGCATTACCCCCTATGAAGGGACGACACGAACGGAAGCATTTTTCGTGGCGCCACTCCGGGATTCGATCTGAGCACCCTCAGCACCGTAAACCAGCGCGCTGTACCACAGGGCGCCACAAGCCCCATTCCGGGTTTGATTCCTGCAATAACCAAGTTATTTTGAGGGGAAAGATAAAATATCCTAACTTGATTAGGGTAAAACTAGGTTAGGAAACTTGGTACCTTGGTTATGGAAGAGGGTAAGGAATATAAGTTTCATCAAAGAATAACGTGTTTAGGGGTAGGGCGATTGTAGATCTCACGAATTTCATTGCCAAAATTGAAATTGACAATAAAAAGAAATTGGTGCTCTTAAATTTGTTTGAAAAGAAACAAGGATCTCTTGTGCTGTTAATGTAATGTTAAAGGATTCAGTTCAATGTTAATATGAAAAGAACTACCATAGTTTTTGCTAATTTATTATAACTTAGATTCCGAATTAAACTAATTACTTTCTATGAACGGAATTTCATAAATATATTAAATCTATAATATAGTCTTAATGCCTGGTTCTTGGGAATTATTATTTCATAAATATATGCGTCTTGTGCTATTTTCGGAATGTGAAGTGTTTTAGATACGATCTGCAGAAGACAGCAAAGAAAGAAAAAACAAACAAAAAACACCGGAGATTTGCGTGTGAGAAGTACTACACTCCTTGCTTGAAAGGATTAAACTGATTAGTTTCACATTTTCATCGCTAATGTTCTGCATTTATCTTTTCTATTGTTTCTCGTATTTATATATTTTTTTTTTGTTCTTTCCCCCTTTCTTTCCGGAGTGATTCCGAAATTGTTTTCGCTCGGCTCAGCAGTGGGACGGCTCAAAAAATTGCTCGACAGATTTCCCAAAATAAAATCGCCGTTTTGTTGATGGTCCAAAAGCTTCTCAAACAAATCAGCAACGGAAAGAAAAGAGCTTATCTTGATGAGGGTTATTAGGAACTTGATTTTTCTTCCCCTTGATGAGTTTTTTCTTCATTAAGTCCATCTTGTTATGCTAGTTAGATATATTTCTCGCAAAGTAACTTATGGAATGTGTGCTTAGTGGTACATGTATATTTGGGCCGTTAAATTTCTTAATCGGATCAGTAGCCCGTTTTTTTTTTCACTTTCCTTTCCTGTTCTCTCGGAATCCTCTTCCTCAGTTGCAACTTTTTATCTTCCTCTCCATTGCTGATAGCTCTTTTTCTAATTTGCCGTAAAGGCAGGAACGGATTGAAGCATGAAATTCCCAAGATGTGCTCGGAAGCGAATTATGCGCACAAGTGGTTTCATATTTGTTTAACGAATATTTTTGAAATGAAGATGTAATTAAGATTTTTTTTTCTCTTCAGTTTCGTGAAACCAATGAATGCATTAAAATAACAGTTGCTTTATGATTCGGTCTGCAACTATCACTTCGAGTGCGCCTTATTAGCGAATGGTTTACTCCGTGGTTTCGCTAAGTACGTAAGTTTTGATATATTTTTGGGGATCTGATCTCCAGGAGTGGGTTTTCATTATTTGATATAATTGTTTTAAACTACATCTCGAGGGAATTATTAGTTCATTAATTATATTGTCTCGAGATAACTTTTGAACAACGTTTTAAAATCGGCTGGGATTGTTGTTAAGAGGAATTGTTAAGGCGAAATTGCAAATAATTATGTTGTGCTGTTCCAAATTGAAATGTTTTCTACAGTTTTTCTTTAAAAACTGTACATTGCGTTTAAAAGTTCTAGTGGAAGAAAATGTTTTTAAATTTATTATTTGATTCCCAGTCATTTAATATTGAAATGCTCTGTACATTTAAACTTTCGGCAATGTTTTTTAAATCTGTTAATTTTGATAGAAATGGAACTTATCTTAAAAACTCTTAGGTATAGTTTTGAAACTTGAAAAAACTTATTAATTATATACATTACATACTGTAATGTTATATTCTCATTCAGTTATATAAAGAATTATTAAATTTTAAGATTAATTTTTTGCTTTTGTTTATCCAACAATTGTGATATTTATTCTAGAAAAATTCTAGAGTTTTCCATATGTGTATATATTTAAATCTATATCTATCTATCTATCTATCTATCTATGTACATATATATATATATATATATATATATATATATATGTGTGTGTGTGTGTGTGTGTGTGTGCTCTTCGATTTTGTGTGTTGAGTGCCACACAAAGAGTCTACGGGCTTCTCATGCATTTGTATTCAAAAACCGCTGTAACAAAATCTTCCTTCATATTTTAAAAGTAGTTATTACCATCTTAACCATTAGTTCTAAAAGTATTTACATTTAATCACTTTCGAGAGAATCCTCTCTGTACTAACCCCCCCCCCCTTCGCCCTCCAAAAAACAATACCTTTGATAACTTACAGGTCCCAGAAATTTATGGAAAAGTTATCGCACTCCAATTTCAACATTTCATTTGTTCTAATGAAAATTACATTTTTTACAGATCTACTTACATGTGATACAAGGAAAATAAGTTTTGGTGTAAATACAATTATCGTTCTCTCGACATTTTTGATCAAACGTAGTCTCAAATTGATTGATGCCTAAATTATACTTCTTTCAATTTAAATTTTATTCGCTTAACATTATACACATATTTAAGGGTTTCTTTTCATATTTTCCTTATCAAGAAGTTATTTTACAATTACTTAGGTCTTTTAATAATTACTTAAGTAATTTTAAAATTACAGAAGTGAATTTACAATTTTGGAGTTATATTTTGTATGTAACTACTCATACTATATATTTTTTTAAAAAGGTTTTTTTTAAGTGTTCAGAAAGTTCATTAATTAACCAGTAGTTTTTTTAATTTATTAAAAAATTGCATAACTTTATATGGTATAATATGCATCTTGATCAAAAAACTTTGCATGTTGTGCGATCAACAGTTCACCAATCACCACAAAAATATTTTCATCGATATTTGATTAATTATTTATCAATTGTTTTTTTTATAATTCCTTCTTTTTTTACTTAATATCAGCCGTTGATTTGAAAATACATGTTTTATCTGAATATATAAACGCAAGCCTCGAATCAACCTCTTCTTCGTACTCAATTCTCAGTCAATTGATCCCCACTAGGTAACATTTACTCTGATATAACAACGTTTTTAACTGTTGGATTCGTGATTTAGTCTCTATCAAAAAATTACAAAAGGCTATGAGCAATCAGGAAAGTGAAAGCCTCACCATAATTACCCAGTATACTTAAACCAAGATTTGAACATTTAGTGAATGGGTAAATTAAAACACATTCCTCCAGATTAATCGCATTGTTCCACAATTTAGACTTTTCGGTTCTTTGTTGCGAATTAGGCTGCTTTGTTCTGCTTCTAATTAGCTTCCATTAACTCTCAGATATCTCTTCAAATTTATTCAGGTTTGAAAGTAATTTTGTAGGTTCAATAATTTTTCAAGGATGACCGACGCTAAGTGAAACTGGAAATGAGGATTTGCCATTCTCATTAATTTGAAGTCTTTATGTGGTAGAAGAACTTCTCTTCATCTTATACTGTTGATTCACAACAGAGAAATGTTTAGGGATCAAATTTAAGGGTTAAAATTTAATGAACATTTGCTGAATAATTTCTCATTTGGTACAATAAATACTAGGATGGCTATGTTCATGAAAATGCAAAATATTCATTTATTTCCTTAAAAGCAATTATAGCTTCATTTATTGCTTTAAAAGGTAAACGGATTAATATCTTTTATGAAAGAGAGCATTTTTAACACATTTCTGTAATTTTTTTCAATTTTTTCTCACAACAGTGCAAAAAAAATTAATATAATTATATATAAATGTATAATATTATTTATATGTATATACCCTTGTAATGTTTCATCTATCATCTGTTCTATCTTCTATCTCCCCCCCCCCCTCTGTTCTTTCTCTCTCTTTCACTTCCCTGATGCATATATATATATATATATATATATATAAATATATATATGTGTGATATATATATATATATATATATATATATATGTGTGTGTGTGTGATATATATATATATATATATGTGTGTGTGTGTGTATATACAGTTCCGTAACTAGCCATTCCTGTGCCCTGGGCAAGAATATGTATTTGGACCCCTTAATTAATTAGGTTTGGGAAAATGATAAAACAAATGCAGCATATTGGTCCCCGTAATATAGTGAGCTCGTAAACGTAAATCGTAATATACAGTTGTTAACTATGAACTATCTTGTTTCGTAATCTCTATTTTTGGGCACTTTTATATATCTATATAAGATTTGTTCCATTAACAATTGTTGAATTTTTTCTTAGACATGCCTTATAAGTTATTTATATAAATATTTTTCCTTTTCAGGTAAGGAAATGATTCGTTGAATCAATCTTATCTTAACCTTTAAGGTAAGCCAATTTGATTTGTTAATAAGATTGCCCCCTTCCTTATATTTCTATATATATATATATATATATATATATATATATATATATATATATACAAGGTGCGCCCATAAAGTAACCGGACAATTTTTTATAAATAGGAAAATTATTAATCACCTTCAAATAAATTTATCTCCTTCAAAATAATCGCTAAAGGAGTCTATACAATTTTTCCAACGTTTCTTCAAGTCATCGAAACACTGTTTATAGGCGTTGGAACTAACCGTTCGCAAAATACGTGTAACATTTTAATTTAATATCCGAGACGTTTTCAAATCTCTGACCTTTCATGGCCATCTTAAGCTTCGGAAAAGGGGAAAAAATCAGCTGGCGATAAGTTGGGAGAGTATGGTGGGTGATTTATCACTGTAATTGACTGCTTAGCAAGATATTGTTGTACCGAAATTGCTGTATGGGACCGAGCATTATTGTGTAAAAGAAACCATTGCCCAGAATCAAACAGTTCCTCCCTAACTCGCCTTATCATGTTTCTTAATCGAAAAATCACCTCCTTGTAAAAATACTGGTTAATTGTTTGATTTTCTGGAACAAATTCGTGGTGAATAAGTCCTTCGTAATCAAAAAATGCAAATTCCATGAAAGGACAGAGATTTGAAAACGTCTCGGATATTAAATCAAATGTTATGCGTTTTTTGTGAACGGTTAGTTCCAACGCCTATAAACAGTGTTTAGATGGCTTGAAGAAACGTTGGAAAAATTATATGGACTCCTTTGGCGATTATTTTGAAGGAGATAAATTTATTTGAAGGTGAGAAATATTTTTCTTGTTTATAAAAAATTGTCCGGTTACTTTATGGGCGCACCTTGTATATATATATATATATATATATATATATATATATATATATATATATATATATATATATATATATATATGCATGTAAGTATAATTTTTATCCTGTAAATGTTTCCATACAACAACTAAGTTTGATAAACAAAACAACGTTCAACAGATTTTTTTATTCGTATTTCTTTCTCTCACATAGTATTAATAAAAAAATTATTCTCATAAAATCGCTCTAAATTTTTTCTATTAAAAACTTCATTGCAATTTATTCAATCTAAATTACCGTCTCAACTTTTCAATCTGTCCTAGTAAGGCCTCTTGAACTTAATTTCAGGGAATATTAACACTAATAGGCATGGCCTTTTACATTTGTTGCTAAAAACTCAATTTAAAGGACCTCACTCTATAAAAAAAATACTCATTATGTTACTTCGTTAGGGGGAACCATAACAAAAAAAAAAGCTAGGTATCTTGTTTCAAGAATCAAAATTCTTTTTTTTTTTATTTATTTTAAAAAAAATCTTACATTGCCTTGACATTTATTTTTTTTTAATTCCCATTTTTTTCCACCTACTCTTTCACTCTATTCCTCCCCCCTCAAAAAGAGAGAAAGAGAGAGAAATTTATCCAATAAGAAAAGAAATTAGCACGTTCTATAATTTTCTCGGGATGCGGAGGTTTTAGCGAAATCGACTTCTTCACTGCATGCATCCCTCCCCTCTATTCGTAGTGTAATCGTTTTGTCCTCCCCACAATTAACTCCTTATTTTAAGCTACCAGGTTTTAGCCAGCTTTTCAAGTTACCAGCTTCGGAGAATAACAATAATCGTTAATGAGCATCGGTCGGCAAAGTAATTAGGCCTAATTGTGCATGCCTGACATGCTTTTTTTCCTCTCCTCCTCCCCCCTCCCCCCAATCTCCATCCTTCAATATTTTTTCCCCTTTTATCTGTGTTCTGCCGAGAGAAAAATTAATAATAAAAAAGATTGTATTTTTGCGAAAATGAAGAGCCAATATGGATTCCGTACCTTCTCTTTTGCGTTAATTACTCAGTTTTTCTCCTTCCACCTCCACCGTTCTCCCAATACTCTCATTTCTGAATTAGCCAAGCTTGCTGTCTCTAGACCAACAATTTTTCTTGAAGAGTTTTGCCATCTAAGAAATTAATTACGATCATTCCCGCAAAAAAAAGAAGGGAGAAAAAAATGTATGAAGACAAATTGAAGCTCCTGGAGCATTTGCCCCTATCGACATTTTTCCCTTTTTTAGTATTTTTTCCCCAATACGTGGATTCCTTACCCCATTTGAATCTGTATCCCAATCAAATTCTGAAGATTTTTTTTTTTCAACCGTTTGTGGAGCTGTCTCAAATGATTTATGTTTTTATTAGCTACAATGATTTATCCGGAGTCAGGGGTGCTCCCTAAACGGTATTGACCTATTGTCGTTTGTTATGAGTCCAACGTGATATGCACTAGCCAGCGTTATTGACACATCACAAGCTAAGTGATTAATTGTTTTATTCTGCGAACGAAAGCTTTAGTTTATTAACTACAGAAACGCTGCTCTTGTTAATTGTCTACCGTGCCAGCTATACATTGATTAATGGGCGTTTTACATGATAAGACTTTGCTGAAGTTACAAAAATTTGAAAATTTTGCGTTCACGAGCGGTTTTGTGAGAATGTTTAGTCGTTTACAACTGGCCATGTCATCGTGTGTTCCTGCTCATGTTTGTTTCATATATGCAGGATCTCTAAACATGGTTAAGCATCTGTTAAGAACCTTTAAATGGAGTATTTTATTGCACACGTCTTCTGTGGTTATTAAATAAACGCAAAGCATTGCGTTTATGCTGTTTATATTCTTTAAGTTGTTAGAGCTCTCTCGGTTTCTCAGCGCCTGGTATTGTACACGTATTTTATTGAAATCTCGCAATAAACTTCATAGTTTTCACATAATAAATGCAAACTTCATGGGGACCAATAAACTGAAAGAGGTACATATAAAGAATATCAGTTATATACAATATATATATATATATATATATATATATATATATATATATATATATATATATATATATATATATCGTCTGTAAACTTAACTTCTGTGGAGCGAGAGTACGGAAGTATTAAAGTATAGTTTCTTGAATTTCACTACAGATAAAAGTATAACATAAATGTTTACACAGAAAAATTTAAAAAGTAAAAGATCAGAAGTTAAATAATGAATATGATTTATCACTAGGATAAAGAAAATATTTAACACCAGGTGAGTTTCAGGAATTTGAATATTAAATTCTAAGAAAATTATGTAAATTTCAACATGTGAAAGGATTTAGTTCAGTGCTCAAATTTCAGCTCAATTTACATTATATAATATGAGAATTACTGGGAATGTTCAACAGCAAATGGGTAAATTTAAATGCTTATGCACGAAATAAGCATCCAAGACTGAAAGCGTTGAATAAGAACAATGACTATGCAGTTTTTTCAGACCTAATCCCTCAGTTTACAAATAAAATATGTGAAGAACATAAGAGAGCTTCATCGAATCTTCTAGAATGTAAGGAAGGTGGCAATCTATTCAAATTTAAACGTAATAATGGCCTTTGATACGTCCTTTTTCTCAAACCACAGCCTAAATTTTAAAAAAAACAGAATAAGAATGCATTTGGGCTCATTAAATATTTTGAAGAACTGACTGTAACAAATTGAAAATATTTTGAACAAATAGAAAGCATTTGAAACAATGAACAGATAACTAAACTGGAATCAGAGTTGCATTAGGGCAAAATTTCTTTATTTACTAAAGAAGGAAAAAAAATGGGTGGAAACTCCCCATACGTTTTAAGTAGTAATGAATAAATCGTTAAAGAGCTGTAGCAGATCACCATTGGTAGTGTTTTGACTTCTTTAAATGTAAATATTATTAGATACAGATCTAAGACTAGTGTGTGGCATAGGGTAATTTCAGGGTTTAATGCTTACAGGGCCATTCAATTGATAAAATTCCTAATTTTATTTTGTTGTATGGGTTTCTTTTACATCCAAATTTAGTAAAACAATGCATGGAAATAATATCAATCAAGAAGCGAAATTGGATCTTTTTTTATCAATAAACAAATGTCAAGTTAAGCTTGAGACGTAAAACAAAACTTTTCTCTTAGAAAATCTGGGTCACAGCGATACGCAATTTTTAACAGAATCAAAAACTATAAAACCAGATTTACTAACACCAGCATAATCACCCGACAGCTCCTAATTGTGAGACTTCAAATTCCCAGCCCTTAATTGTTCGGACGCACAACCTGAGCCCTAACAGGTTATCTGCACTTCTCAACGCTGCTGATTATTGTAATTAACTTTGTCTGACCCTTTCCTCTCCCCTCTATCCCTGCAGCAAATACGTTGTGTGGCTACCGGTTTAGAAGTATGACTACGATTGTGTACTGAAGTCCAGTTTAGGATATAATGATAACCTACACTGCGTTTCGAGAGCAATTTAGCGTGATCTGAAAAGCAGGTGATCAGTTGTTGTTGACAATTAGTGTGGATATAGACACCGATTGTATTTCGCAGGTCTGTGAGAATTTTTTAAGACGATTACGGGTCATAGTCGATCATTTTAGGGCAGGAAATTCTTTTTTTTTTGAGAGTATAATAACCTGCATTTTTTATTTGATTAAGTTAATGGATTGAAATTATATATATATATATCAAGGGTTTTATTTTTGCATAAAATATGATACATATATTGACAAGCGAATACCTTTTATGAGTTTCAGATTTAAAAAAATTTTCGTGTTATGTTGAAAACATATTTAATGCACAAATGCTCTGTTTGTTGAACTAATACAAGTAAATAGAATTGGGGTAAAATATACAAGACTGAAATGTAGATGTAATGTAAATGTCATTGGGGTAGGGCTTAAAATACAGGAATAATGTCAGTCAAAGAATATCCAAATTTTTTTTTTGTAATAATATTATTTTGTAATAATCCTTTCCCATTGTAATCCTTGAATTTTAAGAATAGACATGAAACTATATTAAAATTTTATCTATTATATTTTTCTGAAGTTTGAAATAAAATCAGTAATTTTTAAAATTTTCTAACAAATCAGATTTATAGATTTCTGAATACATTTAAGACAATTTCCTTTATCTACTATTATAGTTGCGGTATATATAAAAATTTAATTACCAGTCAGTATATTTGTGTAGATCATTTTTCCAAATTTTTCTTTGCTATCGTTTGAAAAAAAAAAAAAAAGTTTTGACATGCAGGTAGAGCCCTCATCTATCTTTTAAAATATTCATCGCACGTACGCCTAAACTTCGCACACATTCTACATTTATCTATAACATATAGATACATATATCTGACATCGATACATTTATAAGTTATGAAAATTAATCTTTAAAAAATATGATTAATTATATCTAACTAAATATGTATACAAAAATTGAAATTATAAAAAGAGTATAAGACCCATTTTCTTGTCCGTAATCTTGGAAAATTTGTCGAGGCCTTGAAATATTAATAAGCAATTATAGAAAGGAAAGTAGTAGCGGTGTTTTAGATCATCATGAAATTTTTCAAGAAATTTTCTAGCACATCACTTAACAAGTGTTGTTTAAACCTTAAGGTTAAAATATAGTCATACTCATTGGAATCGATACAAGTATAATATATTAAAGCCAGATGATAATGCATTATGTTTGTTGTATTGTGGACTCAAAAGATAAATTATATATTTTTTTACAATAGATCTATATAATTATATATGAGTAAGTATTACCTCGATTTAATCCTCTTTTTTATTTGTCATTTTAGTAGAATTATATACAAATAATTTTTTTCGACCTTACTTCGGTAATATTTCTCAACACCTAATAAAATTTCTTAACTATGACATGACAGTGATTATGATGATCATTTATTAATATTTTAAATGTAGGTGAAAAATTATTGTTGAGATTAAGGTTTTTTCTATATAATTCTCTAATTTATAAGACGAATTGTTACAAAGAATAATAATAAATTTATTTTACAGCTCTAAATCTTTTGAAACAGAAAAGCGGGGAATTAAATCTCTCGACCGTCGACTGTTTTCAAAAACAAGTTCTAGAAACAAACGCTTAGCATTTACTGATGAAACAGATATTTTTTTTTAAAGAAAAATAGAAATATAAACTTCCCGAAAATTCTTATGAAATTCAAAAACCCGTTTTGCTCCAAACGATTTCCGTATGAACCCAATGCGCTCCACCGTATTCCCAAAAATGAAAACGAAATTAAAGATCAATAGTGTGGCAGCGATCGGTAAAAAAACTATCAATCAGCCTCGCACCCCTTTCCAATCGAATTTCTATACATCTCCTTAAGCGATGTCTTTTTCTTTTTTGAGGGCTGAGCGGTTATTTCAAAAAGAAGTAAAGCGTTGGATACGTTTCACGTCAATGGCACTTCAAGTGAACTGCTGTACTTTGTTTTTACCTTTACCACTCTCTGAAGTGCGTAGAAATGGACACTGAAACTTAACTCCTCTTTTCCTTCTGTAAATCCTACTGTTTGTTAGTCTATTTTTATGTTATTTGTATGGCCAAAGAATCTCCAGGATGTGTAAATGTTAAGGAAGGGCTATTCAGTATTGTTTTGGTTTTACCGAAAACTTTAATTTGTCGCAGTTAAAAAAAAAAGGAATTTTTTCACCCTTCTACTTCATAATCGGAACTGCATGTCTTAGTTTCTCTTCACTGGATCTCATTTTTCAAAATGACCTTTATATAATGCACTGAATGGCCTTATGTCATTTGGACGGAGTTCAAACTGTATTCATGGAAATGCACTTCTAGATAGCATGCTATACAACGTTAAGGAAACTGGAGTCTGAGAGCTTTAACTGTTTAAATAACAAAACCACAAAACTGATTAAGTGGTAGATTTAACGTATGAAGAGCACATGCGACGTTATACTTGCCCTTCCAAAAGTACCTTTTCCTCAAAAATAGTCTTCAGCTGCTC
Organism: Dolomedes plantarius; assembly: GCA_907164885.2. Lineage (NCBI taxonomy): Eukaryota > Metazoa > Arthropoda > Arachnida > Araneae > Dolomedidae > Dolomedes > Dolomedes plantarius. Next base: position 89,687,278 of record OU015493.1, on the reverse strand, counting down.
TCTTTACATTAAACACCTAAGCCTTGGAATTTTTCAAAGAAAATTAAAGAAAATTTTACGCTATTACTGGATATGACTATTCTCCTAACGTCGTTTTATTAGGAAATGAAATTTATTCGACCATTTAACTTATTAATTTTCTGAGGGTTGCGGGTTCGATGCCGGTCTCTGACAATTGGCAAAGGCATCGAACCAGTGATCTGAATGTTGCAGGATTGAGCCCGATCGCTGGCAAATCCACCAACGCGTACACTAATGGCGGCTAATGCACGTAAAATCTGTCGTGACCGTAATGTCCTCCAAGTTCTCAAATTTACCTCTGGAAGTGCGGGGTCAAGTGTGCTGGTCTCGTCACTTGACTCAATTCAAAATTACGGGACCGGCCCATAGGGGGGGGGGGGGTAATGCTGGTCTACCTATACGGTGCTCCCAGAAAAATGGCCAGCAAAACCGCGGTGTCATATGACGGTAAAGATAATGTCCCAGAATACCGTCTGCCGCATTGAAAAAAAAAAACACATTAATTTTACTAAAGTTAGAGAAAAACTTCTTTTTCCCAATCTACACTCATTTTTTTCTGGGTTTTGTACCTTAAGCATTTGTGTTCGTTCCTCTAACTGTAGTATTGGATAGGCGAAATATTTAATTTCAGTTGTTTACTTGATTCAATACATTACTTGCATATGATGGACAAGACTTTACTCAAGAGCATACGAAATCGATGAAATTACAGCGACATTTCTCGTATTGTAATTATGTGGGATTTTCAAATTCGCCATTCCCCTCTTCTCTGCAGTGATGGACAGACGTAACCACTCGGTAAGTCTAATTCCGGAGCGAGTATCTTAAATGCAGAGCCTGCTGTCATGGACTCTTCAATCTCGTGCTATAAGCTTTCAAACAATCGAGGAGAGCGTTGGAGTACCGTATCTGAATCACTTCTATACCTGAATGATATTGTATTTCGAGTGATGTATCTGGGAGTGTTGTGTAAGGTCTGTTCATTTTTTAAAGTTTCATTCAACTGATGCAGTATTAAGCACCTTAATCATAAGCTTTCTATTCAGCGTCACGGAACTGACGTTGAATGGAGTTTACTATTAAACCATTTTGATAAATATGTATATTTTAATGTTCCGGCTGACAGTGAGGTATGCATAAACATGTATATAAGATTGATAATGAATATCTAATAATGGTACAGATGTAATTTTATTCAGTGCATTTACAAATACAGGGGAACTTCTCTAACCTGTCATCCTTTTACGACGGCCACCCCTCTTAAAGGCCATTTTTTTTTCGGAACTATTACTGGTCGCCATAGTTTCACTGTATTCTGAAACGTGCATTAATTAAAAGCGTTAAGGGGTGATACTATACATAATATTTATATATTTCAATGGAAAATAGATGCAAATAATAGAATATCTTCTGACATATATTTAGGCTGAATAACTCCTCATCCACCATAATACAGTCGAACCCCGTTATAACGAACTTCAAGGGACTAAAGGTTTTGTTCGCTTTATCCGGTCGTTTGCTATATCCGAATCGTTAAGAAAAATGAAAGAGCTCACAAAATGTATAGCTCATTATTTGCAATGTGCATTCAATAATGATGTATTAAATAAATGATAGAATCTATTAAAGTGATAATTAATGAAATAAATCGACTAAAATCGATTACATAAAACTGACACAATACTAATTAAATTACGTATAATAGGAAGAGGACGGGACCAAAATTTTCGTTTGATATATCCATGAGTTCGTTATATACCAGATTCGCTATAACGGGGTTCGACTGTAATACCATACCTGGATACTGATAAATATCTATTGCTATCAGTTATTAATTTGTCCACAATCGGTATGCATCTGAGTCTTGTATAGAAGGGAAATAACATTTAAAGAAGAATTTTATTCCAAAATGTAATAAAAACAAGGCAAAATGAAGGAGTCATCATTCGTACTTTAACTGTTCCTACTAAACTGTTCAACTTATATTAATACATCATTATGATCGTATCTTTCTCTCTCTCTCTCTCTCTCCCTTTTATATATATATATATATATATATATATATATATATATATATATATATATATATATATATATATATATATATATATATATATGTGTGTGTGTGTGTGTGTGTGTAAGTAAAAATAAAATAGAACAGAGAAGAAAAAACTGCTAACGGTCTTACTTCGTACAAATACATTAACTGAATCCCAGTAGAATACTACTGGATCAATAGCCGTCAGTTATAAAACTGTAACCAAAAATAATGCTTCATTCAGTCATATATATTCAGTCATATATCGTCATTGGCAGGTGATACATAAAGAGTGATGACGATAGTACAAGTGACGATATATGAGTGAATGATCGAATATTGTTGATTTCATTATACATTTATTTTACAGTCAAGTTGGCAAATTCAGATGGAAGGAACATTTGAAGCGGGATAAATGTTAGTAAAAGAGAAATTAAACAAATATTTCTGAATATTTCATTAATCACATTTTGGCTCTATATAGCTGAGCCCGGTCTCCCATAAAATAATAAACACACTGTTTATAAAGTCAAGTCATTCGGCACAAACTAAACAAATGTTGCAGCTTTTATTACCTAGTCTAGGGAAAAAAGAAAAAGATAAGACGGAGAATCAGTCTGGACGATTCAGACATATTAACTGATTAACCTGAAAGAGAGGCATGGCTGCTCAAAGAATATATATATATATATATATATATATATATATATATATATATATATATATATATATATATATATATATATATTTCTCTTTCCAGTATAGTTATAAACCTAAAGTAACTGATATATATATATATATATTTTTTTTTTACCAATGCGGAGGCACTTGTAATCAAACATTCGCCTTTACTACGCCGCAGTTTTACTGTCCATTTTAATATGGGGGCACCATATAGGTGGACAGCATTACCCCCTATGAAGGGACGACACGAACGGAGGCATTTTTTCGTGGCGCAACGCCGAGATTCGATCTGAGCACCCTCAGAACACCATCAATGCATACTTTGAGGATAAGGAAATGTATAAAGAATTTAAAATTCAATCTCCTTATATATCTCAACAAACAAGACATAATTGTATCTTCCTTTAGCGTTTCACTGAGACATATACGTTTAGACAATATTTATATGAGTGAAAATTATAATTGTGTTTTTAAAACTCTTTCTCGGTTGCGTTTTAAACTTTGCATATTAAGCGAGTCCCATTCTTTACTACTGCATTTCAGTGGACAACCCCTTTCCCGATGGCCGGTTTATGCAAAATACTCTATACCCACTTCATTTACAAAGCGCCCAGGTTAGTTAGCTCTCTTCTCATTTCAATAATTGCTGTAACCAGGGCAACGCTGGGAGATAGTTCCATGACATGTTTGAGGTCGAATCATTGTCTACCATTAGACCACTTAGTGCGCTCCGCCGAGCATGTCAAAGCTTCGAGGGGGGTGGAGGGGGGAAAGCACATCAACAGTTTTCGAGCAATTTTCCTAATGTCCCTCCAATTTTGTAAAGTTTGGATATTTGGACGGCTTTTAGGCCATTTAGGAGGTGTCGCTCCAGTTGCTTATTGGCAGGTGCATAATAGAATTCAGTATTACTTTAAAGTGTAGTTTGCAGTGGAATTATATTTGTCTGCTTTTATTCAAGCGTTTTCTTATAAAATTTAATGATAGAGTGTATCTTGAACAGCAGTTCGGTCTCGTTAGGAATCGTGATAAATTTGTTGGCAGTGAGTTCACTAGAAAACTAAAAAGACTGATAGCAGTCTCTCACTTCGCTAAGCTTTAATTTCGATGCTTATTTTTCCTAAGCGCTAAAAAGAAAAACTTTATAAATAATTCACATTTTATCTTAAAGATATATTTCTTACAAATGGATTTATTTTCAAATTCATTTCTGCGCACGAGGGGGATGCTGTCCTACTTCAAACGTGTGCTACTTTAAACCCCAATTTAATCTGGATTTATGTTTGTCTTCATTTATTTAAGCGTTTTCTAGTAAAATTTAATGAAATAGTGTATCTAGAATGAGCAGAGCGTTCTCGTTAGGAGACACACTAAATTTATTCTCATCGTGTTCGCAAGAGACATTAAGGGATTGATGGAAGCTCCTTACTTCTAAAAGTTTTTATTTCAAGGTTTATTTTACTTATGAACTAAGATATGCTTTATAAATACTTTACTTTATTTTTCTTAAAATTAGTTATATGTTGAAATGCATCTATGCATAGGAGCTAATGCTTTCTATTTCTATAGATTAGCTGCATGATTTGATTAGTGTCCGATTATGAAGTTGAGAAGCCTTCTAAGGGGGCCCTAAAGTGTACGAGATAACCCCTAACTATATTTAAATACTAATGTGATATTTATCTTTTCGAGGCTTGCAAAATCTGGAGCATTTTGTTCAGTTTTCCCGTACGATAATACTTTTAATCAAAATTAAGAACAAGTGACCTTCAGCACTTGACTTCAGTGCAAGACACCAGGAATTCAAACGTTTTTATCGACATTATTATCTGTAGTTGCTTGGAATTTGCATTAAACTCAATGCTCCAGTATGTTAGATCTCGAGTAGCAAAATATCCCCTTAGTACTATAAATGATTCTATTGACAAATCCTAGAATAAGAAAGATATATTTCTATTCTATAATCAAAATATTTACAGGGGCACACAGAAATTTCATATAGTTTTTCGTCATAATCTTTTAGTCCTGAAACATACGCACTATGAATTTGGAATCCAGTAGCTCAATGGCGTCCAATCACTACCCTCACCACAAAACATCAGCACAGATATTAAAAGCTAGGGCGTCAAACATTTCGGAGAAGAATGATTTATAATATAATCAAACGACGTCTTAATCGGTGGCATGTTTTATTCAAGAGGAATATTTATTGCCTCGTACGTTATCCAAGTAGATAATTTAACAGTTGTAGAGGGTGAACATCGACAGGTAGAACCCACCTGTGCATTTCTTCCACCTCTTATAACAAGTCCAATAAACCTGAACACATTAAATATCAAAACATCTACATTGACATTTCCAGGTATGATGTGTTTTGAATGACTGATTGGGGCTTATCACTTGTAATTATCTGATAGATGATATTCGCGAATTAAATCTAGTCCGTGTTGTGACAAATTATAGAAGAATATTGATTCGAAATGGGATTATAATACTGAAAAGGAAAGTGGCTCATATTAATTACTTTTTTTCCCGATGATGTTGTATTTTTCAGCTTGATTTTTGTCCTCAAAGAGATGCAGTGTAGTCAGTTTGTGAAATAAGATTTGCAATTATTTTCTAAGAAAGGATACTAATTTACTAAGAGCAAAGTTCAGTAATTGCACCTTTGCTAAATAATAGAATGGAAAATATGATCTCCCGAGTTATATTAGGAACATATTATAATAGATATGATTGCTATATTAGTTAGTATAAAAATATTTAATTACACTGTTTTACTTTGTTTCATAAGGTGATTGCATTGAAAGATCGAATTCTTAAATATGTAAACAACCTGAACATTGAAATCCCTTCGTAAAATACGCAGGAATTGCGAATACTAAGCAATATTCATATCTAAAATACATAAAAATTTAAGAAACAATCCTACTCAATGTAACTGAATATTAACTCAATTTTTTTTCCGGCCAAAGCATTATATTTCAATAGCTACTTCTATATAAATAGCACTAAATAACCTAACGTAATCTTTCTTCTTTGCTGAATCTACCAATCTGGATGATAGGTGAACCCTTCTGACTTAGATCAGCCGCTTCGGATCGAAACCCCCTTGAGAACGCTGGGGGTTTTCCTATACAATCTTATAAGCTTTCTCGCTTGATTCATAAGAACAGTTCATCGTGATCTCGGATAAGCATACATGTATCACCAATTTAGTTTTCATTCCTGGGTGTGAAAAGAATTGCAAGTTTGAAAGATTTGTAAGGAATTGGTACCTAGGAAATGGCAATTACAGAGGGAATGCAATTACCAGTGATTGAAAATATTACAAGCAAGAAAATAGTAATCAAATACCTTATATTAATACATTACTTTAGGTTTATAACTATATTGGAAAGAGAAACGTACGCACAACTTATGCGATGTTATTTGCGTTGCAATATCATAATCATATCTAACAAACCGATATATATACACTCATGGACAAAAAAATTAGCGCACCAAGAAGGAGTCGTCAAAATGAAACGAAATTTTACATACGTAATGACTACTTTGATATAAGTAAATAATAAGAAAATCAAAGAAAAAGGATAATTTATTTCAGAGAAAAAGGCAAAAGAACGGAGGAGTTAATACTTCGTTGGACCCCCTCTAGCACGAATGCACGATGCGATGCGATCGGGCATTGAGTCATACAAGTTCTGTATGATGTCTTGAGACATTTCGTTCCATATTTGCTGTAACCTTGCCTCTAGATCGTTCAAACTCGTGGGATGTCCAACTGGTCGTCCCAAATGATCCCAGATATGCTCGATTGGAGACAAATCTGGGGATCGGACAGGCCAAGGAAGGGTAGTAACAGTGCGGAGACAGTCTTGTGACACCCTTGCCGTATGAGGCCGAGCATTGTCTTGTTGAAAAATGGCTCCTGGGAGCCGTTGCAAGAGTTGCAATACATGTTTTTGCAGGATTTCATGAACATACCGCTGGGCTGTCATGGTGCCACGGAACAATACTAGGGGTGACCGTGTATTGTAGGCAATGGCACCCCATACCATCACACCAGCTGTGGGAGCGATGTGTCGCTGTACAGCAAAGGTAGGATTGAAGCGTTCACCACGGGCTCTCCACACGCGAACACGATTGTCATCACTGCCGAGATTGAATCTGGATTCGTCGCTAAAGACGACCTGGTTCCATTCCGCTGCAGTCCAGTTTCCTCGTGCACGGCAAAACTCCAAACGGAGGCGTCGATGGGTGGGCGTCAAAGGCAGCACACGTAATGGGCGCCGCGATACCAACTGTCCTTCAGCCAGGCGCCTTCGTATGGTTCGAGAAGACACAGAGGCCCCTAGTGAAGGTGCTACCTGTGCCTGGATGGCGGCCGATGAAGCAGTTGGCTGTACGCGTGCATTTCTTACGATGTGGCGGTCTTCTCGACGACTGGTCTGTCGAGGGCGTCCTGAGCCTGGTCTTCGTGTACATGACATCTCTCGGGTCCACTGGTCCCAACACCTCCTCACAACACAATCAGAGCGGCCTAATTGACGAGCTACTCGCCTAGCTGACCACCCAGCTTCCATCATCCCGACGATTCTCCCCCTCTCAAACTGCGACAACTGCTTATATTGTCTTCGAACACGGCGTAATGGCATGTCTATCTCAGCTCTTCCTTTGTAAATGATTCAGCACACTCAAACAAGCTTTGGTTACCTGTTTTATACTCCACAGAGTACGATGTTCAACGCCCTCTACCGGGTATACGTAATGCGCAATCACGCTGCATTTCTAATCATTTGCATATCTCCCCGACATGTACCTTCATTTCAAGTTTTGTTAAGATCCCGCAATCATTTCTTGGTGCGCTAATTTTTTTGTCCATGAGTGTATAATGAGATTAAAGAATTCATATAATACATATTGACATTATATTGATAAAAAATTTCACTAAGTTTAACAAAAATCTGTAAATGAATTTTATATGAGAAGTTTTGAATCATAAGTAGTGCATTCACAGTCATTGATAACTTTTCAATTGTGGACAGCGAAACTTTACAGATATTGTTATACAAATGAAGTGTTGAAAATTGTATCCAAACATGAAGTTTATTTTCTATTTTATATATTTTAGATGCAAATGTTTTATGACATTATGATTCCTGTTTATACATGCATTTAAAAATATTGTGCAATAGTTAAATTTTTGACTTTAAGCAATCAAGATAAATTTCATTACATGACGTATCTCTACTTATTACATTTTATTTTACATTAAATATGCCATTTTCATTTCCTCCTGTGTAATAATAATTCTATAAAGATAGTTTATTTGAAATGAGATATACCTAACTCTTAAAATATCTGTTTTCATCTTATTTTCAGTAAATGTTATCAAAATGAACTAAAAGCTATTTGCTTAAAATTGTACTCGTAATTATATTTCAATAGTTAATAGCAGAAACTTAAACACAACTTATTATGTGAATAGTATAAAATAAAGTAATTGGAAATTAGCAAACTAGCAACCAGTTCCCAGCTAATAGTAATGAAACAAAACAGAACTTTTCGAAATTGAAATTTTATACCAGTTTGAAATGACTGCCTTAAAGAAAATCGCAGCAATATCAGCTTTATGCGCCATTGTGTTGTATTACCAATGCAATAGTTTCATGGAAAAATAGAAACAGCGATATGATTTCAAAATCCCAACTACATTCCCATATACTTTTACCATCGACCTTCTATTCAATTTTTATGAAGTGGTAATAAGAAGCAAAGTATGTCCTTAAGTTACGAAAAATTGAAAGCGCCAACTGTTACATAGAACATGGATGGCTTTGTGTCAAAACGTCAAGTAAATTTTGTTCTTCCAAATGGTTTTTTTTATAATTTGGACCGTGGTAGAATATTTTTAAAATGTAATAAATATATCATTTCTATTATTATTATTTTTTACTGAACTGTCAATAAAACATCTAGTAAATGCAAGATGCAGTGACATTTCATCTTTTCCGATTCGTACTATCTGTACATAAACCCCTAGATAAACTTCTACAGTGTTGATCTGTCTATCCAAATTATGTTGAGGACCAATTCAGATCCGCAAATAATATTTTATGGCACAAAAGAATAAGACGACTTAAAAAAATCTAAAAATGAAAGTAAATAAATAAAGGTTCAATAAATTACTACTTAATGATAATTATTTACTTGTTACCCCTTAAAATACACAAATAACTCTCTAAAAATGAAAGAAAATTGATTATATAATGTACAGTAGTGATTAATTTCGTTTCATAACTATCTATGGTATTGTAATCCAAATTATTGATTCTATCCGTCGAAACAATCAGCTTAAAACGAAAATTATTTAAGAAAGCCACCCTTCAAGTTTGCTGGAAAAGCTGTATTATGCATTTAATTGCTCGACTGATTGTCATTCCTCTTGCAAAGACAAAATTAAATGGGCGAGGAGAAAAGCCTTGGATCCGAGTGCATTAAAGAAATTACCAATGTGTCAAGAACTTTCCAAATGGCAGAAAGAAAAGTCATACTGTTAGTTACGCATCTTTCATCCGGCATTGTGCTAGAATGATAAAACCCAATTGATCAGCCTTATTCCACTACTCTCCCTGCCTCTTATTTGCCATTGCTTTATTACTGGAAAAGCTTCTTTTCACTGCAGAGGAGAGTAAACGCTGTGAATGGCAAATTACTAGGCACGCGTATGCTCCGAAACTGACACGCTTGATAGCTAATTGCATATTAAAATTAAAACACTTCTGTCTCCCATGGTGTACTTTGCATTGGCGTTACATGTGTGCTCTTTTCCCCTAATAAATGCAAATAGAGCGTGGATAAAAGTGCCATCCATTTTCTCTTTCACTTTTAATAGTGTTTTCAATATATAAAATTGATTCTCCCCTTACGCTGGTGAAGTATTTGACATGCGGTGTTTGCCTAAAAATAATTTTCATGATTAATGGTTAGATATAACCGTATTCTGGGCTGTAACGAATGCATATGTTGCAACTTTCGGAGTCGTAGCTCTCTTTTATAGCTGTATTTTTGAAGCTATATGCTCTATTTTTTGAAGCTGTATATTTTTATTATTATACCTAAATTAACAGCTTTGTTTTACTTTAAAATTGTTATCAATTTGAATCAATTTAACAGGTTTATAAATTATCTCAGTGAGAAAATTTATGGTGCCCGGTGTAAAGGGCTTAAGTAAAAAAAAGTGATTTTTAGATATTTGTTAGTATTTATACAAAAAAAATCTTTTGACTTGTATAAAAGGCTTAGGTCTATCAATTTTGTGTACAAAAGTACATTTCTTTGTACAAAATACTCAAGTCGAAATTATTGTTCTGCGATTGGTATAAAAGCCAATAACTTGGTATATTTAAATCACTGTTTTTGTCTTAAGCCCTATATACCGGTCACCATAGAAATATATTAGAACGTTTCCAATTAGACTTACTGCAAAAATCTGCAAATGAATTTTATATGAAATGTTTTGAATTATAAGTAGTACATGCACAATCATTGATCACTTTTCCATTATAGACAACGTGACTTTACAGATATTGTAATACAAATGAAGTGTTGAAAATTGTTTCCAAACATAAAGTTTATTTTCTATCTTATACCTTTTAGATGCAAATATTTTATGACATTATGATTCCTGTTTATATATGCATTTAAAAAAATGTGCAATAGTTAAATTTGTGACTACAAGCAATCAAGATAAATTTCATTACATGATGTATCTCTACTTATTACATTTTGTTTTACATTTAATATGCCATTTTGATTTTCTCCTGTGTAAGAATAAATCTTTAAAGATAGTTTATTCGAAATGAGATCTACCTAACTCTTAAAATGTCTGTTTTCATCTGATTTTTAGTAAATGTTATCAAAATGAACTAAAAGCTATTTGCTTAAAATTGTACTCGTGTTTCATAACATATTTATGTATACATATAACATATGTATGCATAAATATGTTCTTAAAATACAATAAACGAATTGCTTGCACACACACAGATATATATATATATATATATATATATATATATATATATATATATATATATATATATATATATATATATATATGTGTGTGTGTGTGTGTGTGTGTGTGTATGAGTATTGAGCTCTAACAAGCCATTTATTTTGTTTTATTTTTAACTTTAAAAATAATTTTGAGCTATTCAGTTGTTGAATCATGATTATAAAACATCCATGGCTCTAAAGAAATTTAAACAGTAAATGTGTTTTATACAAATGCAAAATTATAGGGTAATTTATAGGTCTTAAGAAAATGAAAGAAATGGTCTATTTTTAATGATATATCTGCGCTTTTCCCACTTTAATAGTGAAAGTGAATCGATTGATGTCATAAGTTTCGAAAGAATCAGTTTTCCTTGGTTGCTTACATCCATACACGGGTTACAAAATTGTTGTGATGCATTCGTGATCTATCACAAAGGAAAAATGCATTAATAATGATATATTGCATTAATATATTGCATGAATATATTGCATTAATAATCATTTCCAAATTTTCAACGTTTATAAAGCAGTTCAATAAGAATTTATACTAAATGATACTTTGTCATATTGTTGAGCATCACAGCTTGCAATCACCGTGCATTATCAGACATTGTGAAAAATCAATACATAATACAAATGAGGTCATATCTTAGTCAACATGCCCTTTCTAAGAGTTTTAAGCTTTACGTGAGAATATAAAGTGCTCAACTTAAAGTATATTATATTTCATTTAAAAAAAATATGAAAGACTGTTAAAATGCACCTAACTCCGCCTATGGCATTTTAAAAGGGCAAGCGATGTTTTCAGTCCATGCATTGAAAGCTATTAACACTCAAATTGATCTCTATGGAGATCTTTTTTTTATTTCCTTCCAGGGCAATATTAACTGATAAATTGCAGCTTTTTACTCTGGTCATCGTCAGTTCTTATAATGTATCCTGCAGCAACAAATTGATTCTACGTGGAGGAAAATTTCTTTTAAAATACAGAGTGCGTTTCACTGAAGCAATTAAGAAGATTGATTGATTGATGTGTGTATTTCTATTTCCAGGAATATAAGCTGCAATCAAAGACTTAATATTCTTAATATTTACTACCAGTCGGAGACTAAATTGACTAGGAAAACTAGATGACTGCTATCGGGGGATATTAAATTGCTTTCGAAAGAAGGAAAATTACAGCAATTGTGTTCATTGTTTATACAGAACTTCTAAAAATTTCGTATTTCTGTACGCTGGGTACGAATTTTTGAAATAAAAAACAGCACCACTTTGCATGTATGATGTGTGAATATACAAAGCGAAATAAACCTAAAAAAAATAAATGAACTTCTAGGTAATAACATTCGACTAAAAAATAGCCACCTGTTTTAATTTTAATTTAACATTCATTTTCGAACAACAGAATCGACGAATGAGAATGGCATTAATTACAGCTTCCATTCTTTCTGGTAGAGGCTGGGCTAGATTCATTTAGTAATTTCCTTTCATTTCCGCTCCTTCTGGCTTATGTCTTTTGTTAAGTTCATATAGGTCTTAAAATCATGAAGTTTGTCTTTTATCCTTTGTTTAACATACTCCCATAAATTCCCTATAAGACGTTTGCGTGTTGTGTAAATGTCATGAATGTTTTGGGTATTCAGTATTTAAGCCCCATTTCTCCTAATTCATTAAAACATTGTCGAAAATTCATGCGTAGTGCCTTGAAAAATCATTTTAGGTAAGGTAGGTTTTCACCGCTAAAACAACCTCCTACGCTTAGCAGAGCTTCTTAGACATGATTCAAATGAATGGATTTATTCTGACTTCCGTCAAACTCAGCCTGTAGATTCATTGAAATACAAACAAATTTTGATTTATCTGGCAATTAGGGTATCGCTATTGAATTATTATGAGCTTTAACCCATACAAGAGCAAACATTAACGTAGAAGCTTTTCGCAAATTCTACATCATATACTGGTTGTATGGCCTAGTATTTCACTTCATTCATTAAAACATTGTCAAAAATTCATACTTTGTGCTCCGAATAATCATTTTAGGTAATTATACTAGACGGTGATCTTTTTAACAGCTAAATCAACCTCCTACACTCTGCGGAGCTTCTTAGACATGATTCAAATGAAAGGATTTATTCAGACTTCTGTAGAACATAGCCTGCAGATTCATTGGAATACAAACAAATTTTGATTTCTCTGGCAATAAAGGTATCTCTATTGAATTATTATGAGCCTTTACCCTTACATGTTGAACTATGTTAAGAGCAAGCATTAACGTTGATGTTTCTCAGAAATTCTGCATCATATAGTAATTTTATGGAGCAACCTATATAAATATCATCGCATTATAATCTTTTTTGTTCAGGGCTCAATATATCTGTAGTAATTTCAGTAAAATATATCATATTTCCTTTTAATGATATCCCTAATTATAAGACGATAGCATTAATATTCATGTATATAAAGATATAATTATATAAGAGTAGGCGTCGCAAAATATATTAGTGAAAAGTATGCAAATATCGGCATTTTATGCTCTTCAATTATCCTTCATTCCTTAAAGACGAAGCTCCAAAGATAGAAAGACACATGCGTAATATTCCTCGTAAAAATATGTTCCTGTAATCCGATCACAGAAAAGGAGTCACTAATTCAACATAACACTATGTAAATGGTAAATGGATTTTCCTGAAAAATAAAAGCAACTTAATCCTCTGAAAGAGCCTGAGTCAATTCGAGATCAAAACATAAGTAAGATTTGAAAAAGGGGCTTTCAAAACCCATTCATACGTTTCATCTGTTTTCGAGCGGTACTCCCATGTAAAGGAGACACATTTTGGTACAAAAATAAAGCGATCTCCTTTATTTCAGCATTTATTATCTTGTCCTCGAACCCTCTTTCATCGTCATGGCGGAAGAGTTTCTTTGATAATTGAAAAGATTCGTGAATCCATGAAGAAGAGAGGGGGCCGGAGAGGGGGATTTCTTCCTCTCTCAACTTAATTCCGAGGACTTAATTTTCTTAATATCTCGCTAAGTCATTTATCGTTATACTGGAATGCCTTTAAAGAGCGCTTTTGAATAGGCACTTGAGCTAGCCGTGAATCTATGTTAATTAAAAACATGGTAAATGTTTCTTTCTATTCTTTGGAAGGTTTTAATTACGGTGCAATAAAACGCTATCTGGAAGTATAAAAACTTATTTTCTGCAGCTTTTAGGAGGAGTTAACAGAAAAATTGGATGAACTTCGCCGCTTAGTCGTTTTATCTGGCTGTTTAATAAATTTTTTGATGTTCGACCCATTAAATGTCACCATTGTTGTCCCTTCAAAGTTTAAATATTGAAATTTAATGAAGTGCTATCGATTCATTGGAATTTCTTTAAACCACATAAGGAATTTGTCACGGAATGAATTGAATTTTAAAAGGAATCTGAAGTTCTCCCTCGACGTGTTGTTTTAAGGTTTAATAGTTCATTACGGCTCTTCTTTCAATATTTCTTATTTAGTGGACATTTAAAGAGGAGACATCAACGGATTTTGAATTTAACATTGCTGTTTCAGTATTATATTAAACAACTTTATTATTTTTGAAAAACTGTTGATGTAATTTAAGGCTGTTATAACTCATTTATCTTTCAAAGAAATACATTACCGGAATGTTTTTCAGAAATACTTCCATTTAAAGCATTTTCGTTGATGTGTACTGTTTGAATAATCAACATATTCATTTGAAATTTTCATCTGCTAAATTTACATTTTTTTATATTAATGAAGTTATTTATTGAAAATAATGACAATATTTCTATTTCCATATCTGGATGTGGACACTGTTGCCAATTTAGAGTTTATAGCAGAATATCTTATGCGGTGTAAACCAACATTTGCTTTCAATGCTATTTTTTTTCAAAATAGTAAATTACGACTAGTTCTGTCAAGCGTGTATGACATAAGCATAAATTTTTATGCACAATATTTTAGTTTTTATCAACAATTATTTATAACGGGGAGATTAAAGCATAAAACAGCTTGGAGACATATATTTCTGTCAGGACATTCCATCCCCAACACCATTTTGTTGGTAATTTTACTATGGCAGCACCATATATGTGAACCACACTGATCCCGATGAGAAATCAGCAGAGAAATGTCAAAGCCGTTATAGGAACTCTAGCACACTTTGTTGAAGCCCGCGACGCTAACCACAGATTTTTTTACATAAAGCTTACATTCTATTTGAATGTGCAAGATGAAGGAAGTTACCTGTCTCAAACCCCACATCCGTCACAATATTAGTAAACGTAGTTTGGAAGTAAGATCACCACACTAGTGAATACTTGTACAGGGTGTCCCAAAAAACCTTGACACATTTTAAAAATTTATACAAAAAAAGTTTACAAGGTAAGAACTGGAAATTCACAGATGTGTTACTGTATATATTGAAGTTTTTTCTGTCTCAAAAAAGTTGAACAGGTGGCGCTAGTTGTTCCCTGAGAGCGAAAGTTGTAAAATGGCTACTCCATCAGAGAGAGCAATATTTGTTGGCTGGTATTTCAGAACGAAATCTGTTACGGAAATGTAACGAAATTTGGAAAAGATCCTCCAAGCCGTAACAACGTCTTAGCTTGGTATAGAAAGTTTCTGGAAACGGGAAGTGTCCTTGATAGTCAGTTTTAGTGTTGGAGAACTTAAAAGACGCATAATTGCTGCAATTTCATGTGTTACGGAATCCATTTTGGAACACACATAGGCTGAGATTGATTACCAATAAGGTGCTCTCCGGGCCACAAAAGTTGCACATATTGAAAGTCATTGACTGTACTAGAAAGAAAAAAACTCTTATATATAAGGTAACCCGTATGTGAATTTCTAGTTCCTACCTTGTGTACTTTTTTTGTACAATTTTTAAAAATGTATCAAGGTTTTTTGAGACACCCTGTACTTTGTTTACTTTTACTTTTAACATGCATTTAAAACTTTTCTGTCTCTATTTTTATTTATATTATTTTGAATTCCTATTACTTCACTTTATTCTTCGAATACAACTCAATATATTTTTGAAATTCCCAGACAGAGGACATTTCGCATTATCACTAGAGTTCAATAAGTCTGAGTTTGGACCAATTTGAATTCCTTTGAGTGGGTGTTTGACCATTGCTTCATTCACATATAATGCTCTTCCGTATAGTATGCGTGTGCTGTTCAACGTTGGTATATCATATTTGTACAGTCCAATATGTATTTATAACCAAGACACTTGCTTTGAGACGCATTCTGACATTTTTTTTCTGTCTTAATCTCCGTCTGGACCTTTAGATCCGCTTCCCGGAAAATCCTCTTAGCCTCTAAACTATGCACGCCAGTACTTAACCCCCCTACCACAAGACTTATCTGGAGTAATCTTCCTTAACGTGTATCTTACACAGCCGCGTATTTGTCGATCTCGTGTCGCATGTCCCACGTAGGTGTTGGCGAACCCTCCTCCTCCCTCATCTTCGCGAGAAGAATCATTAGCGATGTTTTTCGAAGACTCATTAGCTGCACGCG
>OU015493.1:89658431-89668431 GCA_907164885.2 Dolomedes plantarius | reverse complement strand
ATGATTTGTATAAGTATTTAACTTCGTAGCATAATAAACATTTCGACGTATTGTCATCGGCATTTTTCCAACTTGGATTTGGAAAGCTTTATGCATTATGTAACGTAGCTAATAAATATTCAATTGTGAATCTTTTTTTAACCGTGCATGCTAATAGATTAGATTATGCAGTCATATTTAAGCATTCAATGTTTTATGTTACAATGTTTTATGTTACAATTTTCAGTTCTAATTTCCTTCTAAAGTTTATACTAAATATAAGATGTCAATGAGAATCAATATTTCCGTTATATTCTAAATCACATCATAAATAGAGGAAGACTTCGTTTACAGAAGCACAGTAAACCGTTAAATAAAATAAATGACTTAAATATGATCCTATTACCCCCTTGTTGTTAGTGTAAGTGAAATGCTTTCTGTACCGTTTACGCTCATACAGAAA
The DNA here is from genome assembly GCA_907164885.2 of Dolomedes plantarius. Taxonomy (NCBI): domain Eukaryota; kingdom Metazoa; phylum Arthropoda; class Arachnida; order Araneae; family Dolomedidae; genus Dolomedes; species Dolomedes plantarius. The sequence continues at coordinate 89,667,989 of OU015493.1, read as the reverse complement.
TCTCTGTGTGTTCCAACTTTAATGATATGTAATGTTCTGTTTCTATTGCTGTGAAATATATATAATTATTCTTAGTTTTCTCTCTATGAACCCTGAGCCTATATTTCACGCTATGAAACCCACCTAAAAACTACCCACCTAAAGGATTTCCATTTAATGGGTGATATCTCAGAAAGATTTTGTAACTTACAGATGTAATCCTCAGTTATATTCTCATATTTTATAATACTCCTCGTTTATGCTTTCATATTATCATGACGAGACTTTACATTTACATTAAAGTCAGATTATTTCAAGCCGATAGAAAAGAGATGCAATAGTAATTAAATGAAGGCCTTATTTGAATAGTGGTCCAATTCCATTCTTGTTCATTTCGAGATACAGAGCCTTAAAGTCTAATAAGTGCTGAGAAATGACTGCTGAAGTCTGATTTGTAATGCCCTCTGTTGGCAGTAGAAATAAGCTGGAGGTGTATCAGTTGAAAAATAAGATAGCGATGACTTGTATGAACATGAAAGTGGGGCTAACTCCATTTCTTTTTTTAAATTGGAGTTGGACCACTATTCAAATAAGGCCTTCAGATATACTCCCAATTAAATGCATATTTATTGGTAATTGTATGAAGTATGGGTAACTAGTGCTGTTTGAAAGGACTAGTAATTCTGCTGTAGTACTTATGAAAATAATCAGAGCTTAATACTAAGGGGAAAGGCCGCAGTATGGTCAGATTGTACAATTATTTGATTGTATTATAATTTGTCTGTTTAATGTGTTTGAAATAAAGCAAGATATTTTAATAGGAAGAAAATTAAACTCTGACCAACAAATATATACCTAAGGTTTTTTTTTAACTTTTATTTGAGCAATATAAAAATTTCTCGACAAAAATTATTAAAATCATTAGGGCTAGTAACAGAAGAAAACCTTAAAATTCATCGTAATTTGCAAAAATAAAATAAAATAAAATATCTCAGCAAAAGAGAAAATGTCAAATTAGTGTCAAATTAATCAAACCGTTCAGTAATATTTCTAAGTAAAATCATCCTATATGCAGTACTGTACAGAAGAAAAAAAACAGGAGTGATATCTTTCGGACAAAATTAATCACGAATAAGTACTCCCCTCTTTCTAAATACAATTAAAAATTCTTTGTTAAGCTACCTCTCTATTAATGGTTTATTCAGCAGTATAAATTGCTTTCCGGGGAATAAGATTTCATTTAAATAGAACTAAGTATTTCAAAAGCATGAAAACGAAACATATGTATAAGATATAAAAAAAATACCTATGTGAAAATTAATGTACTTAGAGTTTAAAACAAAATCCAAAATACTTCCTCGTGCGTAGTAGCTATGAAAAATCATCTGAGTTTGAAATTGAAAAAGGCAACCAGATACGAGTTGCGAGTAGGACTGTCTTGACCCTGGTTGGTTCTGAAGAACCACATAAATACCATGCTCGCGAGAAGAATCATTAGCGGAGCTTTTCCGAGTCATTAGCCTCACGCAATGCGACAGCTTAGCTTTTCTGAACTAAATGTGGAAACGGACACTCTAGCTGCCAATGTTTGGAAACAACTAGGTTGTTTAACGATTTCTGTATCGCAAGAGTGTATGCTCGTCGAAAGCATCAAAATATGTACGGATGGGCACTTAGGAATATTCGACGAAGTAATTTCTTATATTCTCCCAGATACTTTTTATCAATAAATCCCTATAAATGTTAAACATGATATACAATAGGAAAATATATCGCATTGTAATGAAGTTTATCGAATAATAAATGAGGAATTCGTATAATATCATGTTCAATAAAAAAAAGTGGTGGATATATGCTATTCTTTCGATCATAAGGGTAATTTTTTTTAACATATAAATTCATTATAACTAAAATCCTGTCTTCAGTAATTCCAAACCATTTTTTCTAGTAACTTAACCTAATCGGGTAATACCATAATAGGTGTCATGGCGGTACCACGGGGTCTTTTTGAAGTTTCTTTTTGACTTCAAGAAAAATTATAGTTTGATAAATCCCTGAAATCCACATCATTGCAAGAATCTGTGTCGAATTTCGATCATGCACTCCCTGTCAGACTTAATGCCTTTAACCAACGCTTGTATAACAATTACTGATGTTGCGGATAACATGCTGGCCTTTAGTGTGCCTACCCAGAGCCTATAGGTCCAAAACTCGACCCTGGTAATATCGTGGGTAATATGGATATTACCCTCGATATTACCCCACCCAGAATCTCCCCGTTTCTGGGTGGATGTTAGAGGCCACCCAGAATCGGGTATAAACTGTAGACCACTGTCTGATTAGCTCTTTTGTTGGAAAAGATTACCTTATATATATATATATATATATATATATATATATATATATATATATATATATATGTGTGTGTGTGTGTGTGTGTGTGTGTGTATATATATATATATATATATGTATGTATATAAATATATAACATTTCTTCAAATCTAATTATTAAAATTATTAAAAAACAAGAAAAAAGCTTAATCATTAGAAAATAAAATTTACATAATTTTCAAAAATGAAAATTAGTAAATTTCGTGTGGTTTTTTTTACTTTTCTATTCATTAGTAACAGTATTTTACTTGTTGTTGTTTTTCAATGACAAAATATCTAATTTATTGCTCACCGCATTTTTTACTGATACAGGGTTTCTCCTGTGAGCACTTTCCACAAACATATTTTTTACGTGCACAACAGATTTTCGTGGTTCTATTATCGTTGCGTTATCTTATTTGACACGTTTTAGGTGTATGCATTTTTTTTAACCTGTCGATGTTCCTTCGATATATTTTGTTTCTCAGATATTTTATTTTTGTTAATACAAAAGAGAAAAAAAATTTACTCTCATAATAAATTTTCTTAATACAAAATGATAAAAAAATAAATTATAAATTAACTAGGTGGTACTGTTTGCCTATATTAAGGACAGCCTCAAAAATGACTAAAAACATGGTCTAGATTAATCTTTTTTGCTTACATTTTTATTAAGTTCTTTATAATAGTGTCTGTATTTATTATAGAAGCATAGACTTGGCACTATCTTACAATAGGGCGAAGTGGCCCAGTTGTCAATTGCAGCGGGCTAGAGATCTGAAAGTCATTGGTTCGATGCTCGTCGCTGACAAAATCCACTGTCGTGTACACTAATGGTGGCTGGTGCACGTAAAATTTTCGTGGCAGCAATGTCCTCCAAGTTCTCAACATTACCTCTAGAGGTGCGGGGGTCAAGTGTTCTGGCCTCGTCACTTGACTCAGTTCAAAATTACGGGACTGGTCCTTTGGCCAAGTCGGGCTCCGACCCTTATGGTGCCAGTCAAAACATGAGCTGAACCTTCATCTCCCATAGCCTTCGGGACTTGATCTGATATTGCTGTCGGTCAAGTGGCGTAAGCAACAACAACAATTTCTTACAGTGAACAATATTTTCAGTATATCGGATCGAATAAGTGGGAAAACAGAAACAACCTATCAATTTAAAAACTTATTTTTACAATTCCGGCTTAACAGAAAGCAAACCGATTTTATAAGTGAACATAGAAAAACAAATTCTCAAACATACTCATTTTACTTCTACATTATTGCGTTTTGTGCATTTATCGAGTTCAATATTATCAATGAACGTAGTCACGGCTATAAGCAGCTCATGGCACTTCCAGTATATTTCGATCTAAATCTTTTACCTTCTGCTTCAGTGCCTAGATCAAAAGTTATGAAAAGTAAAACTTTGATTGGAGAAAAACTGAAGTAAAAATACCATTATCCGAAATCCTTTCTTTACACATAGTGCATCACAAATGCACTCTGGCACATATGCATATTTTTGCCCCGCTTACTTGAAAATATTCTATAAACAACCTCTTGCCTTTTTTAGTATGCAAAGCTTCCAACCGGGCTAATCCCGAACTCCTGGATATTAATTGAACTTCCTAATATCCCGGTCACGTTTCCCAAAAGATGAGGAAAGTTTTAAGTAAATGTAGCATAATCAATGAGCGCCATTTTCCTCTGGCAGCCGTTTAAACGAAATCCGCAATCTTTTGCTCCCCAACTCGGAATTGCAAATCAAAGCGTTTCTTTGATGGAATCTGCTTTAATGAATGGAATAGTCTACTTTAACAAGTGGAATGGCTGTTGAATTAGAAGCTAATCGGTTAGAATGACATGCATAGATTTTCTGCATTACTTTGGAATATTTGTTCATGTAATGAACAAATAGTAAATGAGAGAGGGGGTTCCCCTTTTTTATTGTTTAATTGAGGTTTAATATAAATGAGGCATTGTAAAAGTTTTCGTGATTGTGAAAAGCGACATTTGAGCGGAATGACTTCTACAAAGAGTATTAACGTTTATAGCCTTGTGCTATTTTGAAAAGCTTTTAAGTATTTCTGAAAGTTTTTACTCGTAAACAGAATATTTTATCTCGGAGAAAATAAAGACTTAGTACTCTTTATTTATTTTTCGAACGAACATTATTTGTTTACTTTAGGTAAAATTTCCGGGTTTAGTTTATGAATTCAAGCTAATGCATTGGGAAATAACTTTTGATGTGCAAATTTGTTTATACCCAAGAGTTTATACCAAGTTAAGAAATAGGCCAGGACTAGATTTCTTCCAGTTCTTTGATTCAACACTGCCCTTAAGTAATTACATTACAAAAATATCAATGGAGTAGAAAAATTCACTATATTACGAAATTTTTAAACAATTTTTTTCTGTTGTCAAATATATTCTTATATATTTTTCAACTAACAAGTTTTAATATTATTTAAATTTTATGTAATTTTTAGTTGATTTTTTTAGAATTAACTTTATACGGTTAATATAGCTTTGTATCACGATTGTGCACATGAAATCCTTTTCAGGAGAGACTTAACAGGAGAAATTCCTAATCCATTTTAATTTCTGAACTCAATACCAAGTATTTTTATATTTGCAGAAATTCCATGTAATGAAGATTTCACCATTGTCTATAAATTCACTCTATCAGAGTACTGCATTATAAAATACATTGTTTGTGACTTACAGAATTGATTTATTTTACCATTCAAAACTTTCTTATTATCCGTGTTCTCTTATACGACCAAATTCTTTATATAAATTACACTACACTACGATGCGTCTAGAATTTTGTATAAGCTCCGGTTAATACTTATACATTTCAAAATACATGCTTATGTAATTATATTTTCATATTAAAACACACAGGCACAATTTCTGATTCATGACTATTTTATAGTGCTTACAAAAAATTATATCAAAAATAATAGTTTTAGATATACAATAGATAGTAATATGTAAAAGATGAAGAAGTTAGGTATGCAATATATTGTAATAAGTAATAATTTTCAGAGTAATATATTATTTTGTAATGGAACATAAAATTGAAACAAACATGCGTTTGTTTTAATTTTTTTTTGTATATCGTGGTGCCTTGTGTCTGTATCCGTAGGCAAACTTAAAAATAAATAAATTAAGTTTAAAAATAGATTTAAATAACTTGATAATACTAATTTCCTTCAAGAAAACATCCTCAAAAGCAATTCAATTTTATAACATGTCTATTTTAATTTAAAGAACCTTTTTTTAAATTTAATAACATAAATTTAATATCTTCAATGTACTTAACGGGTCCTTATAAATATCCTATGCAGTTAAATTCCGTTGTACATCTGATTTAAAATCCTTCTTTCTATATTGAGACAATTCCTGAATTAGATTACCTGCCCTTATAATTACTGCATTGAAATCATTTTTCATCTGGCAAAAATGAGTAAGGAATCAATATATCATCATGTTAAAACAATAAACCTGAACAGAAGTACAAAAAAAATCAAACAATGGGAGTCATGACCTCTATTATTTTACCAGAAAAGCCTATTAATGAAACTTGTAATATCGAATACTCTTATGCTAGACTTGATAGATTTTTGAGCGCTATCATTTCTCCGATCAATATAACATGCATTGTTAGGATAAAAATACTAAAATAAACATTAAAGTGATAGTAAGTATTAGGTGCTGAAAGTTCTCATTAAATATTATCAATATATAAAAAATTATGTAAAATAAATCTTAGCAAATGGGGGTTGACTATTATGAATTATTTGACGATATCTAATTAATGTTTTTGTATCGTAACTTTCATTGCAGTTGTTTTTGATTAGTGGGTATGAACATAAAACAAGGAAATATTGAATTTGCCTTGTGTACTTAATTATGTTATGACTTTTTTCCACTTTGTGCCCTTAGAATTAATTATCAAGAATAATGTCCAGGAACTGAATTTGTGGCTATTATTTTAATTATAAAACTAAGTCCCGATAGCGAATTTTTTTTATCATGCACACCAGAGAGTTGAAGGCATTTTTTAAAACTTGGTTAGTAGTGTAGAATATGAAGCTATTTGCCTAAGCTGTCACCTAAATACAATGCATTGTGAGTTTAAGTAGGTGTCTATCTAATTATTTACGATAATTTTTTCTTATATGCAGGGTTTTACGAATGGAGTATACAGCTTTAAATGAACTTAGTGAACAAATACCAATACATGAACAATACTAAATGTCAAGTAAATGTAGTGTAACACTTACAGTTTCAACATAGACAGTTTATAACAGATATGATAGCCCCCTGTGTTATGATAGCCTCATGTGGGTATCCCATCTGTGATCGATATCTTGCCACACATGACAGAGAATATCTGTAACTTCACCAATGGCAGCGGTTATTGTGAAAAGCAACGCATCCGAGTTCTTGATCTTAACCCCTCAAGGAAAAACAAGGCTAATGGTATAAGACTGAGTAAAATTCATGCTTAGATGCTTTTATACAAAGACACCTGACATGGAGAGGTATTTTAAATGGTGGGACGTATAACGCCATTTAGTGTTTCTTTATTTTAACAAAGTTACGTGACTGATGCGTCTCGCTACATTATGATATTTACTCAACATGTATATGACTTCGTAGTAATTCTCTGTTTAAATATAAACTTTCCTCAAGGTTCAGAACAGCCCTGTTCTTTATCGAAACATTAACTTCGTGTAAAATTAAAGATTTGATACTTTTAACCTTAACAACAGATCTTAGACTTATATAAATATGCTTCAGTCACTTTTATAATTTTATTTAGATGCTATTTTATTCAACAGCTCGGGTACATTTGACAAGTCAGGCTCGTCGTATGTTTTTTTTTAGCTAAATTGCAGAATGACGAGTATACCCGGTCAAGGGATTAGAAACAATATTTAGCAAATTTATATGAGATTAAATCTGATGCATGTGGAGAATTTCTTCCAAATAGTACATCGGTATCCAAGGGGCTTAGTTGATATTCTCTTTTAACTGGTTGTTTTATAATGTCGGTATGCAGTTTAATTTTAAATTCAGTTAATATAGGAAGGTTAAACTTAATAGCAAAAATTTTTATCCAAAATATAACGCATTTTTAGCGGAGGTGATCTTGGTAATGTTGCTTATTTCAAAATGGCAAGCGGTAGTTCTTAATGTAAACTTAAGAGTAAAAATTCGTAAATGTCAACTTAATAGTAAAATTCGTAAAAATTCTTTATGTAAACTTAATAGTAAAAATTATTATCCAAAAGATAAGGCATTTTTAGCTGAGGTGGTCTTGGTAATGTTGCTTTCTTCAAAATGGTAGGCGGTAGTTCTAAATGTAAACTTAAGAGTAAAATTTCGTAAATGTAAACTTAATGGTAAAATTCGTAAAAATTCTTAATGTAAACTTAATGGTAAAAATTTTTATCCAAAAGATAAAGTATTTTTAGCTGAGGTGGTCTTGGTAAGGTTGCTTTCTTCAAAATACAGAGGTCGTAAATTCTATAGTACTCCTGGCAGGCGGTAGTTAAGACATTCCTTATGGATTCATTAGTAATTCTTTTGATCATGGTTTATTCGTAACGTATGAGAAGTAAAAGCTTAATTAAAAATATTTAATCACGATTCTCTTTAAAAAAGCTTTTAGTTTCTGTAAATCTTGGGACCTGTTCTTTATATATAAATTGCGTATGCATGCATACACTAGTGGCACATTAATCTTTCATCAATAAAATAATGCTGGAACATTTCAAGCCTCTCGTGATCTCACTTCTCCTGAGTTAACAATGTTAACAGTGCTAACTGGTGCGGCTTGTGACGAGAGTTCCATTAATTAAGCCAGGAGTCTTTGTTGAGTTGGAAGTTTGTCAGCTTGGGGAGCAAAATGCGTTGCCAGACTTCTCCTGGTTGATTCCCAGATTTGGTAAACGTTTTGAAGTGTGAAAAGTAATTATTCAAATTGGTAAGACCATGAGTCGTTATCGGGAAGTCTGACTTTATTTTGATGACAATTATATAATACCGGATGTCAAAGAGTCTGCCTCAACTCTTCCGGTTTCACTAGTAAGATGGCTCGGCTAACAAGGTTAGCAAAGTTTTACTTTATGGTGGGAAAACAATTATGAACTTACACAATTTCTAATGACTGAAGAACTATAAAATACGAATAACATTACTCTTGGAATAAAAAAAAACTAACATATTACTCATATGCATTTTTAGTGCAAGACGAATTTAAACCATTCATTCTCATTTGAGAAAAAAATTTCATTCAGTATTTATAAAAAATATTAATGTTTATAAATTACTTAGCGTAATAAACAAACACCTTTTTTTTCTTTATGATTTTAAGATATATTTTGAGTAACGACACGCAATAAAACATTTAAACTACAAAAGAAATCGTAAAATGTGTTTGACACTTGAAACACTTCATTCGTAATGTAAAAAAAAAGTTTTATGTATGAGTAATATTTGGAACATCAAATACTGAATGGAAATAATTCAATGCCAAGTACTATACATTTACTCAACACAATAAAGTTAGAGCTTAAAATTTTTCATGATACGTGTAGAAGCAAAATTTCTTTCACTTGCTACCGTTTGGGATTTCAATTTTAACTACGTTAATTATAAGTTTGTCATCGAAGTTAGTAGAGTACATTTGGTTTTTACCATGATTTTTTTCAATAAAAGGATTAATAAAAAAATTTCCATAATTTTAAAACTGGGTTTAGGAATTAATCCCCAACTTTTTGCCGACTACTTTAGGCATTTTATTCTTAAAATATACTAAGTATTCGTTTATATTTACATGTAACATTCATATTAAGATACTTCCAATGCCATTACAAGCATTTTAGGTTGATCGTGTTATGTTCTTCATTTTAAAGATTTCTAAATACAGACTTCCTCGTTTATTTGCACTTCTTCCCTGAAACAGTAATGAGGGAAGCTCCTTAAATTTCTTCTCTATTATTAGGAACATCACCTCGTAGGTGATTGGCAGCACACAGATGCACTCGATTCAGTCATTGTTAACTCATTTAGCAAGATGTTAGAACTGTTTTCAAATGTGCAATAGCATGCGTATAAAAGACATAGCGTTTAGATTTTCAGCAAATCTCTTCACTAAAAAACTTGACCATGAAAATTTGAGCTTAGAAAATGTTAAATTCAATACAA
>OU015493.1:89603431-89655931 GCA_907164885.2 Dolomedes plantarius | reverse complement strand
ATATATATATATATATATATATATATATATATATATATATATATATATATATATATACAGGGTCATCGAAAAAGGTTGGACACATTTCATATCATCATATTTAATGAAATAATTACAATACAAACAATTCATTCGTTGTAATGTACAGAATTTAATAGAATTTTACCTTAATAAGTTTCAATATGAGCACCGTTGGTTGATCTGCACATATCAAGTCGCTAATCAATCTCTAACCAGGTGTTACGGAGCATGTACAGCGTCACTGTGGCAATTGCATCGACAATTCTCTCCCGTAAATGTGTCTAGTACCGTACCTTTACGCTGTGAACAATATTTTTGACGTAACCCCAGATTTGTACTCCTCTAAACACAACACAGAATGAGTTTTTTCCTGAACGGTTGACATTGCACTAACGGAAAGCCGAACGAAGAACTCTTCCACCTTGCATCGCTTCTGCGCAACGTTCCAAGTCACGGTTGCGTCAAGCCCACTGCGGGGAAGCTTGGAACTCTAACAACCACACCATATGAGCGGCTTTTGATAGTATATAAATTAATAGAATATAAAAGTTGTAACTTATATATATATATACTAGGGGCTTCGCCCCTAGCCTCGCTACGCTCGCTCCTCTGGTGAATCAAGTGAATGAATGACTCAATAGTTTTTTTACAGCGATTGAGTCATTCATTTGTTTACAGTTGAAGCTTCCACCCCCCCCCCCTCCCGACGAAATGGATGAAGCCCGGCGAAATGGATGAATGGGTGAAAAATTGGTTCTTCTTTCAAAGGAAGCGAATGAGAAGATTTATTTTGAAGTATTTCTTTAAAATTCAATTAAAAATCGAAATTTTAAGATAGAGACTTGAAATGAAGTTTATATGAATGAGAAAGCTTTCATCTTCCAGTTGATATAAATATTTTCTTTGTAACATAATAAGTCTGAGAGCATCGAATTTATATATCTCGAAACGCATAAATTTTTTAAAAAAAAGGGTTTTCAATTTTAATAAAAATATCAGTCTGTTTTAAATTATTTTTAAACAAATGAGGTCTTGTTTGAAGGAGAAATGTCTGTAGTCTTAGATTGTAAAAAAAAAAAATTATACGATCCTTTTTTGGCGAGTTATCGTAATCTGAACATGAAAAAGTCAATATTTTCCCACAAAACATAAAATAAAAAAAAAAAACTTAAAGTCCGACGAATATGAGACATGTCTTACTTTCTTCCCCACATTGTTATGCATCGATTGGTATCGGTCTCGACCCCATACCCCCAGCGGTTTCGGAGGAGATAGCGTGACAAGCTTTTGACAGCGGCGGCGGCGGCAGCGGCAGTTAGTTCTTTTTAGAATAGAGAGATATATAAAGAAATGTATATAAAATATGAATTAAATTTATTTAAATCATCTAATAGTTTATAAAACTTTTAAGAATGTAGCTATAAACTCATTGTCAATAAAAGTTACACAAATACGTAAACCTTGTAAGCTCCCCATATATTTATATTTAGTCCTTAAAAACTCTTCCAATAAGCATTAAAAAGAAGTTTACTCTTCATAAGAAAACAATGATTCGGATTTCACGCAGCAGTTTAATTTATTTGACTTCAATAAAGTGATCTAGGAACGTTCCAATTCCCTTGCGTTCAGGCTTCCGCAGCTAGTAACCTGGTTAACCAGTCGACTTCTAGCGAAGCCTCCATTAATTAAGCCAAAAGCCTTCACCGTGCTGAAAGTTTGTCAGCTGGTGAAGTAAAACGCGGTGCTCCAAGTCCCTTGTCACTTCACAGTTCCGTCGAAATTTTCCCAAGTAAAGCAAGTAATTATTCAAATTGGGAGGACTAGGGTTTCGCATCGGGGAAACCTGACTTTATTCGATGGCGAATTACATTTCACATTCCCGACGCTTCAGGTCTGGATTGATTTCAATAATCAGCGATATGCATTGTATATTTGCTTGGTGGGTATAGCAAAAAAAGCTTCCCTTGAATGATATTTTCTCCGTTTAATTGTATGATGGAGGAAGAAAATTTGGTTTGGAAAAAAATATTATTATCTTTTGCTTGTTATTTTATTTTTATATTAAAGCAATATCTTCTACAATCCTGATTCATCATGCAGTTGGTTTCACAAATGTTTAAAAAATGTGTGCTTTTAAATATAGTGAGAAAACACCGAAGACCATTTTCTTAATTGCATTATCTAGTTAGGTTTGTATAGTGTATAGATGTATGTCTAAGTACTACTGCTTTAATAAAAAAAGTTTGGTTTGTTCTTTTTAAAACCAAATTTCATTTTGTTGTAAAATAGAAAACGAAAAAATGGTTTTTTCGGAACCAGTTTACAAATTAGGCAAAAGGATGACCAGACTCGAAATATAACAGTCATCTCGTACCCTGGTTAACATTTATTCATTATCAAATCGTTCATTAAACGGACGCCATGCTCGGTGGTTCTAACAAAGAGAGTGCTGAACACTGGTAGAAAATTGCAAGACAAAGCAATATTGAATATACATCAACACATGGCAACTAACGCCCTCTTCACATGAAAAATGCAACTAATTTCCGTTACAAGAAAATGCTGCTTCTTTAGATTGAAAGTTAATTGGCCATCTAGCAATAATTGAATACACAATTATTTTATGTTATCTGCTTATCTTCCGTAACATCTCTTCGCATTTGTTTGATGTTTTCACGCACTGGCGATTGATAGAAACACTACATTGTGTAAATACAACACCCGCTGATACTTATAAATATAAATGCACTTAAAAGGCTCATTTGAACCCCATTACATCATAAATATTTATACTGGGAAATCAAACCGTATTTTCAGCTGTTTTGAAGAACACATACATAAATATAAACTGGAGTGTGTTTCGGGCCAACCTAAATAAATACATAACAGATAACAAAACTTTTCTCGGATATCTATCTCCACAGAATCTCAGTTAAGATGTCACTTTGAAGGTGCAATCGCGTCATTTGGTTTGAGACGTTGAGACCTCTATTTTGGCATCGCCGGGTACAAATCAGGGCCGGAAGAAATAGGCTTTGGAGAAGATATCTCTGTGTGGGGTTTAAACTTGCCCAAGAAACTGACAAGCAGTTCATTTTCTTCTGCACCCCACCGCGCTCTGTTCTTCTCCGCAATACCAAAGAAGAGAAAATGTGTATAAAAAAATGTTTATATTCGCAAATGCTTCTTTTGTCCTGAGAAACGAATGGCAGTGCATATCATATGCCATGTATTTTAGAGTTCTCTTCCTCTATACGTATCGCCGCCGGCTATGTTATTGTATTTTGCTTCTTTCCGAAAATGGGAATTTCATTTCGAGTGCTACTGTTGCAAGAGAGATATTTTATGCATTTTTTATGTATTGTTTAAAGGAATGATGTCACTGAATAGTATTCCATTGTTTATTTCGGGGAATATTTTAACCTGTAGCTGGCTGCGAGTCTACGGGTGTGATATGGGTTCAGAATCTTTTACCGTTTTATAAAGTTCTATAGAGATAGCATTTTGGGATTTCTCTTCAGAGTATATTTCAAAATAAATTTTGACTAAAAAATGTTTCTGTATGCTTAAAAATATATGTTATAATAAGAACTTTTAGCTCATTTTAACGGTAATATTTCCCCTGTTTTATTTAGTCTCTAAATCCAAAATAGTTTGCCTTTTTCAATATTTGCTTTAGCTTTTCCTTTTTTTACCCATTAAAAATGTCATCTATGTACCCATAAACATTTTTATCTTGTCTCGCCCCTTTTTTTACCTCTTATGAAATAATTTTTGACCTTGATATTCTTTAGTTTGATGGTTTGTGTACAACTGCATATTTTATCGAAATGTCTCAGGACTACTGATGCATTACTCGATTACTCAAAGCTGTCTTGGTAACTCATGTAAAGTTGTCTGTCTGATTCGGCCTCTCTCATGCAAAATCAACTTATGAATCTCATTAGGATCTTTGTTTCAAAATATCCAATGGATTTAATCATAAATGATTATTTAGAATAAAATTAGAGATATTAAACTGCTAAACAAACTCTCTCTCTCTCTCTCTCTATATATATATATATATATATATATATATATCCTCTTTCATGGGAATTTGGAATCCGGCGCAAATAAATAGATAAACATTTTTATGAAAGTTCACTTCCATATGTGAGAGTGTACGTACAAACAAACCAACACAAACAAACAAACACAAACACACACACACACACACACATATCAATGTAACATATCAATGTAAAAAAAAAAAAAAACAGACATATGGAGCTATATGGCAGAGAGCATAAATTCGTGTTCTTGAAGTTACATAAGATATAATTTCTATTAGCTTTCATGTACACAAGAGTTGATCAATAGATTTTGAAATTCAATCTGAATTAACCATAAAATTCCAGTTAAAAAATGCATTCGATATTCCACAAAACTGTGCGCATAAAAAATGTACAATGAATTCTTTCAAGTATTTAATGAGAAATGTATCAATTTTTATGAGTGTTAGTGCCTCATCAGTTTGATCGTCTATTTATGGAGGTTATAAATGCCGAAATAAAATAAACGTTAATTCTTAAAATAAGTTATTTTATTCGACGCATAGTAAATTCCAATTAATGCAATGTACATTTCTTACGATTATAGTATTCTAACTAAACACATAAACGCAATTCAAAATTCAAAGAAAAAGAACAGTGCTTGATTTTGAAAATTACACTTCTTGTGCTACGTACGCATACGCAGAATGAAGAGAAGCCACGGTGACCGGTAAATGCATAATATATACATATATTTGTGTGTGTGCGTGTGTAACTTGTTTATTCTTGGGTATTAACAAAACAAAACATCCTGCAAAAAAAGTATTATGTTTGCATCAATATCCTGAGCAAACTAGATAATCTCTTTAATATTTAAACCCCAATTTACTTTAGTATTAACAGTAAGAATCTGAAAAAGGTCATTCTGTACTCAAGCAAGAAGAAACTTCAGTGAAATGAGTGCAAGACTTGAATTTAAATAGCTCAATCCAGTTTACTAAGTTAATTGTGTTAATTAGCAAGTTAAACTGGCTGATTTATTCCTCAAACTCTTCGCCAGTTTTTTCCCTCTATCTTAATATATTCTCAGAGTGAAAGAAAAACACTTCAATTTCTTAGGAGATCAAGAGTTAAGCTTAGATTAAAAGTGTTATATGGGAAAAACTCTCTGGTTTTTTAAAGAATGATTTAAAGTTTAATTAACTAGAATTCTTGACAGAATTTTCTTTTGATTAACATTTGTTAGCATTTTAACTTTATTTAAAGTATCTTCTTCCATGACTTTTGTTTAACAAGTTTTCGAATTTTTACAACAGTTCTTTTCAAACGTTTGCAGTTCGAAAAATATTCTGAATGCATCACAAAACATTACGCTAAGGCCACGTACCATGTTCTCGTATTTTATTAATATGTAATTGGGAAGGCTTTATGTAAAAGTTTGGATGATTTAACAGATAAGCGTAAATTATCAAGCTAATTGACCAAATCCAGGTTTCACGTACATAGAATTCAATAGAATTAAATTCATTTTTTTCATCTTTTGAATAGCCATTTTGAAGCTATGTTAATATGAATTTCATTCATTTGTGTCACAGTAAAAAATTTAATAATTATTTATATGTGTCAGCCTATAAATACTATTTGTTTCATTTTTGTTCGAAATTTTTACATTTTAAATGTTGTTGCTATCAACCAAATAAAATGGATATTTTCTTACCTGCATGTTCAGATCAAATTCCACATCAGATTTCTTTGAAATAAGAAACGACAAAAATGGTAAATCGTTTTCATGGGCTTTTAGTTTACACCATAAGCGGATCATGGAATTAAAAGTATCACTGAGTTCCTTTCATATACTTCATGTATTAATCAAAAGGATATATATATATATATATATATATATATATATATATATATATATATATATATATATATATATATATATATATATATATATATGTCAGATCCGGGAGTAGAACCGAATTCCAAATGTAATGTCCAGGGGTATTTCCAATAACTAAACGTTAATTTACCGACTAATATTTATTAAAGATTAGAAATGTCGGCACATCACATGAAACTATAATATAACATAAATCATAAACTCGTCCAGTATTTAACTCTGATATAGTTCTAGCTTTCGTATACGGCCCGCTATGTCCGCATACGCCGGCTTCCACTCGCCGAATGTCCAGATGTGTAGACGTTCGCTCTGGTCGCTGCGTACAGCGCCCACTGGTGGATTTTCCACTCTACATCGCTCGGCCATCAGACCTGCAGAGTCCTCGCTGCACTGGAACAAATCTGAAAAAAAGAATAAAACAGGGGGAGAGAGAGGGTATTTACAAAGAAGTGTGTGGATAGGTTAGTTTGTCCACGGTTTTAGCATATCAGCCGAAGTGTTGGTCAGGTTTGGACCTTCATGTTCTCCTAGTTTCTTAACTTCATATCTGTCCTCGGGCTTTACACGGATCACTTCGTAGGGTCCGAGAAATTTTGGTCTTAACTTCATTCCACTACCAAATTGAGTACGTTGGATAGCCACAAGATCTCCTTCTTTATAGACATGGGATTTTTTCCTTTTCTTGTCAAATCCTCTTCGGTATTCTTCTTGTATCTTTAAAATATTCTTCTTCGCCTCCTCGCGGATCTCTTTAAGGTTATTCATCATGAAGTTGATTCTTTCTTCTTCTAAAATTTCTAAAATTTTGGATTCCTCTCTGCTTCTCATCTTGACTCCTGTTAACAATTCGAATGGTGTCTTTCTCGTACTTCTCGATACTGTTGAATTAATCGTTCTTTGCAAAATGTCTACATGTTTGTACCACTTGGTTGGATCGTCTAATGATAATTTGGAGAGAACTGGGATCAACGTTGCATGTAATCGCTCTACCTGTCCGTTTCCTCGTGGAACTCCTGTGGTAACTTTGATGTGTTCAATATTTTCGTACTCACAATAGTCTTGAAATTCCTTGGAAATAAATGCTCCACCACGATCAGAGATAATACGGTGAGGATTTCCAAATATCGCTTGCTGTTGTTTTAACTTCGCTATGGCATCTTGGGCGGATACAGTCTTTACGGGATATAACCATGCAAACTTTGTGAAAGCATCTATCACGCTAAAGATGTGATTGTAATTTTTGTTTGTGGTCGGAAGGGGACCAATAAAATCAACATGGTAAGTAGACAAAGGTACGTCGTCTTTAGGAATCGGATTTAAGAAACCTTCTGCTTTTCCTGCTTTCTTATTTACTAAGATACATTTAACACAGTTATTTATGACGTTTTCAACACATTTTTTAATATTGGGAAAATAAAAATCGCGTTTAACTACATCCTCAGTTTTTGTTATGCCAAAATGTCCTAACTGATGGGCGTTTCTAACAACCCCAGTCTGCATCATTTGCGGTACTACCAAGACTTCTGAATCGTTTACAATTTTATATAGCACATTGTTCTTCAAAATAAAATCTGTTGTCTTACCATCTTCCAATAATTTTTTAATGGTTTCTATATACTTGTCATCTTCTTGGGATTTAATTATTTTATGTGTTATACCTTCACATGTGACACTCATAACTGGATGTCTGCTAAGTGCATCGACATGTCTCATACGTTCACCAGGGCGGTGTTTGATTTCGTAATCGTATTGTTGTAGGAAAAGAGACCATCGTGCCACTTTAGGTGTTGTTTCTTTTTTATTCATGGTTTCCACGAAAGCTGAACAATCAGTATAAATTTTGAATTTTGTACCTAACAAGTAGTGTCTGAATTTTTTAAGAGCTTCTACAACGGCCAGTACTTCTAACTCATAACTACATAACTTCTCCTCTTGTAATGAGGTTTTGCGACTCATATAATGAATTGGGTGATAATTATCATCATCGTCCTTTTGTAGCAAAATTGCTCCAAATCCTAACTTAGAGGCATCCGTATGGAGTTCTATGCTTCTCCCCGGTTTAAATAGGTGTAAAATAGGTTCATTGCTTAAAAGTTCCTTGAGTTTCTGAAAGGCTTGTTTTTGATCATCATCAAAATTAAAAGGTGTTGAGGCACGCAGCAAGTCACTTAAAGGCCTCGCTATTGTAGCATAGTGTGGGATAAATTTTCTAAAAAATCCGGTTAGTCCGAGAAAACTTTGAACTTCTTTAATATTCTTAGGTTCAGGAAAATTTTGGACGGCTATTGTTTTTTCTTTAGAGGGTCGAATAGTACCTTGTTCAATAATATGTCCTAAGAATTCAATCTTCTTTTTCATAAACTTACATTTCTTTAAATTAAGCTCAAGACCGTATTTTGCTGCTGTATTTAGAACTCGTACTAATTTTTCTAAACCTTCAGTTTCATCCTCAGAGGGAATAATAATATCATCTAAGTATATAATCAAAGTACCATCCCTTAACAAATCTCTAAAAATATGATTTATATATCTCTGGAAAACCGCGGGACTGTTAGCTAACCCGAAAGGAACTTTCAAAAATTCGTATTGTCCGCTTTCTGTAACAAACGACGTGTACTTTTGGCTATTTTCATCGATGTCAACGTGGAAAAAGGCATTTTTAAGATCAAGAGTAGTAAAAACCTTACCCTTCTCTAATTTATCTATAACCTCTTCTAAATTTGGCAGAGGGTATTTATCCTTAATCATTTTTTTGTTTAATTGACGGTAGTCAACACATAGGCGCATTGTTCCATCTTTCTTTCTACAAATTACAACTGGTGATGAATAATTTGATACGCTTTCTTTTATAATACCTTGTTTCAACCACTCGTTGATTTGGCTTTCAACTTCTCTTTTTTCTATCAGCGGTAGACGTCTATTACGAATCGAAATTGGTTCCTCGTCCGTTAAAATTATTTTCATTTTTAAATTTGTTGTCTCTGTTTTAATCGGGTTGTAATCGGAAATTAACTTATTTAATTCATCTTTTATCCCCGCGTTCGAAATATGACTCAAATCGTAATTACAGTCCTCGGTCAGCGATAAATTAACTAAAAAAGATTCAAAACATTTTTCGCTTCCGTTTTCTAAACAACTGTGGTTATCGCTTAATCCCGTTTGTTTTTCTCGATTATTCGTTTCAGGGCAACGCAAAATCTCACACTCAGAAGTATGAATCACTGAGTCATCATTTTGTTCAACAGACATCGGATGTTTATAAATTGTTTCTTTCAATGTATGTAAAACTTTAGGAGGAATAATAAATGGTACGTGTAATTTATCTGTGACAGCACAATTTACATTGGAAGGTTGCTTTGAATCTTCCAGCGACACAGAAATAGTCGCGGTATCAGCAATTATTTTTTCTCCAAACGCTGAAGTTAGTTCGATTTTCCCGTCACACTTGATTGAGACGTTTGGGATGTATTTCGGATTTAAAACACAAATTTCACTTCCTGAATCAATTAATGCTTTAATTATATTTCCATATACGTTAATATTCACACGTTCAAGAGGCTGTGAAGAGGGGATTTTGACTTTAGCTACCAATTTATTTTCAGTTTTTTCACTTTGTTTCGAGGGAATAGATTGTCTTTCGGTTTGGTTTTTAACTCTATTAGTGCAATATTTTGCCAGATGATTAAAACTTCCACACGTGTAGCATTCTTTGGACGGATATCTATATTTAAATGAATTGTTTCTCATAGGGGGTGGAGTGTATTTAGCCTCTTTGGGAAATTTCTGAAATTTATTATTGTTTTCCTGTGTAAGAAAATTTACTTCACTAAAAGATCTACCTCTATTTACAAAGTATATGTCAATTTCCTTTCCTAAAGATTGCGGATCTACGTATTTTTCACCGAACTTTATATTGATGTATGATGACACTTCTTTATCCAAAGTTTGAAAAAGCTTATCGGATACGATTAATTGACACAACGTTTCAAAATCATTAACTTTACGCAAACTACAATAATATTGAAAATTAGCTGACAATCTTGACGCGAATTGAGTATGCGTTTCATTGATTTCTCTTCTGGCTTTCCGAAAATTATTTAAGCATTCTTGCGCGGTAGGTTGGAATTCTTTGCATATTAACGACTTAACGGTATTGTAACATTTAATATCATCTTCACTTATGTAAAACAATATGTTTTTCGCTTTATCACCGAGAAGGTTGATCAAAATTTCTGCTTTATACTCTTCTGGTACGTTTTTCGTTTTAAAAGCCCTTTCTAAAGTTCTAAAAAACAAATTAAAGTTTTCTGGTTTTTCTGGAATAGAAATTGTTAAAGTACGTATACTGTGAATCAATTTTTCTAGGTTACATGAACTAGATACTGTGTCACTACTCGAACCAGCGATTTCATTTCTATCTGCCCTTTCATTCCTAACTTTCTCTAATTCAACCTGTTTTTCTAATTGGGCAAGTTTAATTTTCTCTAATTCAATTTTTTGGTTTTCTAGAGCTAACTGCTCTTCCCTCGCTCTACTTTCGTTTTCGATTTTCGATTGTCTATCCTCAATTATGGACGTTAGTAAGTATGCAACATGTTCGGGGTCATCTTTAAATGCTTTACATCCTTCAATTCTATCCTTTAATTGTACTACTGTCAACCCAGCAGGTGGTGTTTCCTCAATTTCACTTAGTAAATTGACTAAATCTTCTTTCTTTGAATTTTTATACATTTTTATCAATCATTTATGTTCGCTAGCAGGTAAATACAAATCGAAATTCGCCTACCTGTTTTCACTTGAGCTGGAGTCAGTCCTGGTTCAAAATCAGAAAGAATAATATTATCCACATAAAGTTCATCACGGCCAAGGGATCATCGCGGCCAGACCCCCACTGTCAGATCCGGGAGTAGAACCGAATTCCAAATGTAATGTCCAGGGGTATTTCCAATAACTAAACGTTAATTTACCGACTAATATTTATTAAAGATTAGAAATGTCGGCACATCACATGAAACTATAATATAACATAAATCATAAACTCGTCCAGTATTTAACTCTGATATAGTTCTAGCTTTCGTATACGGCCCGCTATGTCCGCATACGCCGGCTTCCACTCGCCGAATGTCCAGATGTGTAGACGTTCGCTCTGGTCGCTGCGTACAGCGCCCACTGGTGGATTTTCCACTCTACATATATATATATATATTATATATGTGTGTGTAAGTAATATCACTCTTATTTTGTAAATACATGCGTATTTTTAATAAATATCAAAGAAATTATTTAAGTTTGTTAAAAAATTGTTTGGAGCACTTAAATATAATTATAGACACTAAAGTATTAACTATTGTTGTTGTTGTTAATAACCGTAAATGCACAAAATAATGAATAATAATAAAATGACAATCGAGTTCAAAATATGACTGTAATTGTCTCGACTACTCAAATTTTACAATGTAAGAGACCAAAATTTTACAATGTATCCCTTAAAAATTAAAAAAAAAACAATCCAGGGTTTCAACTGAAATATTTAGAATTGTTTGTATTTGTAGTTTAATGTGAACTAAACCGAGTTTAAATTTCACTTTTGTTAAAGCTAAATTCTTTTCTTTATGAACTATGTAAACATTCTTTCAGTTGATTTGTATTTAATTCCCGGGTAGAGGTGAAAGGGTTACAGTTAAACGCACAATAGGAAACTTAGTATAGATGCTTACGCAAATGAGCATTCAACATTTAATTTTTATTTTTTAAAAAAATTTGTGGCATTCTGAACGAATAAATGAATGTGACCTAATTCTTAAAATAAAATTAACTCTCTGTAATGGAACTTAAATGTGCTATCTTTAGCAAAAAAAAGTAGGCATAATCACTTTTCTATAATTGCAATAACATGCCTGGATAAATAATTTCGGATGCAAACAAATGTTTAGCAAATGTTCAATTTTCCCCAAGAGAACAGAGTTATTTATCTACCCTCTAACAAAACAGACTTCTGAATAAATAATTTTACACTAATTTTTTTCCTTAAACTTTAAACTGTATAACCTTGTCCAACTCTCGAAATCAATCTATCAAAGGAATATTTACCATTGTCCAAAGCAACAAAATAAACGGCTTTTTAAATTCATTTATTGGAAACTGAATTTCGGAAGTATCAATTCAACTTCATTATACAAACTGTCCTCTGTCTCTTACTTTTTCCCCCCGAAATTTTACATAAACAGGGTTCTCCACCATTACTCAATTTCGGAACAAAATAGAATTCAACCGAATCCAAAGGAAAATTTTTTAAAACACAAAACGCATTAAAGCCCAGGAAAATTAACTGCAGGTCCGGAAACCCATTTACACGTTTCGCTTCACAAAAAATATTTTTTTTCCTTAAATTTCAAAACCCTTAATCGTATCCGCCGTTACAATGAAACAAACGGAATCTCCAGGAGCTTGAAAAAGTTTTTCCCCCATTGTGAAAGCTCCTTTTCTAGATAGCTTCGGTGCTTCCTATTTAATTGTGCCGGGGCCATTTGCACGATTTCTTTCGAAAACAATGAGACGGGTATTCACTTTTACATTTTACTGCAATTTTCGTCGGCTTTGATAAATACTACTGCCTGCTTGATAGTGTTTGGAAACAATGCTATTGGTTATTAGCGTGGAATTCGGGGGAAAAAATGTTTAACGGTAATTGAACAACGTCATTCTTTAACTGTTGGAATGATGGATAAGATACACTGTTGATTGTTTTATCACATCTATCTAAGCTCAGAAGGGGGGAGAACTAGAGAGGGTCTTTTATGTTATATTTTGTTCTAACCACATAATTTTCATTTGCATTTTTAACAGTACGATTTACCTACTATTACGTTAAGCTATTTTACAAAAATGGAGACATAGGTGGTCTTCTTTATCAAGATGAACTTTGAACCTGTTATATCCTGTTATGGTTCGAAATGTAATAGGGCTCTCCCCTCAGTACAACATTTAAATTTATGTCTTTCACAAAGGGAGTAACGATATAATCACAATCGTAAAGTGATCTCAGCTATTCACTGATTTAGTGGTTAAAATTGAATATAAATAGTGAAAAGGTTTTTAGTTAATTTATTTGAAAGTAAATTTAAAGAGCAGAAAATTCCTTCTTCTATGAATCAACATTTTATAACAGGATAATCAGGTGTTTAGTAATTTCCTGAATTTGCGATATATCCCGTATAGGTCTAATATCGGGCTCCGTATGAAGTAAAAAGAGACAAACTGAATATTTTTTATGCCCCCCCCCCTCACTTAACTAGAAACAGGCTAGATAAAACGTCTGATCTTTCTTTACTCTATCAGGAATTATTCCTTAATTGTGATACTTTTTTTTTACCTACAAAGGCATCTCCTACCTTGTTTTTAATCTATATTAAATGTGTGTTATTCTTTACATTAATATTTGGCACACGTTTATTTATAAACGTGTAATACGTTAAATTACATCTTGTAATTACACACACACATATATATATACGCACACACACACACACATATATATATATATATATATATATATATATATATGTGTGTGTGTGTGTGTGTGTGTGTGTGTGTGTGTGTGTGTGTGTGTGTGTGTGTGCATATATATATGCAGTTACAGGATAAGTAGAAAAAACATAAAATAATTTCTTAAAATTTGTTTTATATATATAACGATTCGTAACTCTTTTTGATTTTTTACTTGAAAAAAAAAGCTTTGCATCAAATTCTTGTTTCAAATAGGATCAACGGAGGGTCGCATTGGTTGAATTGCTATTTCGTGGTACATTGAGCTCTGCTTAAAATGTTTTTATTCATCGATTCGGTTAAAAATAATATTTCTCCTCGGAAACTTCGAAGACAAATCTGTTTACGCTGAAGTTTAATGATTAACTGTGCTTCGTTTCATTATTCATTTCACTTCTGTGATTCATCCATTTCAAAGCATCGACATTCCACGATTCGATATACTGGAGATTTCGTATTTAGTATATCTGTTTGATTCATTTTGTCGACAATGAGTAAGTAGTACTAGAAGGATGAAATTGTTAGTTGAAATGTGTAATAAAATTACTGATTTGCTCCTTTCCTATCTTAGTGAAATTATTTTCTTATCCTTCAAGAGCTCGTAAGGTACTTTTGTTAACTATGAACTATCTTGCTTCATAATCTCTTTTTTTTTTGGCACTTTATATCTATATAAGATTTCTTTCATTAACAATTCTTCAATTTTTTGTTAGACATGCTATATAAGTTATTTATATATTTTTTTCCTTTTCAGGTAAGGAAATGATTAATTGAATCAATCTTATTTTAACTTTTAAGGTAAGTCAATTGTTTTGTTAATAAGATTGCGTCTTGTTTTATGTGGCTAAATAAACATGTGTATATATATATATATATATATATATATATATATATATATATATATATATATATATATATATATATATATATATATATATGAAGGTTACGAGAAATATTAATCAAGACCCATGACAAACTTTAAGAATTTTAAACTGTTAAATACTTTTTATGATGATTTCTGTCTAGCACACTTACGCAAATATTTTTTTATTGTATGCTTTTACCTAATATTATTTAAATAATTTCAGAAACAAACAAATGCATTATTTTTCTTTAAAATTCCTTTTAAAAATGTTCCTAGCTTTGAGCATGAAGCAGCAATATTACAAAAATAATGCATTCAAATCTAACAGAATACGTCGACAATGTTTTCATCAAACATCCCATTTTAACTTGTAAAATTATTTTTGTCTTATGGTGAACCGTATACAATTCCCAGCATGTTTTGTAAATGCGCTTTTACCACACAACCCAACATATATCAGGACGGAGCATAAAACTGCTATGATTTATGCCGGGTGTTCTGAGCTTTAGAAAAAGAAAAATCGATCGAAAAGCATTTTTAAATCAGAAGAGAGAAGCCTACGGTAAGGAGCAGTAGTTCACTTTTAAGTACTCCAAAGCAAATTGTCGTAAAAGTATCCTCAGCTGAGGCTTTTTGCAGGTTATTATGTATAAGCACGAAAAGGTGAGTATATGCCAAAATAGGGCATCTTCAAAAAAAATAGTAGACATATCAGTGAAATATAAACTCCATGAGCTATTTCGCTACAGCTGAGGTTAAAAAAGAAACCTTAACAAGCTGTCACATTTCTCCAGTTGTATGTGCCCCTTTTTAAAGTGTTATCTTTACCGAGCGCCCTTTCCCCTTTATTTACCATTTCTAGTTCTGTTGTGTGCTTGCTTTTTTTTCTTCTCCTTTTTCCATATGCACGATGTCTTATCTCGCGTACAACAGACGTCAAACTTGTAGCTCGGAAAATAAACCCGAGATTGGTTCTCTTTTTAGAAATAAAGCTCCTCTTTATTGTTTGCTGAAAGACATTGGTCCGAGAGGGGGCCCGTTTTTCTGCCATCTATCGCGTATTTTTAGAGTTCAACAAATTGTGCAGCACACGAACAATAACTTCTGGCTTCATTACTACTGGAAAAAGGGCCTCCCTCCGTAGTTTCGCGGCGTGCTAAAGGTGTCGAAAGTGTTCTCGAGGAGGTGGAAGCAAGTTCTTTAAAATATGCCTCGGGGCTCGAAAAAGGAGGGACTGAATGCCGTGATAAACTTTATTGCCTTCAGTGCTGCAAAAGGAGGAGTATTTCTTTGTGAGTTATTAACATGAAAAGCTATTCCTAGTTTTTTTTAATGCGTCTGTGATTATACTTATTTCTTTCAGCTCGTTAAAATACAATCTGCCCGTAAACATATTTTTCCCCGTTTTAAGCGCTTCTTTCTTTGAATGGTATTTATTTAGATTTCTTTTCCTTCTTCCCCCCCCCCCAAAAAAAAAATGTTATCACAGTACGTAAACGCACTTATTATTTTTTCTACGTCATTAAATATCTGTGTTTGATGTTTCACTTTCTGTATGTAGTGGTATTTTGCTAGAAAATGGAATCTTTAGCTTCGGTATTAGGATGCATTATTAATGTATTTTAGTAAATAAAAGGCTGGAAAAATAAGAAACAAAAAAACGTCTATATGGGCTTAAAATATTTATTCTAACGATGTTCTAATTTTTTGTCCCTTTAAATCAGTGGTTCCCAACCGATGGTCCGCGAGAGCCTCGGGAGTGGTCCGTCACCCCATATAAAAAAGTAGCCAAATAAATGGGGATTTTGAAAGCAATGTTCATTGAACTAGATGGGTCGAATATATCCGATGACTATGAGGTGTTGAATTAAAATTTCTTAAAAGTTTAACATAATTATTTTATTATTAGAATATAATACGTTAGAATATGAGTATGATCCCATTTGCCTGAGGGATATTCTAGACCCCCATACCCCCAGGAAGGTCCCCCCCTCAAATCGGTGGTGGTAGAGGTGGTCTGCACATGGTTCAATTTCTGGTTTAGTGGTCTGCAGACTTCTACAGGTTGGGAACCACTGCTTTAAATAATATTGAATGAATACACAAAACTGCATTTAATATTGATTATTCGAAGAATTAATTTTCCCATTATGCATGAAACCGCTGATGGATATTTAAATTTCTGATGTAACGAAATCATTCATAAATTTTATTTGATTGAGTCTAGGTTTTTATTACAATTAAGTATCGGGAAATTGTTATTCTGTAAAAGTTACAAGGGATATTTCTTCCCAAAACATTTATTTATTTATTTTTTTATCAGAAGGAATAAACATAAAGATCTTTGCTTTTGATGAAGCAAAGAAATTATCTTAAATGTATCAAGAGTTTTCATCATCTTTGATATAAGAACCTCTATCACATGCTTTTAGATATTTATCAGTTATAAAGGACAGGAGAGGTTACGCTTTCTGGTTGAAAAAAATAACTTCTCGTAAAGCTCCCCACTCTCAAAAAAATAAATGAAGTATAATAAATAAATAAATGAAAATTATGGTGAATTGTGCATTTCTAACTTTTACAGAGGAAACTTCCGATTTTCTCAAAACATTTTTTTTTTTTGCAAATATGAAAAAAAAATTATATCTGTGCCTTCTGATTTTCGCTAAGCAGTGTAAATTTTGATTTTCTCTAAGCAGTGTAACTTTTAACAACATTTTGTTAAAAATAAAAATTTTGAGTTCTAATATTCCTGTTTTCTTCCTCATGAGCTTTTACCCATATTGTACTCGACAATGAATTATAAATTTAGGAAATCTTAGGTGAATGTAATAGAAAACTCTTTTAAGCAGAATGTTTGTGAAATTTTCTCACTTATTCAGGGCTTTCAAAAAGATTTTTACATTAAATTTTATCAATATCAGTGCGGATATTGAATTTATAAAATTTATAAATCCATAAGGCCTCCACAGCTGATACATGGAACGTTATTAGCTTTATTAATCATTTATACGGAAAACTTTTTTTTTTCGTCAAAGAGAGCCTTGTAAAATTTTCTTACGCATTTAACCTTAAGTTAATATATCCCGCTGATGGGTACTAAGCAAAACTACTAATTTACAAAAGCTGTGCGCCACAACTTACTTCTATCGACTTTTTTTTATCTTGCAAGAGCATGGATTAGACGTAGAAATTTTTCTAATATATACAGTAAAAATGCAGAACAAATGCCGAGAGTGTAACGATTTTAAGATCCTTCTTATGTATTCACGTGTTGAGCTGACTTTTAGTATTAAGAGCTTTACAACCTTTTGAACGAGTGAAATGGGATTCATAATAAGTGCTTTCGTCCCTCTTGTCAATGATGGATCCATACAGCCATTAATTAATATACATATAAGTAATAATTACGCCACACAAGTTTTAATTCTATTTTCCAATCTACTCTTTCACATTATATAAAAAACGCGTTCTTTCTATATGAGCCTGGATGTCATCTTAGCATACGGCACCACAGGGGGTAACGTAGTAAACAGAAACTAAATTTAATATACGCTAGTGTGAGAGTCAGATCTATGGACTTTAAGGTTGAATTAGGGATTGAGTGTATACTATTATCCTTTCTCTCTACTTGTAAATATGTAAATAGCTTCTACTTCTTTACATTTCATATAATATGTTGAACTGATCGTTAACTATAATGTGTTTAAAGTAATAAAAGCATTATTCAGTTTAATTTAATTAATTGATATGGAGTCTATGTGTCCAAGGCCCGACTACCAAGCAAATGCCCGTCCGGCTGTTTTCCCTGACATTGTCGTTAAATGTCGTTTATAGATGCGGTATTTCATATATATATATATATATATATATATATATATATATATATATATATATATATATATATATATATATGCGAGTAGATTGTTTTCTCGTATTTCGATATTTGTTAGTAAAGCTACGTTGCTGCTTTCCTTGGCAATTTTATAGCATTGTGTAAACCTCTCGACAACTAATGTATATAAAATATTGCAGTTATTTTGTAACTAACAATTTCGAGTAAAGTTAAAATTCTTTCCTTTTTTTCTTTACTTTTAACTATTTTGTGGAAGATTTGAAAAGTCTGGGTTTCTTAAAGTTCTGCGTAATAAAGGAGAAATGGAATCAGATAAATGTCCCCGTATCACTGAAATTTCATACCATGAAAAGAGACAACATCAAAAAATTTCTAAAGAAGTATAAAATTGTGGCTTGGTATTTTCCCGCTGAAGAGTAAGGTTACCTGAGAATCTTTTAAAAGTGAACTATTATCGTAACCCTTCTCTTCTATTCTGAGTAACAACGACGTTGTTACTTTCCAGGCATGCTTTTTAAGAAGACAAAAAGTTTCAAAAAAAGCCAGGAACTGTGCGGAGCCCAATAAACAAAATGAAGAAAAACATCTCGTTTTATCCGATAACCCCAGAAACAAAACACAGCGAAGGGACAGGAAAAACTTTTAAAATAACAACTATACCTCTTTTATATCCTTATAGATATATTTTTCTTTGGCTCAACCTCTTACCAATTTCTCTTCTTTCTCGTGCTTAGTTTCGTTTAGCAGAGAAAACGATATACCTATTCCCCTGATTCAATCGATAGGAGTAACGATATCCATTCGTACGGGTAATTTCGCTTCCTGTCTAAAAAACATCGATGACGATTCAGCCCAGAAGGAAATCGATGAAATGGCGAGAGAGAAGAGGTTTTGAGTTTTCGGTGCAGATATTCTTGCAATTTTTTCGAGATTTTTTAGTGGTAATATTTCAATTGTGTCCACCTTCCTGATAAAAGAAGAAAAGAAAATATTAAAAAAAAAAACAGTTCTATCTGGGCCCAAAATGATCGGAATAGCAATAGGACATAAAAGCAGCGTTTGACAATGGGCACGTAGGATATTTTATAAATAAATATATATCTATATGGTCGTCGTCCGTTTTTTTATTCTATTTCAGTTTTTATTTGCGGTATGGGCCTGGAAATGTTTGGACATCTTTCTTACCAAAAGCATTTCTTGATCTGAAGGTTGGTTTTATGTGTGTGTTCGGAATGAAAATAATAATTGCATATTATATTTATTAGCCTCTTCTACAATTTACAACTGGCGTGTAAGATATATCGATGTACATTTATATTCTTTTTCACAGAAGATTATGGCATTGGTTGAATACTGTTTTGTTCAATCTTTTAAGCGGAAAAAAAAAGAAAAAAAAAGGAAATTATTATACCGTTAATGTCAAATTGTCTCTTTATTTTATCTATTCTATAAACACACACACAATTTATATATATAAATATAAATATATAAATAAATAAATAAATAAATATATATATATATATATATATATATATATATATACATACATATATATGTATATATATATACACACACAAACACACACATATATATATATATATATATATATATGAGGGTGAAAGGCAAAGTGGTGTAAGTCAGTAAGTCAAGTGGTGTAAGTCCAAAGCGTTTTACGGCCAAAAACTACAAAACATTCCACTATAAATCAAAGAAATTATAATTCATAACAGTTATTATAATATTGCAAATAATAATTATTTGCAATTCTACTATAAATTGAACATGGAGATTACATTTTTGCCCTCAAAGAAAAAAGTTGAAAATGTGACTTACACCACTTTGCCTTTCACCGCCTCATATATATATATATATATATATATATATATATATATATATATATATATATATATATATATAAACAATCTGGTGGAAAAGAATATTTCGAAGTGGGAAACATTAAATACGTTAATATTCTAGTAGTTTTAGGGATAAAAAAAATAATGTTAATTCTGATATACTTTCAGTATTTTAATCTAAACACACATAATTCCATTTCTTTTCTTTACGTTAAGACTGTAATGAACATCAATAGTTTATTTCCGACTCTAAAAAATTAAATTTTTTCTTCATATAAATTCTATGCACTGCTAAATGTTACCCGATGTATTATACTGTGTAAATAAAGAAAAGTTCCGTCTAGACATGGTTATATCTTTTGAAGGATCATGAATGTAAGTGAAGGTAAACAGCGACAAATTTTACTTTTTTTTAGTTTTATTTAGTATGCTAGGAAAACAAATTATAACGTAGTTCCTGTTTGGGCCGTTAATGATAGTGATGAATGAAGAAGCTAATTCATACGTATGCCATTCATTTCTATTAAAATATTTACATTATATCTGAAAAGAATGCTGTCGTCTCTCTTGACATTTATAAGATTGAGTGGGATGATATCTTATAATAAAATCAACTAATTATGTATTATATCTGCTAGCGATAGTAATAATAATAACAAATCATAGTGGGGAGGATAATAACTCTTTTCTTACTGTATTTCTTACTTTTTATTGGGTTAAAATACTGTAAAATTTTCTCAACGTTTTAGAAAAAATTTCGTTGATGTTTCCCATAAACATAACGTATGCTTTAAGTTATTTTCTGTTATAGATAATTTCCTCGTTATAGTTCAGTATTGTATGCTTTAAATTGATTGTTTTCCTCCATATTTTACACTCATTTAAACGCTCATAATTTAACCTACTTGTCTACACTACGGTACAATGTCTGTCTTTTTTCCCAAGAGTAACACATATGAAATATTAACTGTAAACCGAATGCTTTTGTTTTAGCTTGAGTTCTTACCTATGAAGCTTTGTGGTTGGCTTCCTATTGCTTAGGTTTTTTTTTTCATATAATATTGAAACTATTGTTTCAAAACCCCCTTAGCCTTATATTTGTTTCAGATAAACATCTAGCAATTGCTAGCTCACGATCGTTTTTGTTACTATCTCGGCATAATAGCATTAGCTGTAATC
Source organism: Dolomedes plantarius (assembly GCA_907164885.2). Classification (NCBI taxonomy): domain Eukaryota; kingdom Metazoa; phylum Arthropoda; class Arachnida; order Araneae; family Dolomedidae; genus Dolomedes; species Dolomedes plantarius. The sequence continues at coordinate 89,634,675 of OU015493.1, read as the reverse complement.
AATACTTAATGATAGCTTTGTGTACTTTCTTCTAAATCATATTTTCCGCCCATCCAACCAAAATGCTCTTTTTGTTTTCGCATAAAACCAGTTGGGGAAAATTTCTTTTCACACAGACTGCAAAAATGGAGCACTTTAAGGCGGGAGGCGTTATTCCACGTTCTTGATTTCTTAAATATGAGTCTTTTTATATATAAACATTATGCATATGCTAGACGTGAAACTGGAATATGTTTATTTCCTTATATTCAAATGTGACTGCTAATATATGGTGTTCTTAAATGTTTGCTTTTATATTTAATTAAAAGAAAAAGTATATATATATATATATATATATATATATACGGTGCACGTATGAACTTATATAGTAAACAGATATCAACTGTGAAATTTCATAAATTTTCATGCAGACTGCACATTTTTAAAGTTATGGCACATTAAGGAGGAAATGAATTATATATATATATATATATATATATATATATATATATATATATATATATATATATATATATATATATATATATATATATATATATATATAGCCCCATTTTTTTTCTTTTAAACCAGAATTCACTATTTTCGTCACATGAACTAAAATAATACCAATGCTGAAACTAATTTGGATCTTTTATGTGTATCTGTTCATGTTTTATTTAAAAAAAAATTTCCTAAACGTGTCTGGTACTCTGGTAAAATTGGTCTGGTTCCTAAAATTGGCTGGTTTTTAAATTCAGTTAAATCTGAAACGAGACATATTACATATAAATAATCAGTACAAATTGTTAATATGTGCACATGCAATTAATTTCAGAGTATAAACTGAATGGTGAAAATAATTATTTTATATTTAATTAAAAGAGTGCTACCAGCTCAAATTTTGCAAACGGCAGTTATCAGCAGCTGGAAGAATGAAAGAACAATCAATTTAAAGTATAGTTTGAAAAGTTTATAATTAATTACATAGTACTATGAAGTGTTTAAACACCACCTCTATCGTATTTTACTTTGCTTTATATTTTAATATTCACTTATTAATATCTCACGACTGATGCAAGAATTTTTATTTTCAAATTTACAGCAATGGGATTTCTCTTCGGTCATAAGTTTTTAGTCTTTGCACTATGTTTATTATTTACTGTTATATGTGATCTCATAAACTACATAAAGTTATCAAATAAAAATAACTATATAATGTCTAAATATTCCTTAAAGTTCACGTATCTGTCGTCGAAATGTTTTACTTCGATGTCAATTCAATTTCAATAGATGTTTTGCTTTTCTTTTCAGCTCCATAAAAATCCATGGAAACGTTATCATTTTTGTGATTTAGTTTTGTACGAATTTTGCTTTGATGATGCTTTTGTAAAACTCTTCTGAATAACTCTCCAAATCCCAAGGACATATAAATATCTAAAACCGTTTAAATTATAGTCATTTTTTTTCAAAATATAAATTAAGAACAACATCAGATTCTTAGATATCATATTACTTGACGGCTAAAAATATCACTTTCCAAGGGTAAATCTGCGCAGTTAATCTGCATAGTTAAAATGTAAATTGACAGAATTGCCACTTCGACTTAGCTATCCTTTTCCACCCCGTCTGTTTGGGGTATGTTCTTATATCTTCAGAGAACATCAGAGTTGGGAGGAATTTTTGCTAGCAGCAAAATACAGCACGGTGCGTGCAGGGCAAGATTAATCTTGGAATGTAAATTCTTTTACATTTTCAAACATACTTTTGCTGCAAAAGGCGCTGTTTCTCTTTGAATAGAGTTCCAGTAATACGCGTAGATATATGACAGGAGTTTTAAGATGAAGTTCAGATTGATTCAAAATAGCTCTCATTGCTCTTTTGCTGCTATTATCATAAAAAAATTATATCGAAATGATTTTAGATGTGCAAAGTATAGTAAGAAAGATAAATTAGCTAGATATGTGATTAAGCGTCCTCGTTTTCTATTTTTTCTCTAACATCGAAACTAGTCTTTAATCTACACTGAATGAAGTTGCCATATAGCTACAAAGAAAAATTTTATAAATATAACATGATTCGCAATTAATAAAAAAAACGTTTTGTGCACAGTTTGTAATTGATTTTAAGTTTTTTTTATATATTTTCTAATTTCACGATTAATTTTTTTAAATATAAAATAAGCAAACCATTTTATATCAACACTTGTTTTGACACAAAATATCAAAATTAACCTTAATTTTTATATTTAGAATAGCGGAAATAAGTTTAGAACGGAATAAGTTTCGCCAGAATAGCGGAATAAGTTTCTAATTTCAAATACTTTCTGGTTTCCATAATCGAATAGTGTTACTTTGTTACTTATTTTAGAGAATAATTAGATTGCTTGCGGATTCGTTCAACCAATCACAATTATCTTAATATTATATAAAGACATGTCACCATAACGGATTTTATATAAGGTATATCCCATTACTGAATATCATAGAAGTACACATTGAAGGCTTATATAGAAGTATACATAGAAGGTTTATTTACCCTTCTATCAGACGACGGAAAAGCTGTATAATTTCCGTTTTTATGAACTGAAGGGCCAAATAAATTACATCACTTGTGCTTATAAATGATTTCTAGATTCAATAACGTAAATTCAGATTTATTAAAGCAGCAAAACTACGACTATCTTGAGCAATTTTTTATACAAATTGACAAAATCTGTTTTTTGTTTCCTGTTATATAAGGTTTTTCTCCCTAGCAATATTATAGTAACGTATACATTTTAAAAACTGAATGGAATAATTTTTATACAAATTGACAAAATCTGTTTTTTGTTTCCTGTTATATAATGTTTTTCTCCCTAGCAATATTATAGTAACGTATACATTTTAAAAACTGAATGGAGTAATTTTTATACAAATTGACTAAATCTGTTTTTTGTTTCCTGTTATATAATCATTTCTCCTTTGCGATGTTATAGTAACGTATACATTTTTAAAATTGAATGACCTATTTGTTATATGATAGCATTTATATTACTAAAAAGGGTTAAATTACTTGAAAGTGATGCAAATCTCAGTTGCATGACTTAGAGGCCAATTTAAACTGAAATTTAAATTTGGGAGGAAAATATAAAATCATACGAAATATAAACAATTTCTGTTAAACTGAAGTTTTGTAAGTCTGCACATTTAAAAGGAACTAGATGATTATAACTACTTCCCAACATTATGGACTAAGATTGGCGCTTTACTAACAATATGTTATAGTTTACGCAATGAATCAAAACATGATCCTTTATGAACCATCAAATCATTCTACAGATGCGATTTTTTTTTCTTTTTATTTGTGTTCTGGATTGTTTCTTCGATTGGAGTTCAACATTTATCTTCAACTTTTATTACCTCATCATTGTAGAGTGGAGTTTCTTTTACTGTTGTTTCCAAAATCTTAATATACTTTGCAAGGATGTTTTTTTCCGTTTCTTTACTATAAAGTCTTTCAGGTTAATTGAAATGAAAACTTCGTCTATCTATCCTTGTCATTTTCAGCAAATTTTCTCGGGAAACAAGCGATAGTTATAGAAATATAACTGACCAATTGCCTATGCAATCAACTAGGTTGTGTCATATATTTCATGACTGAACATGAATGCTCACGTGACTCAACTCTCAGAATTCAATAAGGAAATTCATGTGACGTCACCAAGGGGCAGAAAACTGGCGTTTTGGACTTGGAGTTCTGGTTAACGTTTCTCTATTACTAAACGAGTGTTTAGTAATTTATGCAATTAACACCAAATATTTTGCTCTTCGCTTCTGCCCGAGTTGAGATGTGAAATGCTGCGTGCAACTGCCTTATAATGACAAAGGAAGAATATGTTGTGTAGAGGTATCTATAATTTAGTATATTGTAAATAATTCAAAAGAAAAATAAGATAGTATACTGCAGGAAGAAGGCACTGACAGCCGAACGAAATTAACAGAAAACCTGCACTCAGAGCTAAACACACCATAAATGCAAGATTCTGTAGCAGTAATAGAACTTACAAAATGAAGGGGTCCAGGGGTAAAACTATTTTACAGCCATTTTTACGAAAATGAGTTATCAGTGCCATCTTGTATTTTTCAAGTAGTACTAACACCACGTGCATTCATATATGGGGCAGAACCCTTTTAAAGTCGTTAAAAATAACGATAAACTTTCGGTGTGGCAGGGAAAAAATACTTTACTCCAACTTTCAAATTCGTTTTTCTCAAAACGAAGTTTTTGAAGTAAAGTGGCTTTACCCCTGGACCCTTCAAATTTAAAAACAATACAACGAGGCAACTGACCGGTCTCTTCATCAGGAGGCCTAACCGAATCGGTTACCTCAAGGAAGAATTTTTCTGAATAGGATGCAGGTCTAGCCAAAAGACATCCCAAGGCCCCGAGATCCCCACATTGAAACAGAAAGTCAAATCAGTAGAAAATACAATACTAAAATGAACACAAAGGAATAGAACAGAATTACAACGACACATTCACCTTACCCCGATAAATTGGGAAGTGACGGTTGTAACGAAGAGTCAGAAATTTAACCTTAAGAACTGCAGCAACGCAGTAGAACTACAGCACCACACCTAATTGAAATGCAAAGAAGTTAGTATTGAAAGAAATTGTGAAAAAGGGAAACCTTCTAAATATACACCCTGTACTTAATATACAACCGAGTCTAAATACCATTTTTTAAAATAATTTTAGATTACCAAAGTTTTTAGGGAAATTATTCCTGAGTAGGTTTTCCTCGAAATTGTTACACGCTCGTGTAGAGGTATATATCACAAACAGCGTGAGAGAATATGGCGAATGACTGTAAAGAATAGTTGACAATTTGAGAATATGGATTTGCAAAGGTGAAGGTATGGAAGGGGAATTTTAATAGTAACGAGGTAAATTGTCAGAAAAAGGCAGATTAAAGGCTCATTTTTGAAATTTTTTTGCTCATGACTGAGAGATACATTCCAATCAGAGATCCATAACGGGATGTCAAGTAGTGTCGAAATTTTTCTATACCTTGGGAACCAAAAATCAACATATGAGAGACGTATAATCGAGAGACCTAGAAAAAAGGTTACTGAAATTCTTGTATATCATCAAAAGTACATTGTAGTTGCATAGGTTTTTCCCTGTCTAATTTTTCTCCATTTAGTGATTATTATGCTTCTTCAATATATTTCATTTCTGTAGTGTGTTGCAATTTTTAGTTTCCCAAGGAAAAATGATAAAAATGCAAGTGTGAAATAGTTAGCTTTCCTTATTTTAATTCTTTTCCTTCCGAACCAGGACCTCACACAATGCTTTGTAAACAAGACTATAGTATCTCGTTTACTTTAAAGCGACCGCACATGTATTTATATAAACTACACTATTCCTTTCACAAAAAAAAACAAAAATAATATCATCTTTTTACCTCGCCGTGAGCTCTTGCCCCAAAATATCCGAATGAGGAGTTAGAGCTACGAAAATATAAATCCATCAATCATGCAGGTGACAACCTCGTGATTCGGAATTCATCTCACTCGGTCAATGTAGCACGCGACTCATACAAAATACATAAAGCCCCATGAAAAGAAAAAAAGTAAAAAAAAAGGGTAATCGTGTACGCAAAGTTACTCCCGCAGTTTTTGACACCAGGACTACAATGAATTCGTTGAGCGGTTATTTTTCGTGATGACTTGAAGTCGGCTCGGAATCTTTGAATGATTATGGTCGTGTGCCTCGCAGCTCTGTGATAACAACGTAAGAGAAATTCAAACCGCGCTTGTGTTTTGATGGGACTCAGTTTTAATCATTTTAGCCTCCTGTGCTGCTTAAAATATCTTAAAAAGTATTTTAAAGAATTGTATATGGGAACCGAGTTGACATTAGCAATAAATTGTTTTTTTCCCTTTACTTTTAAACTGACGCATTAAAGCTGCTGTGTATTAACCCTACTGGATTCGCTCGACCCAATGTTGACCTATGGAGAAAATTTGTCCAAGGATTGCCGACTTGGATTTAAAGATTTTTTGTTTAAATTGTACCCCGTAATAAAGTTTACAACTTGGGGCATTTTTTTAAAGCAAATAATATTTAAAAATTTAAAGTATTCTTTGAAAAAAATCTGGCATTGTTTGCTTTAAACGCTCATCAATTCTTTTGGTGGACGAAATTTACAAAATGAATCCTGCTGCAAGGTGCAGAAAATTTCAGGCTATCTGAAAATACCATTTTTATTGGATTATCAGCATTTATGCAGCTGCAAATAGTAGGCAAATTTTCTCCATAGGTTTACATGATGTGAGAGAATCCAATAGGGTTAGTACACAGCAGCCTTAACGAAAAATCAATGACACTTATCATAAAGTGATTTGACCTCCGGAAATTTCTTAATCAGTTCTCGGTAACAAAAATAAACCTATCTGCTATACCGAACAACTATTTCCTTCATTTGTCAGTAACTAGTAAAAATGTTTTTCGCTTTAATTTGTGTCAAGACAGATGATGTATTGTTATTGATTAATGCAATCCAACCGTAATCATGGTAAATATAAAGAAACACCAATCGAGTGCAAAAACCTGAACAATTTAACTGTCTGGCTAGACTATAGTTTCATGAAACACCACTGATACAACATAGAAAAAGAAATCAAACCAGTAAAGGAAACCTACAAATATTATGTTGTCATAAGATTCTTTTAAAATTCCCGTCAAACTCCTTTATCTTTATTCTTAAAGTCAGTCATTTTACTAATTTACATTGTAGCTATCAAATTTATATTTATATTTTTAAACGGATTGAAAGACTACTGTTTAGTGTCGTGTGCTTTTATAGACTCCAACTATCTGACATGAATGACTATAGAATAGCCAAATATACTTTTTTTCCATATAAATGTGCTTTTGACAAACGTATTTGCTTACTTGTCTACCAATATGTGAGTCAGATTAGAAAGTCGTACGTCGGAAGTCTCTGAATTGCAATTAGTTTCTATTTATAAGCGCAGTAATTTTTCCAATATTACCTTTTTATTAAAAATACTGTAAAATTTTTACCCTGGAATTTATAAATCGTTGTAATCTGATGAGAAAGTAGAACTTTCGCGTACAAATTATCAATATTAGTTTCAAAGTTTTGCATTATGGAATGCCATTTAAGTAGAAACAAGTGCATACGCACTCTCGATAAATAGGCCTTTATGTATCAATAGGTATTTTAAAATCTAAAAACTAATTCCAAACACTTATAATTTCTTAAATATCAGAAAAATCATTTCCCTTTTTTCATTTGAAAAAGTTACTGACCGTTTTCAGTTTCATAAAAGTTTTGGGTGTTTATTCGAAATTCACTTATTCACTTAACTTGTTTATTATATAATATAGCAGAAAAATCATGTCATTTTTTATATGAAAAATTTAATTACCATTTTTAGTTTTGTAAATTTTTTGGATGATTATTCGGAATTCACTTATTCCTTCAACTTATTTATTATATTTAATAGCAGAAAAATCATTTTCTTTTTTCATATGAAAAAGTTACTTACCATTTTCAATTTCATAAATGTTTTGGGTGATTATTCAAAATTCACTTATTCATTTAACTTATTTATTATCTTAATTTTACATAAGTATTCTTCTTTTTAAGTTTCCTCTTTACCTGGACCTCAAAGACTTACAATTTTGACTTATTATTAATCATGCTCTTTCACCGCTTCTGAGATCATAGGGGTGAATATATATCATTGCCATTCAACAAATTCTTGACAAATATTAAATGTTTCCTTGGCACTTGAAAAAAACATAAGGAAGAAAATAATGAATGTATCGTTATATTTTTAGGCACGCTCATAAATTCAATGAATCCTTATTTCTCTGCATAATCTTGTTTAACTACTTCTTTTATTTTGTTATATGAGATTAAGATTAGTTTCCTTTCCCGTTCAGCTAATGTCGCAATCTTTATTTAATTTCGTTGTGAGAGATTTTTTTCTCCGAAGAAAACGAAGAACACTTCATGGCTGCTTTAAATGAATATTAACGAAGACTCTTTTAATCAAATCAGCTTGATTTTAATTTCTTCATTCTATTTATTCATTTAATGTTGTAAGGGGGACGCGTCATACGACGCTGCTACGATGTGTAATATATTTTAGATAATGTTTTTGGTGAGAATGTAGCTGCCTAGGCGGATATTTTTAAGCTCTTCTTCGGGGTTAATGTATGATTGGATCAGCAAAATAGTAAAAGATTATTTTATTAATGTTCGGAATTCTTCGTTGTTTTGTTCATTGATTTTGATTTTTCTTTGATGGCCCGGAACGGTTTAATGAAATAAATGCTAATGTTTATTGATTTACACTCATAGCTGGTGCATTTGATACTTATAGGAGATCGTAATTAACAAGATTATAATTAATGTTTTATTTCGGAAAGTGCATTTATGGAATTCCAATAACTAGACATTAAAATCTCAATTTATTTGGACTGCGATTTGCATTTGATGGAAAACATTTCTGTAACTTAATCAAAGTACATAACTTGGAAAACTACATCTTACCTATATAGATTATTATTATGTTATATATATATATATATATATATATATATATATATATATATGTATATATATATATATATACACACATATACATACATACATATATATATATGAGTGTGCGTGTGTGTGTATTTCTTCAGGTTTTTTAAAATCTCAAGTAACACAATTACAAATATATACATCGAGTCAGGTATTATAATTCACTGTATTGCAATTTCTTATCTCGAATTTTCTACTGCTTTGACAGCAGTCAAAATTAGATCGAAAAATATAAATGTGAACGCAAATTTATGAAGGATCCAGTCGTAGATGTAATCTATATCTTCCGATAATATATCAAAAACCTTCTATATGTGTGATCATGCCCCCATGAATAAATTGTGCGATACCTGGAAAATCTTTTGCAATCATTCTGCTGGTCATCAATGCCGTATGAGTTCGCAACTGAAGACCGAATTTCACGAGAACACATGGAGATGTTTCACGACAATTCACACGGAGAGGTGCGAATAAAACAGAATGTCGAATAAACTGCGATCTTTTTCTTAGTGGTTATGGTCTCGCTATTATCGTGGCTTTCATCAGGCCCGGAATGAATGATGATGCAAGATTGGGATCAGTGGCGGAGCGTCATCCATTTCCGGAATGATGCGGTGGAGCAACGGGATGTTTTCTTGCGCCCTCCAGCTGCTTGCATCCCTTTCAGTACCTCCGCCCGACGTAAACACTTGCAATGTGACAATCCGGTACCGGTGAGGTGTTTTTATTCATACATCAGTGTCGTGCGAGAAGGAATGGATGAACGTTCATTTATCGGGTTTTTTGTTGAAGCTCGAAAGTTATAAATGCAGGGTGTTGTAGAGAAATGACATCATAGCCTCCCTTTTCCTGTCACAAAAGAAAGGTGTTACGGGTTTGGAAAACTATGAGAAAAACGGGTAATTTGTAAAAGGCTGGTGATTTATTTCTGCTTGTATCTATTCGTACTGCAGTTAGTTTGTAAATATTTCTTTTATTCCTTTTTTAGGCGTTAATTTGAATCTTTAATACATACTAGCATAGTGTCATGTTCCACACACCTCTCATATACTCTTTTCTACTCGGGCCAGTCAAAGGTCATCCATAGTTTTTAGTTTTTGTCGTGACAGGGTCATCATTTATATCCATGTCTGTATTATACTAAAAATTAAATGTCTTGTTTTCTGTGAATGAAATCTTGAGAACTTCTCTGCTGTGGGGAGTATATTCTCTATTTCTTCTTGAGAGAATCTTGATTTATAATTAAGAGGCACCATATTTTCAGTGAATGGAGAAGAATAAATTAGATTTATTTATTTATATACTTTTATACACAGAGAAAATTATATTTTCAGTTTTCCTTCTACAAGAGAGCTACTTTTAAAGACTAAGCCCACAGTTTGAATGTTCATCTTTAATTAATTAAATTATGTTGATCCTAACATACGGTTCAGAATTTTTCCCACATAATCATGCACACACATTACATATTTTACACACACTCGAATATATATATATATATATGTATGTATATATATATATATATATATATATATATATATATATATATATATATATATATATATATATATATATATATATATATATATATATATATATATATATATATTTATATATATATATTAGTACTTCGTTTATTTTAGCAATACGTTGTACCTGAATTCTTAGAATTTATTAATGTTATTCAAACATTTTTATTTGATTTATGATAATTGTAGAATCAGCACATAATTAAATTTCCAGGTTTCCTGCCTTTCATATAATACTATGCCATGCAGTTTTCTTGCATATCTTTAGCTGATATCATTTCTATTGCTAAGAAAGAAAAAAAAGCGTCTGTCAAACTGCGAGATGGATTTAAGACAAGGATATCAAAGAAAAGGGCCCTTTTTTCATTTCTGACAATAGTTTGCCCATTATAGAGGATTTCATCTAGGAAGAAAATGAATGATGATTGAAGATCAGAATCGTTGACGGCATTCCATCTATTATAGAAAAAGATATGGTGGCACTGCGGAATGCAATACACACTGTGGACCGACTGTGGTCTTTTCGTTCGGATGGAAGGAAAAGCATGGTTTGTCGTAAACATTTACAATGTGGCGATGCTGATGTGAGAGCATATGATTTGTTTTTCTTCATATGCCTTGACTGTAAGAAAAAGCATATATGTCCGCTTTTTTATATCGTTTCTTTTTTCCCGAATTCGTTGCATCTCGCGTACAAGACATAAATCTTTTATCTTGGTTTCCTTTGTCAAGTGATATTCTGGACTTCGCATAAGGGAATTAACATATTTAATGTTTAAGTTGCTTGACAGTATAACTTTTTATAGACTTATTATTTATTGAGAGTGCATCGAGAACAAATATTAGGAAAGAATCAGGAAAAACATAACTAAGTTCATAAATTGTAATAATGCTCTACACTACGTTTATGAGAACGTTAACTTCTCCTGAAATCTTTTTAAACATAAATATTTCAAAACACTGATGCTGTGTAATAATTATATTATGTTAAGTTTAATTTAATATTCTTAATCTCCATATGAAATATTTGGATTTCAAATTAACGGAATAAGTAATTAAAACCTCTGATAACTTCATACGTGTTTAATAAATTCGGGGCAAAGTATGGAGCTTTTATATACGGTAGTAAAACAGAAGAATGACTATTAAACTTAAATGATATACATTTTGATCTACTCAACTTTAAGGAATTATTGTATATTTTATCATCGACGTAACATTTCTTGTGTTACGTTGCTGATTTTAAACTGTTACTTTTCCTTGCCAAGTCACACAAATTTGATTTATCAAGTTTAAAGTTAATATATATATATATATATATATATATATATATATATCACTACAGTTATACTAATATTTTTCTTTATTTGTTTTAATCTTTATAGTTTCTATAAATCTATGTATTAATATTATATATGATACAAACTAAACACAAGTTCATATAGACAGGTCCGTTTATCACTCGTGTTGCAACAGATGATATAACGATCTAAACGAAATAGTGGAATTCTAGAAAACACTGTCATAAAATCTTTAAATTTATAAATAGGTGTATTGCACTAAGGTAGGTGAATAGCTGAGATTATAAAATAAGTGTATATATAAATATTGCATTTGTTAAGTTAATTACTTTATTTAAATATTTACTTTCATTTATGAATTTGTACGAGCGCACTCGCGAATATTTTCATATACATATATATATTTAAATGAATCAGTTTAAATTTGCATTCTTCACATACAATATAAATTAAATTTTTACAAAAAGATGTCATTAATCATACGAGAAATTGAAAAACTCGAATAATTTTAAAAAGATGTTTTCTGATTTTGATAGCCCCTGATCAAGAATTCAAAGAAAAAATATTACATTATATGCATAAAGAGATCATGGATCAGATATCAATAAAACGTTTACTTTCAACTATAACTGACACTAAATTTTTTATATAATTTTATTTTGACTATCCACTATTCGAAAGTTTTTAATTCTTGAATATAATTCCATTATCATCTATAAAGAAAAAAAGTAGTCTTGTAATCTTATTCCCACTATTAAAATCATGCCAAATCACAGCACGTGGCACGTAAACTGTGCGCACTCTCTTAAAAAAAAAACAAAAAAAACTCTTGAGTCTCTGTCAAAACTGTTAACCGTTTGAACACCACTTCCCACGCGAAATATATGCACAAGAGCAACCGAAAAGAATATTTCCTTTTATTTTTTTTTTCCGAAATAGTCTGGCCATTATCAGGGTTTTCATCTGGGGGAAAATGAATAATGGCGGAAGATCTAAATCAACATCCATTGCAGAAAAAGATGCAGAAGAGAAAGAGCTGGGATGCTTCCCATATTGCCATTTTCATCCCTTTAGTGACGCACTCACAGACTCTAATACTTGCATCATGACAGCACGTTGATGAAAGAGACGATGATAAGTTTTTTTTTTGTTGTTGTTTGTTTTTTTGGCTCCGTACTCCCCCGCCCTAAAGTAAGAAAATAATCAGCATTGTTTTATAGGGCTTTTCCCTGTGAATCATTCCGACTCGAAGGAGACATAAATCTCGCTATTGACGGTTTTAACGTAGAACTTTCTGATAGTAAAGGATTTTTTTAAGTTTAGAAAAGCGGTAAATATTTTTTCTTTCTCTATTTCTTCTGGAGCAATTGCTGCTCTGAGAGTTTTCATATATATTTCAATATGCATTAGTTTGTAGCTCACGAACTGGCTGCATATTTCGGCGTGTGGTCCCCAAAGTGTAATAAGGGCTTTATTCTCAATTCGAAAGTATATATTTAGTCGTCTCTGATGTCGATACAGTCGCCGTGAAATAAAGAATCCTTATAAAGGAGTTTCAAGTTATCTGAAGGAATTCTTTCAATTTTAAAGCCACAAAAAAACCTTCAGGTAAGGGTTTTATAGCTTGGTTTTACTTGCGTAATTTCATTTTATGTATCTGCAATATATATATATATATATATATATATATATATATATATTCTACTTCTTTACATTTGGTATAATATGTTGAACTGATCGTTAACCATAATGCGTTTAAAGTAAAAAAAAGTATTATTCAGTTTAATTGAATTAATTGATTCGGAGTCTATGTGTCCAAGGCCCAATTACCAAGCAAATGCACGTCCGGCTGTTTTCCCGGATATTGTCGTTAAGTGTCGTTTTTACACGGTATTTCATATATATATATATATATATATATATATATATATATATATATATATATATATATATATATATATATATATATATATATATTCACAAGGTACATTCATTAGTTTCTGAGCTGCGAAAATATTAAATAAAAACTGAATAAATATCTATAAAGCTAATTTCCAAATGCATAAGCATAACTATGCAAAATTTACTGCAGTTATGTCAAAGTCTCTAGAAATGTATAGAAAACATATAAAGAAATAATTTAGATTAAACGCTCGCACGTGGTTAGACAGAAATAAATATATATATTTATTTCCTTGACCTAATTAACTCACAATATGTAAAAATTAACGTTAATTTATTTTGCCCTATTTTAATGTTTCGTGTCAAAACAATTTAACCTTGTATGTTTTAACTATCCGATTTTGTTTAATAGGTTTTTGAGAAAGCAACATATAATGGAGCAGGATGACTTGTATGAGATAATAAATAAATAAATACGCAAATGCACACGCTGGGTATCACTATGCATTGCGCATCATATGCAAAAACAATTGCATTAATCTCATTATTTAAGTTTATTTCTATTCACCTCCATCCACAGAATGGTTATATTAAATAAATGCATTCACAAATTAAAAAAGAACTAATTATTTACCTGGCGAAGCATTTTTCTCCACAAAATTAAATCATTAAATATTACTTCGCCACATAAACCTTAACTCTTTACGCAAGCCTTATCTATCAAGCAAGTTTTAATCCCGTTTCCTTTATTAGAAACATGACATATTTAAGCCTCGGAGTAAAAAATAAAACAAGAGAAGTGAGATAATTTTTGACCCCGCGAGTCCCCACCTATAATCTTGTTACCACATTTCAGACACAGTGCCAAGTGGGAAGATCCGTTAAACAAATGATCTCGGAGGCCTGTAACGAAGGCTAGTTGAAGGTTTCACCCTTCTAGACTTTACTCAAAGAGTAGTTCGAAGAGGGTGGAGTCCCCAATGTCTTATCTTCAACTCCTTTTGGGGAATGGAGACCTGATAGCGCCTCTCTCCAGACCCCACCAGGAGTTAATGAACGTCGGTTTGGAAAATATCATTTTCTTCTTTGTTTGATTTACCTATGGAGTTCGGATCTGGTCTTGCTGAGGAAACAGCAAGGAGTTCAGTGAACCGGGAAAATAAAGCGATGAAATAATTCAATATGATGGGGGCCGGTGAAGGGTTTATTATAGGTTTGTAAATTGAGTAAAAAAAAATTGTAAACAATTGTCGTTTGAACGGTGAAGATATTTTTGGGGTTTATATAAAAGCTTACTTTCTTTTTAATATAAAAGATCATTATATCTTTAATATAAAAGTTTAAAACATGGTGTCATTTTCATACATGGTGCCTCATATACAGAAACAAATTTATTCATAACATTTTTCAAATTTATTTGCATTTAACTGCGACTATACTCAGATTAAATAAATATTCGCATTAATCGAAAGCGAACTATTTACCCAAGGAAGTATATTTCTTCATAAAAATAAATCATTAAATATTTATTTGCCATGTTAATTAGTAATTAAGGAAAGTAATTTTTAAATAACAGTCGTTTGAACGGTGAAGATTTATATGGTGTTATACAAAAGTTTACTAAATATTTAATTTAAAAGTTATCCTCATTTCATAATATATGGTACCTTATACACAAAAACAAATACAGTTATTCCCTTATTTAAGTTTATTTGCATTAAACTCGGCCTATACTCAGATTAAATTAAATATATATTCACATAAATAAAAAAACTAATTATTTACCCAGTGAAGTATTTTTCTTCTTAAAAATAAATCATTAAATATTTATTCGCCCTGTAAGTTGGTAATTTGGTTAAATGTTTTTTAAAAGAATTGTCGCTTGAACTGTGAAGATTTATATGGTGTTATAAAAAAGTTTAATAGATATTTCATATAAAAGTCAGCCACATTTCATCATATGTGGTGCCTCATACACAGAAACAAATACAGTTATTCCCTTATTTAAGTTTATTTGCTTTGAACTCCGACTATACTCAGATTAAATTAAGTAAGTAATCGCACAATTAAAAAAACTAATTATTTACCCAGTGAAGAATTTTTCTTCATAAAAATAAATCATTAAATATTTATTCGCCCTGTAATTTGGTAATTTGGGTAAATATTTTTTAAAAGAATTGTCGTTTGAACGGGGAATATTTTTTTAGGGTTAAATAAAAGTTTTCTGCATATTTTAGAAAATTCCTTCAATAGTACATTAAATTGATAAAGAAAAAAATTCTGATTTTATTTTTAAAAACTGAAAATAAATTATTATAACTTATATATCTTCGTGCATTATTATCAAATTATTTATGATGTTTTTAATTTCAAAATTTTGCACTCAGTTTTTTGAAGTTCTAATGCCGATTGACTATTGTTTTATTTGTAGGTTCTGTCAAATAGAAAATACTGAAAATCAGTTTAATTTACCTTTTGAGATGTAAATTTAATCTGAAATAAGACGATGAATATAAATAGTTTATTTGTTAGGATAGGATATTCTTTTGAGAAATTCTGATTTAGCTAAATAAGAATTTTTTTCCCTTTTGAATACTTTCGTAAAATGTTATATTGTGTTACATTGAGCTTTTTTTTTATTAGAATGTGTTAAATTTTGTTACTTTTCTTAACATTTCTTTTGAATCTTATTTATAAAACATCGTTGATGTAAAATGTTTCCATCATTAATTATGTTTCTGTTTAAAGTAAAAGTAATTAAATAAGAAATTTATTTATGATTAAAAGCATTTCTCAGTGCATAAAACTCAAACAAGACGCAAGCCGTATTTTTTACCCATTACAAAGCTTCTTAATAATTTTAATTCTCCACAGATCAATGATAATTGGAAGTTAAAACCTAAGTTTTTTTTTTTTGTCAATACGGCAAAGTGTGGTTTTGGGAACAATTGATCTGTAGTCTTTGTTTTCAACTTCGTTATGGGAGCACTCAGTATTCTACTTTCTTGCTCTTAATTTGCCAATTTTTTTATAATATTCTTTTTTTTTAATCTTCTTGAGAATTCTAAGAAGTTTTACGAAGGATTTTCAAGAGTTGCAACTGTAGAGAAAAAATTTTATCAACTAAACAAAACAAAAAATTTAAAAATTTGTGATGAAGAAATTTTGTTCGTTCAACGTACCCGTAAAAACAGCTTTAGAATATTTTATTTTAATTCATAATTTTTTTTTAATATTAAACACTTTTCTAAATTTTTCAGGTTTGATGTCGTTTCTCTTACTAACGTACAGAAAGTATATATCAATTGCTCTGAAGACTTTAGAATTCTGGTTAACATTTCAAATTTTTATTGAAATATTTAACCAATTGGAAGTACTCAAATGCATCTTTAGAAGTCTGCGAGTTATTTTTAAACAGTGTTACTTCTTTGCACACTATCCAGATAAATTAAATGTCAACTCCCTGGTGCGGATATCTCCTTTGTTAGTAGCCAGGAAATATTCTAGTAGACATATACTTATACTCCTAGTTGTTACTTTGGTTCATAGCCTTTTCTGAAACTAATTATTATTGTTACTTGAACTGATATTTAAATATATAAAATACGTATTTGTTCTCTCTATTAATAATAGAGAAAAATAATACATATTTGATTGCCGGATTTAAACATTCACCATAACGCAGTTCTGCATGACATTTCACCTATCGCACTTTCGGTAATTTAAACTGAGAAATAGCTGTAAAATACCTAATAAGATTATTAATGCCTTATTACATTAAATGTTGTCAACACATTCATTAATAACTGAGTCTTAATTCATTTAACTAGTATTATCTACATTATATATGATGAACTATATCATATTCACCACTGCCATTTTATAATACCTGTGGAACTCATAATCGTATTTCCCAGCTTTCGATAAATAATCTACTTTTACAGGAGACACAATTCTTCTAAGGCATTTGATATTGATAAAACTTTGGATAATGAATCTTACTGATACATTAATGAAGTATTTTAATCAATGGAAGGGATAATAAAATATTCAAAATGATATTTGGTTATAATGACATTAAAAGTTCAAATTCTTTCATTTATCAGATTCTCGTTAAATTATTTGCCAACAGTTTTCATAAATAGATTCGTTGTTGGATTGATTTTCTTTCGAATTTTACTGAAAATGAAAAAAAAAACTTTTTAAATTCGTTTCATTTTAATATTCAATATTTCGTCCAAAGTTTTTTGTACCTTATTTTTATTAAATGTATAATTCTACGCAGTAATTAAAAAAGTTTTTTTTAAACTTTAGCTCTTAACATTCGATTTCTTTGTAATATATTATTAAATTGTTATTGCTAATTACAAAGTTAAAGTTTAAAATAGATTTACCTTCAATTTTATTTATTTATTTATTTTATTTTTATTTTTTTGGTTTTTTTTGTGTGTCTAATGCGGAGGTACTTGTCGTTAGACATGCACCTTCTGTTATTCACTGCTATTTACTGGCTATTTAATTATGGGAGCTCCTTATAGGTGAGCCAGCATTGCTTCCTATGAGGGGACGACACGGAAACGACCATGCATTATTCGGGATTTGAATCCAAGCCCTCTGCGTGGCAGCTCAGAACGCTAACAACTAAATCATCTGGGCGGCAGATTTACCTTTATATTGGAATGAATTATGCATTTCGAATAAGTAAAACCTAAACTCTTCAATATTAACAATCAAAGAAGTCAATATTATTTCCCTAAATGGTTATATAAGTATTAACATATGTTGAATATATATCTTTTAATCAATTTTTGAAACAAATCTGTTTTATTATTGCCGCACACATTGAAACATTTTTTTGAAAAATGGTGGATAAGGAATCAAGAAAAAAAAAGTCAGAATGAAAATCTCTTCATCTGTCTAGCATGAGTTTTTCTAACAATCCGCATTTCAGTTACCCATCGTTGATCAAGCTTACAAATTAAATGAGTTATATTGTTAGAGAAATATGTTTTATGAACATGATCACCGCTTGCACTGAATTTATGAACGTGATCAATGGCTTAGGTTCATTACCCAGGACAAAGAGGCTGCTATTTGAAAGATGTTATCACTAGTTTGACTTAGTAACCCTATTGGATTCGCTCACCTCAATGTTAACCTATGGAGAAAATGTGTCTACTATTTACAGCTACGTAAATGCTGATAATCAAATAAAAATGATATTTTCAGACAGCCTGAACTTTCTACACCTTGTAACATGATTCAGTTTATAAATTTCGTCCATCAAAGGAATTTATGAAAGTTCAAACCACACTATAACAGAATCCCCCCCCCAAAAAAAAATTAATTTCAAAATATTATTTGCATTTTTTTAATGTAAATAAATACCCCAAGATGCAAAATATCTTTCTCTAATACGGAATACAATTTAAAAAAATCTTTAAATCAAATTAATTTGACAATCCTCGGACAAATTTTCTCCATAGGTTAACGTTGAGGTGAGCGAATCCAGTAGGGTTAGTACACAGCAGACTTAACCCACACATTTGTTTAGATTTTTAAAAAAAAATTCTACTCTAATGAAGATATATCAGGGTGACATAAGTCCAATTTTGATTTGAAATCTATATTTTTCAGTCAAAAAAACATGTCTGTAGAAAAACAGCCTCCCCTTCAATAACTCATCGTTTTGTTTATTTGATTTCATTTATACGTAAATGCTATAAAAAAGTCCTAAATATGAATTATATAAATCACATTTTTATATCGTTTAAGCTACTTATTTATTGCAGAAAACAATGAAATAGGTTATAAATAATCTAATAAAGTATGAAAACTTCCCTGATTCTCTCCAGGTTTTGAAGAATTCAATGAATATCTGGATTATCATATAATGGAATCAATTTCGTTTTATGTAGGCGCGACCTTTCATGCAGTTTCTTAAAATAAATCAAATTATGGGAAGCTTTCTATGTTGCAAAAATTTGTGGTCGGTCATTTCCTTACTTGAAGGTAAATAACTATCTATTGTTCTTTGTTTATCATAATATTTTGATTCAGTATGTCAAGAGGTTTTCAGAATTTACTCGGACTATCATGGAAATGTCGTTTGGTAAAAAATTTATACGTTTAGGATTTTACGCTTACAAAACTTCATGTTTCCATTCAAACAACACATTTAAGTTATGATAAGGTTCAAGCTGCTGTGTACTAACTCTATTGGATTCGCTCACCTCAATGTTAACTTATGGAGAAAATATGTCCAAGGATTGCAGACTTGGATTTAAAGATTTTTTTTTTAAATTGTACTCCGTAATGAAGAAAGAAATTTTACACTTTGGGGCATTTTTCGTTTTTTTAATGCAAATAATATTTTAAAATTTAAATTATTCGGGGGAAAAATCTGGTATGGTGTGTTTTAAATGCTCATAAATTCCTCTGGTGGACGAAATTTATAAAATGAATTCTGTTGCTAGGTGCAGAAAAGTTCAGGCTACCTGAAAATACCATTTTAATTTTTATTGTCAGCATTTATGTAGGTGTAAATAGTAGACAAATTTTCTCCATAGGTTAACATTGAGGTGAGCGAATCCAATAGGGTTAGTACACAACAGCTTTAATGTATTGTTTCAATAAATTATTTTTCAATCTGTAAGGTCTACGTAATGATCGATTAACAATAATCGATCATTGTATTTGCATAAATCCAAAGAAGCTACCAAAAATAAATGCTAAATGCAGCATAAACCATTACTATAAATACCGCGTAGCCAGATTGCGGGAGAGACTGGTTTGTTTCGAGCTGTTTATGCGAGTTGCCTTCAGTGGCTCATAGCTAGATCGCTTTTAAGTCTAAGCGAGTTTTTTCCACTCTGACATAAAGAGTTTGCTGTTTTAGTAATAGGGGATTACCGTGCAGCATCACTGGTTTGACTTTATAAACTATATTGTGAGTACTTGAATTTCCTTTCCTTGTATTGTGTTTGTAATATTTTGTACCAGTCTTTACTCAGGATTGTTTTTACACTGCGCGTTATATATGTCAAGGAAATAATAAACTTTGTTATTTATTTATTGTAAAAGTGTCATTTCTAATTTATTAGAGGGTGACTTCGATATACATTTATCCTAGAAAGGGTAGAAGTCAGACATCTCTATAACTCTTACGATTTTCGGCCTGTGTAAAGCATTAATACTTTAGTTTACCTACATGCGTTTGCATTATAGTGCCAGGATGAATAAGAAATTACCCATGCTATCGGTGTAAGTTTGAATTTTACCATTCGAAGGACCTGCTTAATATACTTAAGGATCTTACTAAATACAAGACAAGAAAATACTCTTAACACACTATATAATACGGGAATGAAGCAAAAATACCTTCTGTCACGTAGGGATTGGAAAAACTATATAGTCTCCTAGATTTATTGAGTTATCCATCATTAAAATAATATATTTGAGTCATTTTTCAGCTACAGATGGCGTTATTAGTCTATTAGAAATAATAAAAAAGAAAAAAAAACGATCACGAACGTGAGAATAACTCGACATTTCTATGATGCATTCAATTGAAGACTTGTCTGCAACAAAGTCGGAGGTACTCGAAAGCTGAACCTCCACACGCGAAATTAACATTTCACATCGTACTTTTCTCGCTTCCTTGATTATATGCTTAGCCATATGTCTGAAAAATTGTAAAAATTTATCAACTATCATGATGGAATAAAGTACAACAGACTCAAAATTTTTCTACAGTGTCAGGAAGAGGGAACCAGAAGCGTGGGTAAACATGGCGAAAGCCTCTAGGTCTGCATTTTGGTCGCCTTATCTAAGTCTGGATCCTACTTCAAATTGGCTCTAGATAGGCTACGAAGTCCACGGTCATATTTCATTTTCTCCAATCCAAACGAGCTGCCTTTTCCCTCTCGTTACGAGAAAGAATGACTTATTTATACGGCTTTTATTTTTTCGCTTTCAATTTTATTGACTTATTTTTTAGCGTTTCTTGGAGTGGCCCAATCTTAGATGATGGGATGACTAAGAACTCCAGATAAAGTGCTGAAGAGGGCTGTACAGAAATTAATTAGCTTATTGATTTTTGATATAAGTTCATTCTCATTAGTAGACCGGGCGAGAAATCGCGTTTGGGTGGATTCATTATTGCATGATTAATGGTGTTAAAATGGATTCTTTTACAACGTCCTCCTCCACAACTGGATCGTCGGCTGGGATGTTGCTAACTATCGATCTCAAAGTATCCGTGTAATGGCATAATTGAGTTGCTCGTGTTGTTTCCATTTGTTGCAAACTAAATTTATTTTTGCTTTTTTTTTTTTTGCTTGAGATTTAGTTTGATACTTTAAATTGGGGTACCAAAAAAAAAGAGTAAGAATGTAGATGTTTATTTCATCTCGTTTATGGAGGGAAAAAACCGCTAATCGGTTTAAGTTACTATGAACTTCCTGTTATCAGAGCTAATTAATGAACGGGTGTACGTAGAAAGAGCATGCAATCTAGAAGTGGTCCAGTATATTATCCAAATAAACTGATTTAAATCAATATAAAGAAAAATTATAAAATTTATCCGTATATTGACCACTTTTTTTATTTAAATAATTATAAAAATTACTGTATTTTACGGACCATAAGACGCACCGGACGATAAGACGTACGTCAAATTTATGGGAGAATTTTTAGAAAAGAATATTTTGAATTTTCTTAGGTATATAAAGATATTTTGAATTTCTTTCTTAATAAAAATAAAAAAATATATGTAATTAATATACACACACACACACATATATATATATATTAAAATATTCATTTTATTTTAATGTTACCTTCGGACCATAAGACTCACCCCAATTTTCAGTCGGTTGCCACTTGGAATAAACTGTAATGGACCTGGGGTCAAATCAATAATTTGTTTATGATGTAAAAATAGGTATAAAATAGAGTAACATAAAAATAAATTTAGTAAATCCGTATTCTCCGTACTAGCCCCATATTTTTAAGCTAAAAATAAAGAGAAAATCCCTTAAAAAAGATTTCCTGTCGTTATCAAAGTATTTTAATTAGTAATAGCACTTGAAACCTGGTATGGCGCTTATATGGCAACAACTTAATTTTCTCACTCATATTTGAAAAAATATATTTTTGCAATAATCTAGTAATAAAAACTTTTTAAACTTCAGCTCCTTGCAAGTCTGGAAGAAACACTGCTAAAAGTTTTTAGACAAAATCTATCAACATGCTTTACTATAAAAATGAGGTCCCTGCAAGTAAATATTTTATCATACGGCGTTGACGAGCATCTATCCATATTTACTCTGTCCTATGACAGCGGAGTATGTAGAAAGACGACCTTCCAGAATATTCACTTGCTGCCGGCAAACTGAAGTTATTTTTCTATATACTAGCTTTAAAATATACACAGAAATAAATTTCATACCTTTTCACCTATGAAACTCATTATTTACAAATGCTGAAGTTACTGTACGGTACTGTACTGTATGATACACATATATTATAGTTATAAGCACTATTTCTACTAAAACGTAATTCGTAAAGTTTAAAACTTCGTATTTTATTGCATGAATATTTTTATGAAATAGAATTAAAAACATTTTAGATGTAATTGATGTATTTCTGTGCACGAATGTGATGTATTTCTTGTAACGAGATATATGTATTATTTACGGCACACGTCGCTTTTTTTTCTTTTGAAATGGACTGAAAAGTATAATTTGCTAATTTCATTTGGCAGTAAAAAAATACCTTTTAACATTATGCCAAAAAATTATACTTCAGCATCTATATATTTAAGTTGCTAAGCCGACTTTTTGGGCAGTCCGTGAGAGAAAACTAGAGCATTAATTTACTTCATTTTGGACTTAAACGAAAGACTGTAATCTGTAGATTTGTTAAATTTGGTTTTTGTAACCGCGATTTCTATTAATGAGTGATAATTTACAATTAAAAAAAATTGATTTCTGCGCATGCTCAGTGGCATGTTTCTGTCTTTAGAAACTCGCTGTTTCTGAGCATGCTCAGTGAAATGGTTTAATGATTAACACGTTTATTTCGAGGAGTCTCTAGATCTCTCTCTGCCATTTTTATTTTTATGATAATTATGTTTGTGAACTATAAGATTAAACCTGATGGAAATTGCTTAATTAGCGATAATTTACAATTTTTTAAAAAATTGCTTGCTGCGCATGCTCAGTGACATTTTTAATTCTGGCTTCAGATACTTAGCACGAGGCTGCTTAAACACATTAATTTTTTTCTGCACATTTTTTTGATTTTCTACATTTGGAAATGATGTGTTGAGTATAATTTGTGTATTAGTACGTTTATTTACTATCTAGCCGTCATGTTTTGACGGGTACCAACTAGTGTTATTTTAAATCTGATGTTCGAACTAAAAAAGGTAATAATTATTTTCTAAATTCGGAATGATTCTGTATACAAGGTTTTTTAGATGTAAAGGAATACTGAGTAAGCAAAAACACCATTTTTTAAAAAGAAATAAAAAAATTCGCTCATTAAAGATTTTTAAGGTTTAAAATAAAAATGGAAATCTCCTTTTACACGAGAAAAAAACGTTTTGAATGTTTTGATGATATTTTCTATCTTCATTAAAATTATTAAAGCATTTCTCCAGTGAAATAATTTGTTTTCTGCTTCTATCGTTGACTGACTCGCATATTGTGCAAATCAAATGACTCGCACGTGTAATATGTGTAAATCAAATGACTCGCACATGTAATATGTGCACATCAAATGACTCGCACATGCAATATGTGCACATCAAATGACTCGCACATGTAATAAGTGCATCTCAAATGACTCGCACATGTAATAAGTGCGCCTCAAATGATCGCACATGATGTAATATGAGCAAATCAAAGCATGTACTGATTGCTGTCTATTTATCGAAAGAAACAGATACGTAAGTATATTGCAAAATCATTTTTATAATGAATTTCGACTGTATTTTGACTTTTTTTTCAAAATTTTGCCTCATGCAAAGTAAATGACTGGGGTCAAAAAATCTCTTTTCGTTTCGTAAAGGGGAAAAAAATTAGATAAAACAAGAAAATCTTCGGTACTTCCATAAGGTTTTGTTCTTCTTCTATTGCATGCAGGAAGTTTCCTGACACAGTTTTTGAATTCAAAATCGAAAGTACGATACAGCAATATATAATGTGTCCCCAAAAGTATCCCTTGTTTGGTATTGTTCAGAATTAAATCTTATTTTATTCAACTGAAAAGTTTTACGTAAAGCTGGATGTGCATACTTTTTTTCTTTTATAACGTTCATAATAGCTTTCGCTGATGGTCTTTAAAACGAAATTTTCTTCAAATGAAAGAGTTTCCTTTCCATCTCTTACAGTCATATATTGCTTATAAATTCATGAGTTCAGCAAAATATATATACATACGTGTACATTTGGAGAAAATGTCGCATAACTAACGAGGTATAATCGAAACAGTCATATCACGCAACATTTCTAAGATCCCAACTGCAGCCAATATTGCCCCCGAAGTCATTCCTTGTCCATCGGAAATGAAAATTATTGCTTCCATTACCAACGTTACTATGTGGGTCAGCATTAAAAGTCCTTAAAACCCAAAGGCCATCTATCCTTGTTTCTTAATCCCGTATTGGCGTGTCTAATGTCGTTTCCCCATCGCCTTTAATATGGATTCAATTACATCCGATCCATCTGCCGAGAGCAGGTATTTAATTAATGAGCCCATCCCGGGCGGAAGTTCAGAAGCCAGCCTCCAAAAATGAGAATGGCCGAGGCAAGGTTACCAACTCAGGAACTGTCTTCGGGTTTGTTATATATTGCGCTTCCCATAATTTTTATCTCGTCACGCATTTGTCCTCCGAATTCGGCAGTCTATTATCTTTGTTGTGTGAATATTAGATAGCGAACGGGTATGAAACAAAAGAACATCGCATTTTGCATGATGGAGATTGGTCCCGCCGCTTTAAATGACCGATAAAGATAAAGGTCTGGCACAGGTTTTTTTCTCGGGAAGTGAAATAAATGTTTTCACGCATGCCTATTTATAGCTCGTTTTAATAAGTATTTCTAGAGGCTTAATCGTGATTTTTTAATGTTTTTGTGGTATTACTGCTGATTTAAATAGGAGATAATACATAATTGATTTCAGAGCTTTGATAACTGTCATAATTATTTTAACTAGTTCTTTCTTTATTCATCAATAGTTAAGGTACACCTAAAATGATACTATAAAAAATTAATAAATTCTATAAGTAAAAAACCAAATTATACTATATATATATATATATATATATATATATATATATATATATATATATATATATATATATATATATATATATATATATATATATATTTATTTATTTATTTATTTATCTAATATATGTACAGTGTATATTTTTGCAGACCAATATATTTATTAATGGCTGCTCTGGAAAGTTGTATAAAAGCTCTTTACGCAGATTTATGCATAATTTAACACTAAACGTTAGAAAATGTTAAAAATAAATAAATAAAGTTATTATAGAACAAAGATTAAAAAAACTGTGAAAGAAAATATTCCGTAAATGGTATTAATATTGTGCTATTTTTAGTAACTTTAACAACAGTGTCAAAGAAAAAGGTGTCTCTTAAAGATAAGGTTAAAGCTCATTTAGTCATACACACATATGACAGAGAGTTAAGATGTTTGAGAAAGTATTATTGAATTGTAATCTACGTTGGATTGTAGTCAATGTAAAGTATCTAATTTCGAAATGTCAACATACCTAAAATCTATTGGAAAATTTATCATATAAAAGTGATTTTCTTATAAAAGCCTTAATCAGTAAATTCTGTGACAAATCTGATTGTGCTGCTTCACCTACGTGTATTATTTCTGACCAGAATAATAAACAGAATATACCAGAATAGTAAACAGCGAACAAGTACCTATTTAGCTAATTTAGATTTGTTGATATGAGGTTGAAAAAAATATATTTGCTTGAACCAACATTAATGACCTTTTAATTGATTTTTAGAGTACTAAAAAGTTAAACACATGTTTTAGAGCATGAATAAGAATGAAGCATTAATCATTACATATTACCTTGAGTCGTGCTTTCTTTTTGGTAAAGTACGGTATTGAATGTGTTTTACAATACAGATAAGAGTATTTTCAATGAAATAATCAGTATTCGGAGGAAAATATTTGCTGTTTGAGAAAAGGAACAAATCTAAAAAGATATCAGTTTAAACTAAAGATTTTTTTTTTTTTATTTCTCAAAGCTTCAATAGGTGATTAAATTCAAGGCCACGCGGAAACACATTTTTGATAATTATAAATCTTTCCTCCCTGATTTGCAAATAGGTATTTTTAAAAATAATTAAATATGAAAGAGTAAAACTCTATGAGATTGGTAACGCAACTTGGTGCTTGGTACAACTGAATTCGCCCATGAATCACTGTTGAATTAAAGAATGTAATTTGCCAAAGAATTTGATTTTACTGGACTAACCAAAAGAAAAATTGGTTTTTGTACTCACCTCTGCATTTTTTTTTAACTACAGACTAATTAGGCATTCGGACACAAATAAATAACCCAAAGCCGATGAATTCTGATTTAATGAATTATTTGATTCACATATACGCATATTTCATGATGCACTTATATCCAATGAATATACGAATAATTAACAAAAGAATAGATTTGATTATAGGCATTTTTGTCGACAGAATATGTTTTTCAAAAGTACTGTCCGTTTTCCCTTTACCAAAAACAAAATCCGACTCCAAAAAGAATGAAAAAATTCAAAGTTCGGTTTGCTGATCACATGATGTCAGCATTTTACACAAAGAGATGGTCATGCCAGACGAATCGGCACTCGCATTTCCGAAGCTGTCCGTTTTCGAGTCATAAATCCCAATATCTAAATTGTACTGCGATTTAAGCAATTTGAGGTCTACCGAGGAAATTAAATACTAGTTAAAAATTTGCCTGTCTTTTCACTATTTCGCTTGTGACATTTTTTGTTGTTATTATTCAAGAAACTTTATTACGTGTTAATGGGATTCAAATGACTTCTGTTATCCGTGAAAAACTGCACCTTGTTTCAAGCTGCTAACAGAGTTTGAGGCATCAGTTGTTCGTTGACTCATATATTAATCCCATCCACAAATCGTTTAACAACTGGAGCCGCACCCCTCAGCCCGCTGGCCTATATGGACCTGATCTGGAATATATTCCTGCCAGGGGGCATTAGAAATAACTACAACACAAATCATTTAGCGCTGTTCCACATTCGCCAAACACAATAAAATTATCCTTTCTAAAATAAATGATAATTTTTTGTATTTCCCTCTAAAGCTTAAAAAAAGCGAGAAATACGAAAAGATTTAGCCCCGCATTGAGATTTTGGAACAATCAGTCTTGGACTTTGTTTTCTTTATTTTTAAACGCTATAATCATTCTTCCGTAATATAACTACATATTCAGACAAATTGTAAATGTTATGTTTGATTCATATGTCAGAATTAGAGTGAAATGCTCTCTGTATGAATGTTTTTGAACTGGTTGAAATATTGCACTAAATACTTACTCTTCCAACTTGGCAGGCAGGCAGGCACTCTGCCAGTTTACTGTTCCTAATTTTAAACTGATAAATATTAAAATAAGAGTCACTGTTTACTATGATCAATAATGTATAATTAAGCATTTCCTTTTGCACTCTTTGTTTCACCAAACATACACTGATGCTAGGATAAATTGAACAAAATTTCTCGGTTTCGTAAATCATTTGTTTTCTATGCGTTATATGTATATTTCCTGACATATAACGTTAGCTGCACGTTTATGTTCCCGAATCAGTGAACTGTTACTATCAGAATTATAAACCTAAAACGAAGTGTGAACAACATTTGTAAGTAACACAATACTGAGAAAGGTCTAAACCAGAATCTAGGTCTCTTATCACAGATGGAGATTATTTTTAGATAGAGAGTGACGCTCTTTCACAAATTCATTATAATTACAGTACATCACTGATCGTTCTTATTGAAACCTCTGAAAATTGTTTAGTCGATGCCTTATGGACAAAATTTTAGGAAAATAATGGCATCAAATTATTTTTAAAAAATGCTTTGTATTTCATATTTCTAACAAAAGCGGCCTTAGTCCAACACAGAGAAATCTGCAATATGTTTGTTTTGCGGTACTCTGTTTTAAACAAATAACCATGGTTTAAAACTCTTATTTTTGTGTCATATTACTGTGTTCACGATGAGTTGTCTGAGGGTAGGTGCGTTTACACTGTCAACACAAACATTTAAATTAAAATTTACTGTTCCTGTTGGTGTTACGTTAGGATTAACATTTAAATTCTAATAAATAAAATAAATTCTGTAAGTACACAATTTTACTTATTTATTTGAATCTGCAAAATTAGATATTTACATTGTAGAAACGGTAATCTTTCATTTTCAATAAACAGAGACTTTGTTGAATTTCATGACTTAATTCAGAGTATATCTCATTACACAAAATTGTAAAAAAACATTTTTAGGTCAGTTCTACTGTTGTAATCCAGGTGTGTTTTAAGTTCTTAGATTTTTAAGTAAAATCAGATGGAGGCTAAAATCAAGTTTTTTTTTTAATATTTTATTTCAATAAATATAATTATTTTTCCTCAACAAGAAGATACTTTATAACCTCAATAAAGGTTCAAGCAGTGGTTCGTAACAGAAAGCTATGCATGTTTATACAAATAAATTTGTTTTCTCGTATACCTTCAACTCCTCTGAGGAAAGCAGTGTAAAATCAAACACAACAACCCAAAATATATGTCTCGTGTATGTTTCAAAATATAGATTTCTTTAAGGCAAAATACATGCTTAATACAAGCATATATGGGCCTAAAATTATATTTATTAAGTTTGCTTCAAATTTACACAAAATTTAATTGTAATGGAGACAAGCTGCAAATTGGAAATGTGGTAACATCACTTTTTCTGTTTTAAAGCTTTCTTCGTGAACTTTCTTTTATTCAACAATTTAGTGTGACAAAGTACATTATAGACACAAAAACACTAATCCAGACCACCATTTTGATCCTATCCTAAACAAATTTAGAAAACGCATTAATTGCAGTGCCCATTAGATGGGAAGTACTTTGGTTAAGTAGTCATCCTCCGATGGACTTATGGTACCAAAAAAATTAATTACTCATTATTTAGATTGCAAAACTTTGTAACACTGAATTATTCCCCGCAAATGCTGCTTTCTTTTGGAAGGATGCATGGGAGTTGTCACATAATATCTGGTCAAGTAAGATGTATGTTTCATCTTTGGTTCCGGTAGGTGTAAAATAAAAAAATCCTTAAGGGGGGAGATCACCTTAAAACCTTCAAAAAACTCAATTTTTTATTATGATTTAATTTTTGAAGAATGGGATGTAAGGAATCTTTAAAAAAATTAAGTCTATAGTACAATTAGAACCGATTTTATGACCAAATATATAAAACTAATGGTACATTAATTTATAGAAACTTTAAACTTTAAATGGCTTTTTCTAAAAACTGTTATTTTCAAACTTTTGCCCACTAGTATTTCTTCAAAACTGATGGTCACAAATTGATAAAATTTTGTGTACATGTGTATATAGTATGTTTATACAATTTCCACCTAAATTTAGGTAAGTACATATTACTAATTTTTTACAGCAATTTTTTGTGATAAAATTTTATGATATTTCATGTACATTACAATACATTTCCTGAAAAATTTTTTTATGCAAAATATGGTAATTATTTTAGGTGTAGATTAAAGCATAACCTATGGATAGAATATATATAAATAATTTAATATATATATCGGTTATAGTTTTTAAAAAAATCTGCCCGCAATGCATTCATTATTGATAAAACATCCTTTTTTAACATAAAATAATATCTAATAATCTCCTGACAGTTCTGCTTTTGTTTTCTAATAGATAAAGCTTTGTACAATTCACCCTAAAAAAATTGGTTTAAATTAATTGCAAATTAACTGTTTCACAACACATTAAGCTTGGTAGTAAAATTAGTGCATTTTTGCGAGTGTAAAGGTGATCTCCCCCCTTAAAATACAGGATTTTCAAAAAGAATCACCTGATTTGAAATGAGTATATTCTGAAAAATATTGAACATAGGAACTTAAAATTAATTTTATATTACAAGGCTAATCATAAAGTTTTTTTTACAAACCAAATAAAAGGTGCTCAGTATGCTTACCTTTGGGTGCACGACATATATCTATACTCTATACGGTAGGCAAATTCTTCCCAAACTTTTGCGAGCATGTCTGCATACACTGCTTCCACGACTGTTATGCGTTCATAGACAACCTGTGTCTTTAAATTGTTTATACCATTGTCCAATGCTCTGAGAGGTAGGAACTTCAATCTACCAGGGTTTTGTCGACGAAATTCACCCTGAACAGTTGTCTACGCAAAGCGTAGAACACAAAATGATTTCTGTTGTGCAGTCGCCATCTTTAGAAACACTGAAGTGGTGGGCAAAAGAAAAACGTTAGCGCTACTTGTCGACAACTGCGTTAAACTCGAGATTTTCCTCTTTCTGCCTATATATTATTCGATCAAAACGGATTAAAAGATGAATAGTTATGATATTTTTAAATCGGACGATTCTTTGATTTCTGTTGTGCAGTCACCATCTTTACTAACACTGAGTGGTAGGCAAAGGAAAAGCGTCAGGGGCTACTTGTCGTCAACTGCGTTAAACTCGAGATTTTCTCTTTCTGCCTATATATTATTCGATCAAAACGGATTAAAAGATGAATAGTTATGATATGTTTAAATCGGACGATTCTTTGATTTCTGTTGTGCAGTCACCATCTTTACTAACACT